>JAOYMR010000004.1:18368831-18388757 GCA_025802075.1 Tenebrosternarchus preto | reverse complement strand
GTGCGTGTGTGTGTGTGTGTGTGCGTGCGTGTGTGTGTTTGTGTGTGTGTGTATGTGTGTGTGTGTGTGCGTGTGTGTGCGTGCGTGCGTGCGTGCGTGTGTGTGCGTGCGTGCGTGCGTGCGTGCGTGTGTGTGTGTGTGTGTGTGTTTTGTGATGGGGTCAGCACTCTCGTGGGGGTTGTCACTGGTCCAACTCCTCCAGCTTCCTGCCTATTACTGTTCACAATGACAGACTGTAAAGAGAGAGAAAGGGAGGGAGAGAGAGAGAGAGAGAGAAAGAGAGAGAGAGAGAGAGATAAAGGGGTAGAGGGAGGGAGAGAGACAGAGAGAGAGAGAGAGAGAGAGATACAGTGGAAGAAACAGAGAGAGATAAAGAGAAAGAGACAGATGAAGATCTCCCATACTTACCCTTATCTTGAGCATTTTACTATATGACCAGTTCTGTTTCTCCACACAGTTTGTCAGACATTTCTAAGATACAAAAAGACCAAAAAAGGAATGACGAGTGTGAAAATATGAAAGAGAGAGTGGGGAGGAAGCATGGTGTCAGAGCCAAGGCGTTTCTACACAAAAACCTCACAGCATCAAAGAAACAGAAGTACCTGCTCTTCCCATAAGAAACACTGATGTGTGTAACATATCATGCCAGCCATGCGTGTCAGTTCTACTGTCACACTGCATTATGTGCACTTGCTATGAATGCTGCCTTAGGCAGTAATAATATTAAGCACAGATTATTGAATACCATTTGGTTTTGCTACCGTACCCCAGACCCATGTGCTCACAAAACCAAATAAGCTCCCTGAACAACAGCAAACCCTTCTACCCCAAGCCCTCTGTCAACACTAACAGGCTGGCCAATCTCTTTCTTCCACCTCCTAATCAAACACAATATTCATTATATCTGAATGCATTTACAACAGCTAATGCAAAGCACCTAGGTGCAAATTCATTTTTAATTTGAATAACAAATGAATCCTTTTAGAGGCAGCGCCGTAATTTCCAAACGTGCTCTGGGAAAGATCCGACTTCCCACGGATCACTTTTAGTTTGGGAAATGTTACATCTCCATGACAACTTCAGGAGCCCTGAGAGAAGAAAGACCTGACCAATCATAGGCTTCCATGGAGAGCAAAAGCTCTTCTGTGAGTGAAATGAAGAAATCATCTTTTTCTTAGCTTGGCAATGCCTCCCTCTTTCCACACATGTAAATACATCATGCCAGAAATTTTAATTAAGCATACGGGGATATTATTCTAATATGTGTGCGAATTTTTTACTGTCAGAATAATCTAATATATATATTTCCACAGCAAAGTGTTAATGTGCTACTCCCCCAGATGGAAATTTGCATTAAAAGGGCTTCACTAACCACTGGCTTGGAAACCAGTTCTTAGGGATAAAAAAGTTGCATATGTACTATTAATGTAAATCTATGCTAATTCACCTCAGACTCCAGCTTGTAGTGTGAAGAGGTGCTAAAAGAAGCACGATGTCATGGTCAAGGCTGCCTTCAGTACTAAACTGAGACTGTGTCGTTAAATCCAGTTCGTCGTCTGGAATGTACATTTGGAGTGGAAAACAGTTCTGAAGATGCCGACTCGGAGCTGAATTATGAGCAAAATTCAGCGCAGGGCCTTATCTGATGGTTCACTCTCATTTTAAAAATGTGGTTATTTACACCGAACAGTTTTTAACTTCTCATTTAGTTAATTAGAGTAACTATGGAGACAACAGCATCAGTGCAGTAGCCCAGGGCAGCAGACAGCAACACCACTGGAGGTTATCTGGTTAGGTTGGAGACATTATCTGTTTAGGGTGGAGCCATTTCCTGATATGTTTAAACCCATTTTGCTGATATGGCTTTGATGTTGTTTATTTCTCTGATATGTGTGGTTGTGTTTTTATACATTTAAGAAGTTTCTTTTCTAAATGGTGTTGTGTTGCTTTCTAAACCAATTGACACATACTTCTCCAAATACTTCAGTTTTATTAAAGCACAATTGAATCTATGCACAGGCTTCAAAATTACTGATACGAGCTGTAGAGTTCTAACAGAAACACCAGCCACACATGGGTGAGATTAAAATACAAGATTTTTGCAAGCAGTTACTGGTCTAAATCTTTCCAGTCTTAAATCTAGTATTTCAGAAGTTCAGTATAGCAGATTTTAAAGACAGTAATGAATATGCTCAAGCTGAAATAAAACTGTCAATTCAACTAGAAAATACAATATGTTTGCTTTTTGCTTGCACTTTGGAAAACGAAGTGCATCTGGACCAGGACTTTCTACATTTCAGCTATTTTTCTTATTTTATTTCTTACCTCTGGAGAAAAAGTTGTGAAATGTTCACACAGAGAGAGAGAGAGAGAGAGAGAGAGAGAGGGATTACACCACGCTAGAAGAGTGCTGTCATCATTCCAGCCCAGGGCTGGTGAGGAGATCTCAGCAGACAGGCAGATACTTGCTTACTCGCTAATGCCTTTGGTCACTTAGCGCTCACACAGGAAGTGATAGTATTGTGTGTGTGTGTGTGTGTGTGTGTGTGTGTGTGCATGCACGTGCGTGAAAGAGGGCGAGGGTGAGGGAGAAAGATCACATAGGCAGTGGGTGGGTTTAAATGCCTGAAAAGTGCTGAAGGTTTTCCCCTCCCCCTCCAGGGAAAAGTTATCTCGAAGGAAGACTGACCTCACGGTGACTCCCAAACCTCACTCAATAACAGGAGTAGCTGAGAAAACAGGATACTGACATCTTGGAAAAAATGCAATGCTTGTGCTTTGGCACTGATGACATGGGTTCAATGCGTGGCAGTAATATAATATATAATAATATCTGATTAAAGACCATAGTGGCACGTGGATTTATTGATGTAAACTAACTTCTAGACATATTTACTAACTGGTACCTGGTATCTGAGGAATACATTAAACTGATGAGACATTTACAACAGTGTAATGAATAACATATAAAATCAATGTATTTATACACTCTGGTTTATGACCAGGTATATTCTGACCAGGAGACAAAGTTTTTTCTAGTTGTGAATCAGTATTTCCTTTCAGTTCTCTTTCAGGCACAGTTCACACTGCCTGTTTAAACGCTCCTCACTGTTCAGCTGTGCTGTTCAAACCCCTGCCCCTAAGTCCCTGATACTCCAGTTCCAGGACCAACTGGATACCTTGGAGATATCTAATGCAATTCATATCAGTCTTCTACCTCCACACCTTCGGGTCCCTCCCATTAATCAAGCATTTTTCTTCCTGTCTGCCATGTTCCCTGACCCTCCTCCACACCTCTCTTTTAGACCCTTACAACTCAAGTCTACTGCAAACTTTCACATCAATGAATCTGAGAGAGAGAGAGAGAGAGAGAGAGAGAGAGAGAGAACACGCTTTGGAAAGACTGATCCAGGAGATCTTTGTGGGAGTGCCAAATTCAGGATGTCACAAAGAGAACTTGTTGAGCAGTTTGGGGCCTATAGTTATCGGCCTTGTCTACTCTGAGATACCCAGGTACCATGTGAGATCCCGAGATAGAGCTCTGGTATCCTGAGATAGTGCTGTGGTGTCCTGAGATAGCGCTCTGGTATCCTGAGATAGTGCTGTGGTGTCCTGAGATAGAGCTCTGGTATCCTGAGATAGTGCTGTGGTGTCCCGAGATAGAGCTCTGGTATCCTGAGATAGTGCTGTGGTGTCCTGAGATAGCGCTGTGGTATCCTGAGATAGTGCTGTGGTGTCCTGAGATAGAGCTCTGGTATCCTGAGGTACAGGCAAGTTGATGCAACTTTGCAAGAGCATAAGAGCATTCTGAGTCACTGTTTGAAGATGTGTGTTATGAATGCTACAGGAGGTGAGTCATGACTGAGATTTATGAGTTGCACTTCACACACCTAAAAACATTCCTCAAGAAATCCAGGAGCTAAATGAAACGGCTCTGTGAAGGTGCGAAAGTCAGAAACATTCCTTAAACTCACAAAGACCTCGGGAAGGAGACAATAAACAGCTCAGGTGCCGCTGACACGTACAACTCCTGGGTCATGGAGCTGTTTTGTGTCGAGGCTGTGAGGTCATGGCCCTCCTAATCAACCACTCTGCCTCCCCAAATGACAGAAAAAGAACGAAAGAGTAGATGTGAAAGGAGGGGTGGGGGAGGGGGGTTACTATTTGCAGGCACACAGAGCCAATATCATATGGGGGCTCGTAGGATACGCGACGAACCCTATGATTTGCATAAAAATGCAGGCAATCTTGAGACCGGCTGCAGGGGGCTAGAGGGGGGTTAAGTGTGAGGCTTTTACTGGGTTTTAAACAGCAAGCTTGATTTACTCTGGGCTCCATGGCAAGCTATCATTTGCAAATCATGGCACGTCTCCTGGGCCCATGGAGACAAGGCGAACGCTGACTGGGCCATCAGGCAACGCTCTTTTGTGGACGTACCTGTAAAAATGGGAGGTGTAAAAATATGATTTCAAACATGCACACATACGGGTGTGTGTGAGAACTTGCGGAGAGTGGAAACGAAATTGTTTATCTGACAACACAGTCGGCCCTGTCTTTCAATGACCTGTGTTCTGTGTGGTCTGCTCAGACCACCACCAGAGTGAAGAAAAAGCTTCACAGACTTCTCCCATTCAGATATCTGCTCTGCTGTGGCCCTGGCTGGGTTCCACCATTACTGACGAGGCTTCCTTATCCGGAAATCTAGTCATCCACAGACAACCAAGTGGACTCCTCTGTTCCTCGCCATCTTCTCATGAACAACAGATTTTATGGCCCAAGTCCTTTCAAACCACTTGCTTGTATATTGTGTCAGGCCTTGGACTCCCATTGATCAGAATGACTCAGGCTTACTCTGCCTCCCTGTGTGTTCGTGAGCTCACAAAGTACACACAAAACCTCTAATGCCACAGCAGGAAACTACAGCTCCCCCCTCGCAGGAGTTTGCATTTAAATAGCACCTCAAGTAGGCTCTAACTACTCTAGAATGGTAAATATACACACACAGAGCTACTTATAAATAGCACTCAGACGCTCCCCATTGTTTGTAGATGAAAGCGCTACAATAGTAACATAGTCATAACCTTCAGCTAATTGCGGTTTCCAATTTTGAACGGCTAGCCCTAGGTTCATATTTTCACTTCATCGCGATTATTTTTTCTCTGATCCAGCCAATCAACCGCAGAAAACAACATAATGTCCGCACGGACGTGAAAGAGACGCAACCTGCCGCATGTAATGTTTGTTATAAATCAATATGACTTGATTCCAGGGGCCAGGAGCCAATTTGTAACGTTCACCACGCAAAGTGGCCTGTGCAATCGGAGCTGACTCGCACTGGCTCGCAAAAAGCGATGAAACACTACTTAATTATTTGCACGTATGTCTAAAATCGACAGTCGGCTAATTTAGTTTAAAACTGAAAACCCCACGAGTATTTCTCTTTTTCGACATCTTTCATTGCAGTAATTGCCAGCTGTGTGCAGAAAGCTCACAAAGCTCACAGCCTGGTTTCGCTAAATAAATAAATAAATAAATAAATAAATAAATAAGCAAACGACTTTTACAGACATAAAAAAATATATAAATTCACCTTAAAACAAGAATTTAAATGCATAATCGTGTCAAAGCAGGTGGCTCTACAAGAACGGATAATGCCTCATCTATGAGAACTCTTCTATATCAGGAAGTGTTTATAATTGGGGTTAATGGCATTCGTTTGACAACCCACGTGGTATGAACTAACCGCCCCCATATTCGAAGTGCTGTGTTTTCCACACGACTTGATTTCGTACTCTTTACCATATGGGTCTGAGAGCTGAAGAGCTGACTGGGAGGACTAGCAGACGGCCAATTGCGTATGAAACGTAGGGAAAGTGCTTCACTTCAAACGACGGGATTCATCAGTGTTATCAGTAATCGTTTCAGCCTGCCCCTTTATCTTGATATCTTCCAGAAAAGAAGGGGGGGTTGGTGATGCACAGAATGCACTAAATGAAGCATGTTCTAAGTGTCAAGTAATTAGACAAATACAGCATCAGGATGGGACTGATGTTTGATCTCACTTGTCTCCACAGAGGTTAGCTCTGGAACAAATGCCTGCCTGGGTGTGGATCCCCGTTCAGGTCTGTTGACACACCTCACTTGATCATTTGTCCAGTATTCCTGAAACAGTATTCCACACTTATTTTGGAACTCCCACCCTATCTAAGTTGTTCCAGGATGTGTTGGGGTGATGTGAGCAAAGGAACTGCCTCATGATTCTTGGCTGTCTGTTAACATTTATGAGCTGTTTGCTAAAGAGTTAGTACAAGGTTATTCTGTTTGTTTCGGCTGCACAGAAAAGTTCGCCTGCTCTGCAAAGATAAATGATTCGGTGAGATACAGTTGTGCCAAAACACAGACATTGTAATTAATCTTTTACTGGCCATAACCGTTTCTGTTATGACATTGCCTAGATGAAAGATGTGCACTTGTATGTGTATGTGTGTGAGTGAGAGAGAGAGAAACGGACAGATAGAGAGCGAGAAATGGAGAGAGATGGATGGAAACATCCCTTGTGGGTGCGTTAATCTCTGAGCTGCAGTCAGGGTGGAGACAGGAGTTATACAGGCAAACACCAGGCCTACTACACACAGGAAACCACTGCCCCCACATCACTGCTGGGGCAGCCTTACCGTTAACACAGACAAAAGCCCTGAGCACCAATATTTCCAAACCCTAATACAGTAACTGTTCATACATTATAGATAAACTGCAATCTTTCATCAAGTACAGTAAATTCTCACCAACACCACAGATGCTGTTATGTCGTCCTTTTGTGATCATTATTCAGATATCTGGCAGTTTTTACTGCACGAGGCTGTTCACAGATGAAGCACAGATTAGGAATGTGCCTCTGTCCCATTACCTCAGCAGCAGCAGGACTCTCTCCCACTCTTTAAGTGGGAGATCATGCACGAGAAATGCTTGGTTTAAGCATAGATGCAATCTGGGTACCATCTCAGGACATCAGATCCCACGAGTGACTAAACCCCAGAGGACAGGTGTTGTGCACCAACATCTAGCTGACTCACACCTAACCACACACACTCACACCTAACCACACACACTCACACACACACACACACACACATTCATTCTCAACTTTACTGGCCTTTTCTCTCAGAGGTGAGACTATAGCTGACTTGTCTTCACCCTCACCCATGTCACAGTAATGGCCTCTGAGTGAACTGGCCTGGCTGCATGGAGTCACAATCTGTGGGAACACTGACTCTCTTTCGTGAGTCGGTAACCATGGTTGCGCCAGGGCACGGACGTTCTCTGTGCTCTGCCTGTCTCATGTCATGCCAGCTCATATTAGTCTCATACAGTGAATGATAAACAGCAGATAATCCAACTGGCCGAGCACAGTGGAGTTTGAGCCTCCAGACGGTCCACAGCAGAGTGGGAACCAGACTGCTCTCAACCTAAGAAGTGAAGCTCTTTTAGTGCTAATCAATGAGGAGGGGGTGGACAAACCCACTAGTTATCTCCCTGTCTCTCTCCGTCACACATACACACACACACACACACACACACACACGCAAAATCAACGTCTTCCACCTCCTCACAATGCCTGCCCAAATAACCCAGTCATATTGTGGGGGGAGCAGTCACACAAACCAACACACACAGACTTTGTGGTGCCAACCTACCAGAAAGCATAACTCAAAGGGAACAGGACACTAGCACTTGCCCAGAAAGGGATATTTTTCAGGGAAACATGCAATATGTCTCAAAACAGACACATCGGCCTTGTCCCAAAAGAGACTGAGCAGCACCTAGTGTTTAAGTGAAGGAGTTGTGTGTGTATGTGTTTGTTTGTGTGTCTCTGTTTGTGTGTGTAGGTTTTTTCAAGACAGTTGAATGCAGACGGTTCTTCTAGTGCTGAATATTGATAAGGTTCAGTTGGAGGAAGCTGCCTTGTCATACACTGTTAGCGGCACGTTTACTGTTTGTGGCTAGCATGCTGCTATTACACTCACACAAGCTGTCACTCATGTGGGCAGGTAAATGCTGGTCACGTTGAAGCCCTGAATGACTAAAGCTAACGATTGGCTCACTGTCCCCTGCCTCCTACAGCCAGCCTTCTGTCCAATGGTCTGTGCAGAACTGTTCCCAATCTGAAGAGTCACACCGTCCTCATAACTCAGAAATGTCTCTACCTTGCTCCACCCAGCAAACAGCCACAAAGGTGCCACAGAGCGATGGAGATCACCCTTCACTGCAGCAGGTTTGCCTCCGTCTCCGCGGGGTTGTCCTCTTCCACCGCGGGGTTGACCTCTTCCACCGCGGGGTTGACCTCTTCCACCGCCATGCTCGCAGGACACAGCTCGTCCGCTTCGGAGCTGCATAAAGAAATCTCCTTCCCCTTCTCCCAGTGAACGGCTTCGCGTGGACCCTCCAGCCTTCCAGAACGTCTCGCCTGCTGGTTCTTTGTGTCCTCCTAAGCATTGTGATCTCTAACCTGGTTTAGTAGCTTCCAGCTTCCACCTAAGCTCCTGACCTGCTTCTTGGTCTCAGTTTGCATGCACTAGTGCTGAATCCCACCATGCTGAACCTTCCCTGCCATTACATCATACTTTTGGACATCCTGTATTCTTCCCACTCAATCATGACATGCCCCAAGTTCTTCTACATTTTCAAAGATAGCCACCGGCTTCTCTCGTGGATATTTCTGCTGTGTGGTCCTAGTGTCCCTGTTTTAATGCTGCATGTGAAAATTTCATCAGTGATAGTAACTACGGTAGCCAGTGCTTCCAGGAGTATCCTGGGCTCACCTTTTGGGCCTTCTGAAACCTGTGATGGAACTGTTCTCCACCACAACATATATGCATGGACGCTGGAGTTAATGTGGACATTTAAACATGTACAAGAAAAAATAAATAAATAAGAAAGGAAAACGTACTTACATGTGAGAAGATTCTAAAGAATGGCCACCATGTGTTCGTTCAATTAGGCAAGCAGTAGCCTTTGTTTGAGAGTTTATATAGTTGACTTTCTCACACAAAAAACAGAAGTGATGTGACACCATCTCCTGCTTAGCTCTCTATCAGCCCTACACTTAGTGGAGTGCGAGAGGCATGAAGAGAAGGTGGAGGAAGGGTGGATGGAGTTTGAAAATGCTTAAATTGTGACTTATAAGAGTATTTTTATGAACTTTTGTATATTTGTAAACTACCAATGAGTCTATTCTTTTTGCAAACATTTGCAAAAATACCATCACAAAGACATTTAAAATTGACCTAAAATGAATGGGCTCTCCTCTCTTCTTGCTGTAGTCTGGAATCATGGTGAACTCCTCACTGCTGGGTGTAATCAAAGCCTTTTCCAGGGTGAGCATTTCTTCTCACCCATCTTCTTGACCTGCTCAAGAACTCATCCCAGCCCACACTCATCACTCCTTGTACCCTACACTACACACCCATCACTCCCTACACCACACACCCCCTCAAAGTTACTTACAGACATACTAAACCAGGAGGTCTCCATCTACCAACCAGAGAGAAAGTGTGCACCAAGTAGTTCATGTTCAAGACTTCAACCTAAAACCTTACATACCTTACATACAAAATATCACCATCGTTGGTGCTTGGTTCCTCTCCACCCAGCCTCACTGCTCTTTAGTGAGCCTGGTGATAACGGCCTTGTGATGGTGATTAGGTGTAAATGGGTTGGAGGGAAGGCAGCGTGCAATCACACCGACCTAATGAAGCTCCACAGGCCAATCGTCTCCACAGGGAGCGGCCACACAATGAAACGAATCTGCTCTGCATATTATAACTGAAAATAATGTTTATTAATATCATAACAATCATAATCAGCTTGTCGCAACAGACCCGTAAGAAAACGGTTAACAAACGGGATCTTGTTATTCTTCTCCATCCGAGATCGGGAAAGGTGGGAAGCTGCACGTTCGGTTTTTGCTAGATCGTTGTTTGTGAGCAAATGTAAGTGAATTGTTTGCATTTAGCACTCTAACTGTTCTTTTCAGGCGTTCGTAACAATTTGCACGTCCAAATTAGTATGAAAAGACAGGAAAGGTTACTCTCATGACCTTGCGTTATCCAGTACCGTTTCTCATGCTCTTACCTGTCGGTACGAATTTTTGTCTTTGTGATAAGATCGCACAGAGCGTTCAAAGATTAATCCTGCAAAACGTTTAAAAGCGTTTTTCGGGTGTGCAAATTCTTCAGTAAACATGCACAAGCTTGTAAGTAAAAGCTTGTCCTTCTATGAATGGACATGGTTTAAGTGTGAAAGCCACATTTGGCAGAGAAATCACCTCGGCTTTCGTTTGTAACGGACAAACTACAAAAAGCACGAGCGCAGAATATTAGCTCAGCGCGCTCCACATACTGTCTATAGTTAAGATGACAGAAGGCCTTTGTTTTGTTCTCCATTCAGAGTTAAAAATCGAATCATGTGGGGTAGTAATATCAAGATTATGATATTACGATTCAAAATGTTTTTCAAGGTTTTTTTTGCACTATTATTTATAGACAAAAAAGATGGTGATAAATTCCGTCGATCCAATTAACATGAATGATTTTGACATCGGAGTTTAATGTGTACCTGAGCGCAGAGGAAAGCAGATGCTTCAGAGACGACTCCAAATTTACTTGGACAGAGTCTAGTCTGTAGGGAGCAGCCAATCAGGCCAGCACCTGAGGCACTAGATGCCTGTTTTCCCCCATTAATGTATGTGACCATCACAATGGAATCGAACCCACCCAGACCAATGGGCCGGACAGCCGTCAGCGGTGACGTGCCCGAGTCATGAACGCACACCACCTTTGCTTCCTTTCAGCCTCTCCTTAGCCCAACCCGGTGCTTATTCAGTTAGTTCAAGTACAATCGAGTCTTTTCAGTTGCAAATCAGGCGGGTACAGCCATAGACCAGACAAACAGACCTCAATAAAAAAAAGAAAACAGAGAGGGAGAGAGAGAGAAAGAGGGAGGGGGAGAGAGGACGGCCTATTAAAAAAAGGACACATGTAGCTAAATTACATGGACCCAGGGGATATGCAAAAACCATGGACCTCCCACAAGAATTACCTGCTTTTTTATCATGCAAACCATGCAGCCTTGATAAGCTCCACATAGAAAAAAAACACTAGGAATATTGCCCTGTGTGTGAATGCCTCTATTCTGTAGCAGACTCAATTGACCCGCTATTAATAATCCTGGAGGATTAATTAAAATCGCTGCTTTTTGGTGCTTGAGGACAACAGCTGAATTTAAACGTCTTTTTAAATAGTCTCTTCTGAAAATAAAAAAAGACACTTATCGTGTATAGGATGCCCCTCTGTCAACTGGATGCCAGTCCTGACATGCTATCATGCAACCTGACCCAAAATGGCTGCCCCATACCTGATGCTACTCACTGTGGAGTTAAGTGGTGTGTCAAGTGTTCTGGGGATGGTTTCTATGGGAGTCCTGCAGGTTCGTAGCACATGGCAACTGAATGGAAGCCTGTGAGCATATGTCCTCAGTCATACAGTCTCGCTGCGCTGCACAGTCCTCTAATGAGGACGTGCTTGAGACACAGTATTTGTGGTGTGCGCTTTAAATTCATCTTTAATGATAGCTTCTAGTCTTTATTTATTAATGATGAACTTAATCAGTTTTGTGTTCATTTGAACGTTTGATTAGGGCTAATAAGCCTGATCAGGTCCTGAGCCTTTATAGGAGGGACTGTTCCACTCAGGAGACGCTCTTTGCTCCTCTCTCTGTCTCTCTCTCGCACACGTGTACGCTTGCCTGCTCTCTCTCTCTCTCTCTCTCTCTCTCTCTCTCTCTCTCGTACGCTCGCCTGTTCTCTCTCTCTCTCTCTCTCTCTCTCTCTCTCTCTCGAGTACGCTCGCCTGCTCTCTCTCTCTCTCTCTCTCTCTCTCTCTCTCTCTCGCGCGCGCACGCCTACCTGCTCTCTCTCTCTCTCATGCGTGCTCGCCTGCTCTCTCTCTCTCTCATGCGTGCTCGCCTGCTCTCTCTCTCTTGCGTGCGCTCGCGCTCGCCTGCTCGCTCTCTCACCGTGTCCCTTCCACAGACCACCCAGTCTGCTGTCCATCACTGCTCTCTCCAGCTGTTGCCTCGCCAGAGCCCGTTTGGATTACTTTTTGTTTCCTTGTGGCTGAGGTCAGCCTGCCTCCTTCTCTCTCTCTCTCTCTCTCTCTCTCTTTCTCTCTCTCCTTCTCTTTCTCTCTCCCCCCCACCTACCCCCACCCATTGCTTCCACCCCCACAATAGGCCAAAAGGACTGCCCTTTGTGCCTGGCGCAGGTGTCCAGGGCATGAAAGAAATCCGGACCGAGGCTGGGCGCCCCGTGGGCTCCAATTCATCCGGACACCCACCTGTAGCCGGCGCCGGGTCATGTGACTCGCCACACCGGCTCAATGAGCACATGCTCCACTGAGGATGGCTGCGTGGGTGGACTCCATTCATTAAACATGCAAGCATGATAACAGCAGCCAGTTCAGCATAGCGGATCTGTGTAACCAGACTTATCAGTAAGCAGTAGGGTTAGAGTTACGTTCAGCAGTACCGGTGTCTCGTACGTTCCGCTATACTGTTGCTGAAATGTAGGGATATGGAGCATCACAGCATGCGAGCTTATTTATGAATTTATGAGAAAGGAGACAAGACAGCACACGCTTTGGTAATCCGGATTACATGTGAAGGAGAGGAGGGTAGATTTGATGGGGACTTGTCTGATAAATGTGAACTGCAGGCTGGAGAGTCGCATGGATTACCGAAAGGGGAAGGCCAACAGTCAGAGGGAAAACGGCAGCGTCATTTTAAAGAGGAAAAGCCACATTTCAGCACCAGTACCACTAGCTCAGGTCACATGACTGGGGCGTGCTGTATCTAGGCGACAGGGCCAGCTTGAAGGCAGTGAAACTCCAGTGAAGCCCGGAGACAAAGCCCCTGATCCACAAGCCTCTTTCACCTCGACCGTGGTGGCTGTCTGCACCTGTCTCACTGTGATTTTAGGACTTTTGAGTTTTGTACAAACGGACAGCACCAGTTCTTGCATGTACAACTGAAAGCAGCTCAGCTATTTGCTTAAAAAGTTTTTTTGACTAACACTCCTGAAATGTTTGATGGACTTCATATCTTATTTCATAGTTTGTAAATTACTTAAAATATCTTACTTCATAGTTTGTAATCACAGAAGTCAGTATTGGTGATGTTCTGATAATGAAGTCCCATATGAGTAAATAAATCTCTTCAGTTTGTACAAACATAAGTTTTGTTTGTGCCAGAAACTCTTGTCCAAACCAGCCAATTGAAGGAAACTCCTTCCTGGTTTGAACCAAGCTGGTTTATTCCTAGTTTGAACTGAGCTGGACTGCAGTCCAAGTTTTTGTTTTTGCTCCAGTGTTCTGGTTCATTGTGTCCACTGTTTGCATTTCATCTACCTGACGCAATCACCCATGGTGAGTTTGCTTTCAGAGGGGATTTTCTGATTCAAGGTGTCCAATTATCTGCACTGGTAGACTGGGACTGGAGGTCCCTCAGTGGGGGTGCCAGTACCATAAACCCCAGCGTGTTTGTGATCTTGACTGGTCTCAGCAGACCCAGAGGGTACGGCGTGGGGGTGGAGGGGGGTTAAATATCTCTAATGAAACAAGCTGCAGGACTTCAGTTCCAGTGACCGTTTAAGGCTGTTCTTTGACTTATTAAATCATTTCCCTTTGTTTTAAACACTCTGTGCCTAGTTTCTTTTCTTTTTTCTTCTTCTTCGCACAAAAAGGAAATGAGTGAGTATATGTTAATGTGGTGTTGTCCCGCCCCCCTTCCCTTCCCCACAGACAGCCGCTCTGTTTCTCCTCACTAATTGCAGTCTGCCAGAGTCTCCACAGAGCTACACTCAAAGGGAGCTGGATGGCTTTGCGCTAGGGCTGTTAAATATGTTGTTCAAAGCAACAGTTAGCCTTGCAATTTGACATTATTCAGAATTTAAAAGTACTCTGTAATTACGCTCTGTCGAATGAAATTTGTTTCAACAATTAACACTGATGGTGAATTTGTCAAAAAAAACAACAACTCGGTACTTGAGGAGGGGGTTGCTGCCTCTTTCATTTATTTCAATTTCATTTACTTCTTGTAACATTCATATGTATTTTGTGTTTGGTTTGTAGATCAATCCTGATTTGGTCATTATAATTCATCCCGCTCTCAGCTTTGCAGAATCACCCTGAATCAGCCTTCCTGCTCTGACTCACTGAACAATTAGTTCTATTAGGACTGAAAGCTATAATCAATGCTGGGCCTACCCCCTCACTGAGTCCTGACCGGAGCTAACACTGCCTCTGTCAAGCCTGCCTGTATAGGAGAACACAAACACACTCAGGCACTGGGTGTATATGTGCCTGCATGCACGCACACACACACACACACACATAGGCACTTAAAGGTGATCTGCCAGGCCTGTGCTCCATCAATGCAGAAAATGAGGGAGAGGGAAAATGCACAGCTGTATAGGTGTAATGTGCAACCGACAAGCTACCGGTAACCCCCTGTGTGTCTGTGTCTGTGAGTGTGTGGGTTTGTTGGGGGGGGGGGCTTGTGACTGTCTTTGTCACAAATGTATCTTAGAGCCCGAGAACAGTATATCTCACACTGATTCCTTTGGGTTTAAATGTCACTCACAGCAGAATGTAGCCAAGCCCCTGAGACGACAGAACACACTCGCAAGCACAAATACAAAGACGTAAAAACAGCAAAACACAATGGCAGTAGGAGAACCGCTTAACTGGAACATTTACGAGAGAGCAGTAAGTATGAAATAAACCCACCTCTTTTTCATCTACAGAAAGTTAGCAATCAAAATCCCCAACAGGACACACAAGCCTCCATGTAGATGTACATGGCAAATTGATTAGGAAACGATCAATTACGTCGGTGCTGTTTAGCTCTGTGTCAGAGCCTAATGGATGCAGCCTCAGTCTGATGGAAATTCACACCGGCGTCTGCCAAGCCCAGCACCTCCCCCCCTCCAGCCTTCTCCACCCGCTGGGGCTCCGAGCGCCACCCTTACACCATTAACAGGAAACAAGCAGGAAGGCTTGCTGGAGTGGTAAGGACAGGAAGCTCTTAGGTCGAGCTCCAGCCCCTCCTCCCTCACCCTGATATCTGGTCTCGCATTAGAGGCCAAATTAACGGAACCTGCCCCCCCCCCCCACACACACACACACAATAACTCTGCACCCTCCTGCGATTCGTTATTGATCGAACGAGATCGCATGCCCTCCACCCCAATCACGTGTGTTTCCGTGAGGGCTCTCCGGGCCGGACAATTTAATGGCGCATGATATCTTGGTGACATCAGGCAGCAATTAAATTATTCACCTTTACACTAATAATCCCAGCTTGTCTAATTTGTGGACGAGTTGATACTCGGTGTCAGTGGTCCCACGCACCAGATCTGCTATACAGAACCTTTTGGGAGGGTGGGGGGGTGCTGTGGGTGGGGGATGGGCTCATTCCACATGAGTGGATACCACACACGGCACACATCCCACTACACCATCTGAAATACCAGCACATCTGGAGGAAACTTCCAGCCTCTATCTGCCCTTTTGCTAGCCTTTGGCGAAAAGAACGCCAGACGGAGCCCCAGCTGGAGGGCTGGGTCAGATTAGTACAGACGCAGACACACTTCAGCATCCTCTCACTGCAAACACTAATAAAGTGGTCTACATTAGTAATGTATCCAGATATCCTTTGATCTTAAAAAATTATGCTGACACAGCACAAAAACATTCTGTTAATATCTATAACATCAGATTTGAGATCCTTTTCTACCTTTTTTTGAGAAGTTAAATCCTGCGCAACACATTTTAGAGTTGTCTCCACATTTTAGAGTTATCTCCACATTTTAGAGTTAGCTCCACATTTTAGAGTTATCTCCGCCCCCCACACAACTGACTCAACTTATCTGCTAATGAACAAGAGGCTGGAGTGGAAGGATTAGAGCAGAAAAACTGGACATTTTACAGTACAGGCCTACATGAGTGGTGCAGACCGGGAAACACCTTATAAGCTCAGAGCCATGGGAGTGTTTTTTACACACACACACACACACACACACAGAGAGAGCTCAACATGCAGTAAGACACTGTGTTTGGTTTTGAATATGTCGAGTCATTTGTTCCCAGAATGTGAAGGTTGTGGTACTTTCACGCATGATGATGATGAAAGAAGTAGTGATATCGACTTCCCGCTTAATGTGACACATTTCTTTGTGAATCATCGGCTTGTCACTCCTGGATTCATTCAAGCCAATCTGTAGTTTCAGCTTCTCCTGTGTGACTAATTTCTGAAGAGTTTGCACCGTTGGTAAATAAATTAGGTGAACTGTAAACTTACTGTAGATAAGGCAGCTTGTTGTCTGAAGAGAAAGTGGAGCCTGTGGGCAATAACAGACCCAACATTCAGGCCAAAATAGATTTTCGTTGCAATTTTAACTCAAATAAATTGTATCTATTTTTATTAAGATAAATGAATTAAACGAAAATAAACATTCATTTGATTAACAACATGCAAGTAAACACTAACAGAAAAACACAAATTAAGACGTATTTTGTCTATTCGTTTTTCAAACGAGAAGTGATATTTGTAAGAGCAGAAGACAAAATGCGAAATATATTACAAAATATCTAGCTTGTGATAACTGTACGAAATATGAAATACATTACGCTAACTGTTAGATGTATATATTTTCTCCGATACATTGGTAGTTGACTAAGTAGGCAAACAATAACGGAGTGAAAAGGGCGCTCTACCCTGTGTTATAAATAATCCATCTGTAAGGAAAACGTCTAAAATTCCCGAGAATAAACCTATAGAGTTGATGAAAAGGTAACGATTCTAAATAGCCAAAGAACGTTAAGTGTACGTCTAGTTTAGCGTCGAACACAACTTTATTCAGTTCGTGGCTAGGAAAAGTATTTTCACCCGGTCCCTAATATGGCAGTCCTTTTAAAGTTACCACTGCGCGTGGTGTCGGGTGTGATAGGCTGAGTCTAGGGAAGAAAGAAGCTCGTCTTGTTCAGATTAGCTGTGGCACTGGAGAGTTCACTCATCGCCTGCTAGCTCCAGCCAAAACGTGACCGCAAAGCTTTTTACGTTATTTATTTCGTGCCATTTGATAGTCCTTTCTGAGAAAGATGTGACTCTTACCCAAACACATAGAATACACGCTCGTTTATAGCGCCGGGATATGCAACCGCCAGGCTGTTTTACCAATGGAAGTTATTGTTACGAATTGTTTTTAACTATGCTATGCCGAAGTGTTTTTTTGTTTTGGCTCTTCCCATTCATCATGGACCAGTGATTTAGGATTTATTGACAATACCAAATTTCATAAGGAAGTAACAACTGAAGGGGGAATTCTACTCTACGAGCAAGCGAACTACAGACCGGGGATTTAAATCGTTTTTGGCTTGCACCGGGGGGGGAAAAAGAGAAGCAAAGAAGGAAATTCATGTTGCGATTCTCCCCGTAGCGAAAACGTCTGGATTGCAGGATGAGCAAAGAAAGACCTAAAAGAAATATCATTCAAAAGAAATATGTAAGTTTTTTTCTTCAATTCTATACGCGACGCCTTGACCTTTAAGTTTGAGTTCGCTCGCATGTCCTGGTTTTATGAAAAATGCATAAACTTCGAGCACGGGTTAGTCGTCTTATTGTTGTAAAATCTAGACTTTAATGCTGTGATAAACTGTGTTGTGTATTTGAAAATAATTCAACATAATTTAAAGGGCTTTTCAAGTTTCATATGTATCGATTCTATTAGGTGTTTCGCCTGGTATCGTCAGATTCAATGAATTACTTTACACCACGCAGATGCAGCGTAACAGAACTTGGTGAAATTGTTACATTGTAACACTTTACTGGTTCCGTTGATGGTAAAAATCAAACCCCACCAGCAACATAATTGTTACCAGAACGGCTTTGTTTGCTTCGGTCTCTTTCAAAGCCGAGGGAACAGCCATATCGCTCGTGGCTTTTATTCCGGGTTCCGTTTCCCTAAACCGAACAGGCTCTCTCAATCTAACGAAAAAATATCCAACATTATGCACGCAATTGTGACATTGACTTCAGTCTGTTTATATCGTCTCCATCCTTTTTGGCGTGGTTGCTTAAGAATAGACTTGGGTGTAGCTAACTCGTTTGCCGGGAGGTGCCGTGGCATGGTGTGTGGACTGGCCTCTTTTATTTTCTCTGAACAAGGGGGAGGAAGAACGTTCACGTTGCTACCATTGAATACAGTGAAAAGGTCCTAACTTAAATATATCGAAAGCTCATTCATGCTCGCATTGCACATCCACTGTTGGCAACCGCGTTTGCGCGTCTCATGAAGCGTCTGACCTCTGAGTGAACGGAAGATATTGCAGCAGCACGCGGGGTTCGCCGAGACAGAATTTCAGCTCTTCGACGATTTTCCCTTTCGCTTTCAGAGGAGATTTGTCGCTTAATCGTTAAAACACACGAACGCTCCCCGGTGCTCAGTTTACAGTATTTCGAGGCACATATGATTGAGAGATGTTGTTTATGGGTGTCGTTTTAAGGAGGCTGAATATCTAGACGCATTGCAGAGGTTTGAGCTTACAGCTCCTGCTGTTTAATCGGCACAAGTGGCAAAGAGAAGCGTCAAACTTTTTAAGAACCGGTCGGGACTATATGGGATAATCGTCTTTTAAAACTTTATTCTGGTCGCTTTTCTTGTACACAGAGTCAAGCCCAGCATAACAAAGCCTTGTGTGGCTCCATCGAGCCAGCTGTGTAACCTCGACTCTGTTAACCCTGAAAGATCGGAGAGGGCTCTTAGCGTTACTTGTCCAAGATGTTTTGTCGTTCTTGAGCGGAGTTTTCAGATATTTTAAATAGTACTGTTAAATCATTTGGTTATTTACTACTCGTGTTACTGCCACAAGAGAACGTGTCTTTAAACCTTTTAAGGGTTGTCCCGGAGCCTTGGTTTTTAAAGGGTTAGCCCGTAGAGAAGGGGGTGGAATTGGCTGCTGAAGCAGTCACGTGCCTCCATCTTTAACTTTTCTTAGTCCACATTTTAAACACTGACATTTCATTATCCATCCGACGTTTGCTTTTCAGCATAGTTGAAAATGTTCATTTCCCTTGTTAAGAGTTAGGAACAGCTAAAGTCAAAAGGTTAATAACGATATACGAGCGCATGTTAATGTGACATCACGAGGAGCTTTTGCATTTCGACCGTCCTGAAGGCATTAGACAGTAACATCTTGTTAGAGCTGGTTGTCCCATCACTTTTGGTGAAGTATCCCTCAAAGCCTAATTTGGTGATGATCCTTTATTTGGTGGAGAAAACATCCTTGCTGGATATATTGAATTCAGAGACATTATTACAAAAAGGTTGATGTGAAGTTGGTCTAAACAGGGTTTTTGGGTTCTTTTTTCTGTAAACATCATTCATCTTAAGGGGGGTGGTGGGGTTCAAGTACTGATTAGCAGTGCTTTTTTTTTTTTGCAAAGATGTGATGCACATTACCATGTAAAAAGGACATCTAACCTGAAATGTCCAGCTGTTTTAGTTAAAATCTCTGAAATGGAACATGGTGCCATCTCATATTAACCAACATCTACATAATGTCATGACCATTTAAGTCTTTATTATGGTAGTGTAGAATAAGTCATAATAAACAATATACAAATATTTTAATAATTCTTACTGTGATTCCAACTAAGTTATTTTGTTGCTTTCATTGTTTGGTTATATTGGTCAGTCATGAAAGGGGGGGGGGGGGGGGGGCCGGCGTGTGAAACACATGGATGGTTATGAAAAGTCAAACCAAAACCCGTGGACCCTTTAACAAAAAAAGGACGCACCAAACCAAACAAACA
>JAOYMR010000004.1:18269547-18282085 GCA_025802075.1 Tenebrosternarchus preto | reverse complement strand
ACCCCCCCCCCCCAATACTCACCCCCGGAGAGCGGTTTAAAATTTTACGAGGTGTCGGGAAAAGTGGGAAAGTGTGCTGGCCATCCCGGCAGCAGGTATGCGTGTTTTCTGAGATTAGCGTGTGATAAGACGCAAGGCTGAACCGGAGTCGCCTGTTCTGCGTCTGCGACCGACAGTAACCTCTCACTCGCTCCCTCACGCCTTTTGTTTTGCCTTCCAGGTAGCAGGTCACATGAGCGCTGCTCTCTGATGTCACTGCGGGGGGAGGGGCCCGTCCTCTGGGCAGGTGGAGGAAGGTTTTGTTTCGTCTGGTTTGTTTGTCCACGGCCCACACCAGTAGTACGCGATGATGACTCTTGTCGTCGTTGTTGTCGTCGTTGTCGTTGTCCCATTCCCCGTCTCTCTTCCTTCGTCCGTTATCGTCGTTTTCCTTGTTTTTGTCAAGCGCAATAAACATCGGCCTCAAGAAAGAGCAGCCCCCCCCCCCCACCAGCTGTACTTTCCTCTCCCATGATCCTCTGCTCTTCCAGCGATGGCAAGGATGAAAGGCTCCCGCTGACAGGAAGCTGTACATCCCAGCGCAGTCACATGACCTCAGCTCAGGGGAGGACATGGACAGTACGTGGTGTTCTAACCTAAAGAGGCCTTCAGGCTGTGGAAGCTCTCGCGTTGGAACCGAAGCAAAACCGCAGCCTTTTGTTTATTTTTTTTTTTAGCCAGTTAATCAGGTAAAGTTGAGTCGATGCCTCATCTTACCAGTCCAGACAGAGACAGAGTGACTGAGAGAGAAAATGCAGTTCTGATGTACACGCATGTAATTTCTTACTCACCCTGAGCACTCCCTATTAGTATGCATTGGTGGACACTGACTCTTGAAATCGCCCGCCTAGAAAAATATGCGAAAGTACTTTTATTCCAGATGTCATCCCAAAGGAATGAAAATGGGCCTCTCCACTGGAGGGGAGGAGTACTCTATCTCTGCCATCAGAAAGGAAATGGCCTGAATGTTAAAAAGCAGAGGAGATGTTCTCATGAAGATGGAGGACTGTTCTGGGGACAAAGTGGGGGGTTCTTATTGGTCAGCGTTGCCAAGTCTTCCTCTCAGGTCCCTCCCACTCTGCGTCTGATCCAAACCCAGAGCGATCCACTCAGAGCCATCAGCGACGCTTGTCATGTAGAGGCTTTAAGGAACCTACGTTGGAGCTGTGTGTGTTTGGGGGGGGGGGGGGGTTTAAAGATATGAAGCATACTGTTAGCTTATCGTTCTGGAGCACACAGTAGGGGTCCCGAGTTATAGGCAAGACTGCATGGAGTCAGGCTGAACAATGACTCTGCCAGCTGATAAGAGATAAGTGTGTGTGAGAGGGAGAGTGGGAGAGAGCAAGCGGCACCTAGGTTTCTAAAACACACTGTGTAAACATGTGAAAAGTCAAATCAGCCAGCCAAGAAACATTTACTTTTATTTATCTTTTCGTGTGTGTGTGTGTGTTACATTACCCTAGCCCACTTCCCCTCTTTCAGGCTGTGTGTAACGTTATCCATGTCTCCCTGTTTAACAACTTAATTCTGCAGACACAGCACCATCCATCACCCAGCCACCTGCTGCTGTTGATCTCTCTCTGTCTCTCCACCCAGGCACCTGTTCTTCATGCATGTTAAGGAGGACCTTCACCGTGGGCATCTGCGCATGGGCTCTGAACAGGCGCAGGAGCTCAGTGCCCTGCTGGCCCAGGCTGAGTTCGGTGACTACAACCAGAACACAGCCAAGTACTGGTACACTGAGCTGTGTGGTGAAGAGCCAGACCAAGCAACAGTTACCAGGTACAGCCACCAGGCCTCTTCACTTCCCTTTGCTTCGGTTTTCATATCCCTTTTTTTTTTTTTTTTTATATAGGTTTTTTCCATTGTTTTTTTAAAGGTGAAAAACATTGGTTGATGAACAATTCAGTCTGGGTAAAGTCCACAGAGTCACACGTGCCGCATCTCGCGTGCAGATACTAAATGAATAAACGTGCCCTCAGCTGGTTTTGGCAGGTTCTAGAAGAATCATTGCATGCTGACCTCTACGGTCGGTTTAACACGGGCAAATGGCCCACGCACATATGAGAGCACCGTTGCAGAGCCGGGCGGCAGCTGGCTGACGCACGCAAACGGAGCTGAGACGCGGAGGAGAACCGGGGAGGGGGGGGGAGCAGAGGTGCGGAGAGTCGCACGGACCCCTGCTGGGCCTGAGCCCGGCCAGAGGGTTGAGCAGCAAGGAGCGCTAACCGCTGCCTACCGTTCCTCAGCACTGAGGGGGATCGGTGTGCTCTTGGTTCAGTGGGAGTTTGTTCAGTGAGGTCCAGTTGCTGTTTTCTGAGTCTCCATTTAAAGAACTTCATTGGGGAGGGGGGGTCTCTTCCCCCTTTCAGGTGAAAGATAAGATAGACATCGATCAGTAACCGCCCTGTGAGCTGCTAGGCAGGGTGGAATGGTGGTGAGAGATTAAAAGCCTGAAGATCACGTGTGTTAAAGGCTTTCTGTCTGTAATGGGGACGCTACTCACTGGCTCGGCTTTAGTGGGTGAACGGTCTGTTAAAACGGTAGCGGCTGGATCGAGGCCAGGGGAAGGCGCTGTGTGTATATGCAGGGTCGCAGGCTCACGGCCAGCCAAGCGCGGTGGTGTTTACCTCCGCCACCTCTTCCCTTGGTCTGGGACACGCGCGTAACCCACAGTGTTTACATGCAAACAGAACTCCAGGGTTGCCTGTCAGCTAATTGTACTGCACCGAATTTTTTTTTGTTTGTTTGTCCTGTTGCGGTTGTCCGGCTAAACAGATTTGCGGTAGATAACCTAATCAAATGAGATCCTGGCTACTTATTCTGATGGCTCTGCGGTGCAGTCACAAATCAAATCGAGTTCAAAATGGCTTACTGGAAATGGAAGTGATTTCCACAAGGTGAAAACATCATAATTTAGAGTACAGCACACCAGTAACTGGAGGCCTCCAAACCCAGCTGGAATGTCCATCATTCCTGAAGGTTTCAACGCGATGTTGATCCATCTCCGGCACTTTAGCGCGTCTGATACGATGACTGACTGGCGTCCTCTGAAGCCTGTCCGTCGGTTCTGGGCCCGTGGTTCGGCTCGGCAGTTCTGCTCGGCCGTCTGTGGTAGAGCCTCTCTCCCCGTCTGTCATAGCTCTGCTCCTGGGCTGATGCTTGCAGCGAACCTTTTGCCTCAGGCGTACACGCAGTGAACCTTGACTGAAAAATTCATTCGTTTTTCTTTTCTCATGGTTTGTAGCAAGATTTTTTATATATATATATATATATATATATTTAGTTGCATCTCCAGGAAGTTTGTGGGTTTCAGAGAGAGAAGACTTGTCACATATTGGTTTACCTACCATCCTACCATCATGCACACACTCCTGTGCTGTTGTGTAGTATAAATTCAACATGTAATGGTGGTCTGTGCGTCCCCTGTGTTCTGTTGGCAGCATCATAGCCAAGCACAAGGCTCTGGAGGGCCTGAGCCAGGGCTCGGTGGAGTACCAGGCCCTGCAGCTGGTGTCCTTGCTGGAGCACTATGGCGTCGAGTGGCACTGGGCGCGGGATGCCGAGGGCCAGCGCCTGGCCGTGGGGGTGGGGCCTGAGGGCATCGCTGTCTGCAGAGATGACTTCAGCCTGGTGAACAGGTGAGTTTGTACCGCAGCACCCGAGAGGGGAAGCAACACACCAACTGTCACTGGAACACGCATACACACACACACACACACACACACACACGAACAAACACACAGGTCTATAGCATGAAACCAAATGACCAGTAAAACGTGATTACATGCATACAAACCCCAAAAAACTCTAGAATTAATGGAAAAGGTTTTGTGTAATCCATATAAATTACTTTCATGATTATTGAAGATTATTAATTATTTTTAACCAAACATAAATTCACCAGGAAGAGTCCAGTAATATTGTTGTTCTTCTTTTGGCAGAATTTCCTATCCCATAATACAAATAGCCACTCAGTCAGGGAAGACTGTGTACTTGACCGTCACCAAGGAAACGGGTGACAGCGTGGTCCTGCTGTTCAAACTGATCAGCAACAGAGCAGCGAGCGGACTGTACCGGGCCATCACCGAGACGCACGCCTTCTACAGGTCGGTTCTCCTACACGGCACGGTCTTCTCTCGCGCACACGACCACACACAGCTGTTTTAATGTGACCTTTTAGAACGTTGACCTGCTGGCGTTTATTAGCCTTGGGCAAGTCAGCCATTACTTTGCATCACAGCCTGAGTTATGTGTACATGACCGAACCCTGCATTCACTTCAGAAACATGCAAGGGGAGGGTTAGGGCAGCACTAACTGAGGAGAGGTGGTGCAAGTCTTAAGCTGCTGCCTGGCAAAGATGAATACATGCAACCAAGCGCATTGTTCCTGGTGAGGAGAATCGCTTTCCTCACATTTCCAACCCACCCACTCACCTCTCATTATAACATGAACTTTCTCTGGGCCAGTCGAGGGTGTCAGCAGTTTGGATTGTTCCATTGTGTGAGCTGCGGGTGGGAGTTTTTGATGGCACGCTTCTGTCTAGTGCAGCATATGAGCTGCTGCTTTCCTCTCTTGTGCACTTTTCTTGCCCTGATTGCTGATATTTTGTAAAACCACATGCACACTTTTTTTTTTTTTTGTGCACCAATGTTTGTTTTTCCTCCAAAAAGACAACATAAGAAATGGATATGATCTAAAATATTCAGAATTCAGGAATAGATTTTTAGGTTTTTTTAAGTAAAGAACCCTCAGCTGGCCAGAACACCTACCTAAATGTGTTCATTCCCTTTAGGTGCGACACGGTGACGAACGCCGTCATGATGCAGTACAGCCGAGACTTTAAGGGCCACCTGGCCTCACTCTTCCTCAACGAGAACATCAACCTGGGCAAGAAGTACGTCTTCGACATCCGCCGCACGTCCAAGGAGGTGTACGACCACGCCCGGCGGGCTCTCTACAACGCCGGCGTGGTCGACCTCATGTCGCGGTCGGGCTCTCGCACTCCCTCGTCCCGCTCGCCCTCGCGCGGCCAGGAGGGGGCGCCGGAGTGCGGCGGCTGCCACCAGAGCCGCGCGCTGGAGGAGAGGCTGAGGAAGCTGCGGGAGGCGCTGCTGTGCGCGCTGTGCTGCGAGGAGGAGATCGACGCCGCCTTCTGCCCCTGCGGACACGCCGTCTGCTGTCAGAGCTGCGCCACACAGCTGCAGGTGAGACGCTCAGACGCTCCTACGCCAAAGACGAAAAGCGGGCGGTTTGGAATCCGGCCTCTAATTGAAGGTTGGGCTGACGTGAGGGAGGGGGGCAGCACATGGCTGTCATTCCCCCCCTGTGCCTCCATCCATACGCCCCTCCCCCCGCTAATCCACATTCGCCGCACGGCTGAGGTTGACCTGATGCGGGGGGGGAGGGGGGGGTCAAGGCCGGAGGGCTTAATCTCCCCGCTGGCCTGGTTTAATCCCCTCCTTAATGAGGAGCTGCAGTGTGCTAGCCAGCCGGGAGAGTGAACGGAGCCCGGAGCAGTTCGGCTATATCCAGCATGACCTCACGCGTGTCTTGTTTCTCCGTCCTGAACGTGCGTGAGGACTGTTCGTCCCTCTACCTGTTGCGCATCAGTCATGATGCCAGACAAAAGAATCCTGTGAGATCACTATTTCTCTCCTCAAAATGGCAGCTGTTGCACACGCCTGGTTAACATGAGAAGCAAATTGTTGCTAATCTCTTGTTGCTAAATTGCTGTTATCTCCAGTCTGCTGCACGTCACTTGTACAAATGTCTTCAAACAGTGTTTTATTAAGATTATGTAAGTGCTTGCATAAAGTGCTGACCGTGTGTGTGTGTGTGTGTCCCTCCCTCCACAGTCGTGTCCTGTGTGTCGGTCTGACGTCCAACACATCCAGCACGTCTACCTGCCCACCTGCACCAGCCTGCTGAACCTGACGCTTGCGGGACACAGGAGTCCTGAGCCCATTCGCCGTGCTGTAGCCCCACCCCCCTGCACCAGCCACCACTACCCCAGCAGTGAGAAGATCTGCCAAACCTAAGGCAGCTCCCTGCTTCTCCACCAAGATTTTATTTATTACCGTTCTGTGCCTCTGTCTTAAGACACTGGCCACAAAATTCTGTTCTTAAAACACCAATGAAGAGACCTGCCAGCTTTTATGTTTTTGTTTGTACATTTCATCTTAAATTAATTTATCAGTTGATCTGATGAACATGTGTGTATTGTTTTTTTTCCCCCTTTGTGTTTTTTGTGTTCATTTTATTCAGTCTTCATACTCCTAGTATATATCCTAGCACAAACCCCAATATATCCACTTTTCAGTTTTAGTTTATGGATTTTAGAACGTATTGAACTTTAACCCCTCCCCCAGTTCCCTTAATTTAATGGCATTTTTAGCTTTGGCTGTGCCACTGGTATTCCCACGCTTGCTTTGGGATTTCTGCAGCCGAGCATCCAGGCGCCCGACATCTGAGGGGTGGAGGTGCGCGCCATAGCACGGATGTAGCGGGTGTAGCTTTTTTCCCCACCCTCATTCGTGCGCTACTCTGCCCACACCCCAGGCACTAAGAGAGGGAGAGGAGAGAGCAGCAGAGGGGGGAGGGGGGGGGGAGAGACCAGCAGCAGGAAGAGACTGCACCAACCATAATTTCCTAACTGAAGTTATATGTTATGGTCACATAGCAGCAGCCTCTTAAATATTTATATGCAAAGGATACTTGAGGGTCTATCGGTGCAATGCTACCTGTTTTAAATTGCCTGTGTGTTTATTTTGTGGGAGGAGTGAAGATAGGAATGAGGAAAAAATAGAAAATATCTACACTGTCACTTTATTGAGAAGTTTCCTAAGTGTATTACCCATAGGGCTTTGCCTTAATGTAGCAGTAACACCGTGTGTTTTTGGCATCTTCTTTCTTTGCACAGACTATTCTTGAAAGATGAAGAGGAATTATTTTCTTTACTGTGGATGATATGGTATAGTCACTGCAGGGGATATTTTTTCACTTTGTACAAGTAGATTTTGTTTCTGTTGGTTTGAAGCAAAAACTATACCCTGTAGAATACTGCTGATCTTTTATATTTCTTTAAACAGAGGTATTAATAAAAATTGTGAGTTTTAAACATAATGCAGCCTCCTTGTCTTAATCGTTTATCTCTGTCTGCTTCTGATGGAGAACACAAGTATTCCCTCTCACCTGCATCCTGACGTGACTACCATAGACGTCAGGAGTTAATGGAGTGGGTGTTGGATGGGCACAGATGTTCTCTACCACAGGGAATTCTCTTTGGAGAGTAGCAATAACCGAGTCCACTGTCTGAAGGAATGACGATCTCTTCTGATGTCAGCTGATCTAAACTTTCAGTATGTAGAACTGAGAGTAAATGTGAGCTTTCGCTCTCAGACTGAGGTTGGGAGATCATGTTAACTCATAGCTGCTTGTAATCACATGATTGAACACAAAGGAGTCCAATGAGCTACCCAGTGCCAAATCATCTATAATTCACCGTACCTCATATTTTTCTCTCTCCCTCACCCTTCCTCCATTAGACTGCTTCAATCCTTCTTATCTTTCACTCTTGGATAATGATAAATTTATATTACAAAAGTGCTTTAAAAGAGTAATAAAAACAGACTAGATTACAAAGATTAAAGAGCAAAGAACAGGTTCAATACAATAGAGTATAATTCAAATGAAAGGTTAGGGCTAGGGCAATATTAATCATGCTTGATTGTTTTTCAAAGTGGTAAGTGTGTCCATAGATCAGGTTTTCAGGTCGAGAATTCTGGCGTTTGGTACCATGGTAACTAAGAGCTGATTTCCCCCGCATTGGATGGGATGACCTGCAAACTGCTGTTAGATGCCTTCAGCATGTCTAGCAATCGATTCTAAAGCAGATAAAAGAGCGTCGGAATGCAGCAATGAGCTTGACCTCCGTCAACTCGTGTGTTGCGGCTCGGAATCCGGCCTAGATATGGGTCAGCAGTCAACGTGTCCCATCACTGGCTGTTTGTTTATCAGTCGCTTTTCTGCCCAGGGCTGATAACCCGTCACATGACACGAATCTCGATGTAGGCCATTGTCATCCATTACGCATCCTTTAATTAATCTCTAACCTTGTTTACGATTAACTATTGGAAGAAACCATTTAATGGCATATGTCGTATATTTTAATTAGTACGTATTATCTGCTTAGCTTTACATATTAATACATATTTTCTAAGAATGTTCTAAGAACCTTATCTTCACTTGTTTACGAGTACGAGGAAAATGCTTTTGCAAGTGTAGAAGAAGAAAAGCAGTTGGTTTACTGGGACGCACGAAATGTTGCTAAATCAGTTTGCACTGCTGTTTTATAGCTCCCTCTGCTGTCTGAATAAAATATTTCACTTTGGGCGCTTGCGTTTTAGAGGAAATAGCAAACCTGAGGGAAACCCATAACATAAGCGAAAAGGTCCGTTCACTGGGTCCGTGTTTGATTCTCAAATCAAATAGTTTTTAAAAGGGGTGTGGGGGTCATTCACTGACCAGTAGCTATCCAGTTACATACGATTCAGCGAACAGAGGCTTTAGTACACAGAGTACAAAAGCCTAGAAGAACAATTACATCGTTTGCCCCTTAAACTATAGCTCACTTGTTGGTGTATTGCTAAAAATTGCTTATAAAATATAATATTATAAAATATTATAATTTACAATCGAGAACACAGTAGGGGGCAGTGTTGCACAAGTCATTTTCAATAAACCCAGTCTATTTGGAGATAAGTAAACGTATCGCATCCACACAGCTCACCATCATTAACCATTTTCAGAATATGACGTCAAAAGCTAACAAAAAGAAAAGCAGAATTAATTTAGGCTTACGTAGGCTAAACTAAACATATATAAAGAACTGTTTCCATATCCGTACTCTTATCCTGTGGTCTTGAATAAGCCTGCAAACCTGTTTGTTTATGAAGAGCATCCCTTCTTTAAATAATAAATTAAAAGTATATTCATAAAGAAAATGAATTAAATAGAATTATTTGAATGCATCTTACCCAATCCCATTCTCCCCTAAATTCCATTTAATAGTATAAAAGGGAGACTACAGATTACCTTTGTTAAGATACTATATTTTCAACCCAGATCTTGTGCTTCCTTGAGTGCTTTGAAGTTCAGGTTTCCATTTTTGCCCTGAGCACAGTCTACATTTTATGTGTACTCTACCCTCCTGCAAATGATTTGCAGCTCGCATTTGCACTCCGCCAGGAGCCCCATACCGTCTGAGCGTACAAACTCGAAGCGCGAGGCTCTGCAGTGCGTTTCTGTCCACCACGGGGCAGTGGAGAGAGTCCATGTACGGTGCCGATCATGACTGCTTTTTGCCTGCTTTCCTGAGGCTGTGCAGGGTGGAAATTCTGACTGGCTGGAGGCTCTGTTCCCATCCACTTAAAGTTTCTTCAGCAAAGGCTTGGTTTACCTCTACAATCTACTGCTTGGTGGAGAACTGCAGTTGCTCTACAAGACTAATGAATTCTGCGAGAACCTTTTCCACTGGGACACTGAGGAGAGAGATGTAGCTGAGATGTTTGCTCTGTGCTGCCTGTGTTTAAATCTTTTTGCCCTGAGTACTTTCTCTCGATACCGAATTAATCAATTTTATGCACAGAGTTTGTGGAAATGGCAACAGTTTCTTCATTTACAGTTCTTACTGATGCTCTTGTATATCCATGGAATGTCATGATGGAGTAAAATCGCTCTGTGACAGACAAAAAAAAATTATATTTAAATTAAAATGTTTTCAAGGGTGCCAACATCACAGAGTCATCTGAGGCTCTGCCCAGCACCTGCGCCCAGACTGAGGCTGCAGCATCAGTGCTGGAACAGCCGCCCTCTCCGCCTGACAGGCTGTATGGTATGCTTAGCCTTGCGGGCCTGATTTAATAAACAGGGCCAATGAGCAGACAACCCAGGAGCACAGCCTAGAGCCTGGGCCACTGTGAATCACTTCTACTTCTCTCTTGCACCTCAACCAGCCTTGTGCCTTGGGTCCATTGATCATCCCACATATCTGAAGACGGGCCTCGCTTTTAAACAAGCGCCTATACTTTAGTTTTGAGAGCAGGTGCTCTCAACATAGCGTACTGTCTCATTACACTACGTTAAAACATAAGGTGTTAAAATGTAAGCTAGGTACTAACCATAAGAAAAGTTCCAAAAGGTTTCAGTTTAGGAGGTTTAAGTGATGTTTGTGGTCTAACAGAGGAAGCTCAGGTCACTGTGGATGCTGTGGGAGGAATGATACTCGCCCTCAGTTCTGGCTCACAGCACCACTAGGCAGGTACCAGCACTGGTGACTTGCTGGGGACAACTTTAGCGCCACTTGGCTGTCCGCAATTTCTCACTGTAATCACTTAATCTACATCTAAGAACAATGGCAACGATAATAGCAATGCTAACAGAAACTGAGAAGTGAAGGAAAGAGAACTGGGGGTTGTGGAGCGGCTCCCGATAACAGAGCAGCTCTACACCAGCTCTACACCAGCTCTACAGAATTCAGAGAACATAGTGAGCAAGGGACAGCGAGACAGACGACCTGCTGGTGAGTCCTGGTTGGTCGAGAGAAAGGATATCAGATAGACGGGAGAGAGCAAAGGTTATTTAGCGTTTTAAAAGTGAGGAGGAGAATTTCTGAAGTGAATGCATTGCTTTTGTAGGGAGTCAGCGAAGGCCATAAATGAGAGTTGCGAGGTGGTGCTGAGAGGAGGCACGGGTCAGGAGCAAAACTTCTGAGTTCTGGACACACAACAGGAGTCTGGGCAACTAGAAGTAAAAGAACAGGGAAAGCAGAAGAGATCTGAGTTTTGCAAGATTCAAAAAGAATGTTTATACCATGTGGCTAACTAAAGAAGAGTGTGGTCAAAGATGCCCAAGATTATGTACAGAGGGAGTGATAGCTATACTGCTAGCATGGAGGGATAAGGCATGAAACAGATGTAAACCATGCAAGAAAAAGGCTGTGAAAACGTATAAATGACCTGGATTTCTGCATGAATGGCTGTGTTTTTGGTTACCTGCTCTCCATAACGTAATGTACCATGATGTAATATGACCCAATCAAACGAAATGTTAAAGGAACTAAAAAGCTAGTGAAGCTAATAAAACAAGAAGGGAGGGAGAAAAGTCTTTCTAAACTCAAATCCACTTGAAACTCTCTTCAGTACACAGTTTGCAATAGCTTGCAAAAGGAAAACATTTCACCACTGTTCCCTATCTCGCTAAGTAGATGTACGAAGAGCTCTGTCTCGGGAGTTGTAAATACCACCTAGATCGTCTGCAACTCTACTTAAGTAACAGGTGAGGCAAAAACTTACTTTTTAGCATCCAGTTTGGAAATACTGCCTATGAAGGACTGCGTATTTCCACACACCAGGGCGTAGGTTTAACTGTAAATAGTATAAAACCGAGTAGCTGCCTTGTTGCTTTAGCGTCTGGGTGTCGTACAGTCATCAAATTCCAATCCGTATGAGGAAATTCGACAGCGGAATGTCAGGCTGTCGGTGCTCACGAACTCCAAACAGGCCGCGCGACAATGATCGGAACCGCCGAAGTAAATCAACCACATTGTAACTTCACATTGTTACAATGTTCATACTTTCTCCAAAGGATCATTTAAAGCTTTTATTAAATGAAGAATGTAGAATGTTATCTGTGTTGGTTGTTAAAAGCCTTAATACTACGAGTTCTTTTTGTTTTTTTTTCTTTTGCATTTAAATGTTTTAGGTGTCATTCGTGAAGAAATTCGGGTGACACCACAGTTGGTGCAGGTGCAGGTGATACCACAGCCTCTTGTGCAGAAGGAGAGAGGGTTCGAAAAAGTTGCAGTTTCGTCTGGACAGTCCTTGCTTTGAGCTGTAATTCAGAGTTTGACGAAGGTTTAGTAAAAGCACAGCGCCAAAATGAGCACGCAAGAATAACCGAATTAGTCGTTAAAATATCTGCTTCAGGGACAGTCCCCAGCACATTCATTCAACAAAAATCTAATAATCTTCTCTTTGATATTTCCCGAAGGGTCCTCGGTAATAAGATGTAAAGAAATCCAATGTAACACACATTGTTTTCGATATTCGCACATTCTCTTTTGAGAAACATCTCTGCAGGTGACACACAGAATTCAGAAAACATAGAAAAGAGAAAAAATAGGGGCTAGAATCTGGAATCCAGCTGTGAAAATATTTTTTTTCATCAGTAGTTTAGAAAGGCTTAGGAAATTATACAATTGTGACATTTTTTAAAATGTGTACGAAACAGGGACATGAGACAAACAATGACAGGAAGACATTGTGATGAAAAAAGCAGAGAAAGGATGCTGAGCAGAAAATGATGACTTCATCACTCAGGCGTGTGATAGTTGATATACACTCCTCGCGCTCTCGGGATTGATGGTTGGGGGGGGGGGGGGGGTCACAACGATGGCAAACCACCTATGCTTTCATCTTGTGTCAACTTCTGCTTTCA
>JAOYMR010000004.1:18238502-18259800 GCA_025802075.1 Tenebrosternarchus preto | reverse complement strand
TGATAACTAACAGTTAGATATGTTCTTTATGGCTGTTAATCCCATTGATAACTAACAGTTAGATATGTTCTTTATGGTTGTTAATCCCTTTGATAACTAACAGTTAGATATGTTCTTTCATTTGCCCACTTTAGGCATCAGTGTGTAAGAATAAAAGCTACAAGATTTTTACTTTTACAGGAGAGTCTTTGCATAAAGTTAAATCCTCAGGGCTACCAAATTAACATAAATCAAGCCTCAGTAGATGTAATTCACCACTTTTACTCTCTGGAAAGGCAGAGGAGATTGGCTTCTTAAGATTTTAAAATTCAAAACCAGATATAGAGCATTGGAATCCTTGGGGTATTTTACTGAGGATTCCTCCTGTTTCTTTGGACTGGACTTCTGGATTATAGTGGGCATCTGATTTTACACTTAATGCATATAGCTAAGTGTATTAACATGTGGCATTTCCTGCATGCGATGCCAAAACAAATTCATTTTCATAGTTTTATGGCTTGGAATTTGCAAGAGTTGAAACTTCTTTAACATCAGGACCAGCCAGTTTATCTTTTATGAGTCACCTCCTCTCACCACATGAATCACAGGAGTGGTACTCACTGGGTTCAGTTAGATTTTGACCTATTTGTCTTAGAACAAACAGATTTGTTTTAAAGCTGTGTAACACCTCTGATAATTTTATTTAGCTTTTCCCCTCTGAGCTTTCCTTTCTTAAATTTATGCATTTCTTTTATTTAAGGCTACTATTCGTCTTTCTTCCTGTGGCTTTTCCCATACATAACCCACAGCAGTAAATCTGCAACTGTGGACTATATTTCTTGTTCAGTACATCTCATGTTCAGCAGGGATTGATGGGCTGCATTTTGCCTTAATAAGGGAATGGCCTGCTGACATTTGTGATTGGTAGACATTTCCTGAAAAGCATTAATTTTGTCTTGACTTTTGTTCCTCTTGGCGATAGTTGATGGCCCTATTTTTGGTCAGGGACTGGTATGGGTATATGGGTCCTGGATATTTTACAGACTCTGCAGTGGGGACCATGGAACTGATTCATCAGCTAAACAGACCCAGATGTGGAGCAAAAACAGTATGAGGATCCCCACAATCACCCACACAGCATGACCCAAATCCATGTATACTTCCATGACCTTTGACCCTTTGACTCTGACTAGCTCAAGGGACAATGGTGTTCAGATTAGATAAACGCAGATTCACACAAGTGATGTTCAAATACTTCATCTGGAAGTTGGAAGTTATGTTATTAATAAATGTAAATTTTCAAAAAAGGTTCTTAAAATAAGGAAAATGTATGTAGATTAGTTAGCTCATCTTCTTTTCATTAAATTCGCTCTATTTGGATGCACTGTCATTGTTATGTTTTAGAAGACTTATTTGACTTTGCTTTTTAAGGGAGGATTGAAGATTAGAACAGAAGCCTCTCCTCTCTTTTTGTTAGACCTTACAGAAAGACATTTCATAATGTTTTTTTAAATGTAATAATAATACATTTGGTTTGCAATTGCAATATGTAAATTATTTCAACAAGAAAGCAAAGCATTCATAGCTTTAGCTGAACATTCTTAGAATTCAGAAGCTCTTAAATTACAAAGGAATCTAATTATTATGGGTGATCCATTTCCAAATCCAAGTGCATCACATACCCTGTTTGCTTTTAAATATTTTTAAGTTCTTGAGATGGTATTTGGCCTGTTGTTGCCAATGCTTACAGCAGACCCAGAAGGCCCCAGAACGGCATGCTTCAGAGATTGCGCTGTTGAAACATACGCTGATTAAACTAATTCAGTAATGATCAAGCCCTTAATTAGATTAATTAGGTCAGTTATAGAAATAAAAACACTAGACTAAACTAATTCAGTAATGATCAAGCCCTTAATGAGTTCAGTTAGGTCATGTATAGAAATAAAAACACTAGACTTTGCAGGGTTTCTAATAGTGTCCAGGGAATTCGCACTAACATAGCGTAGTCGTAGTGTACTTTGACTCTGCTCTAAATGGCAACATGTAGTTTTCTGGCACCAGGATACAGAATTTGTATTTGTGGTGGTGGTTACATAACTGCTATTAGGGCTCCAAAAACCTGTCATAACAGTGTTTACAGAACAAAACAAACAGTGTTTGTTTTTCCCTGCATTCCTGATATACTGACAGAATCCATTGTCAGGAATGACAGAAAACATGGCTTTAGTAATGTGGGCTCAGAACAGTGCAGGAACACAGGCAGATAACATGGATCTTCACAGCTACTGTCATATACATATGCTGCATCTACAGATTAGAACTGAGTTTACTAATATCTGTTTTGTGTTAGAATTTGTATTGTATGGTTATCACTCTTTAGAGTACAGTTTAGAATACAGCATGCCTTTTATATTTTTATTGGCATACACTCTCCTTGGATCACTACTTTATTGTGGTGGAGGAGATTGTGTGCCTGCATTATCCTAGGAGCCATGTTGTCAGAGGAGAAAGCTCCTGTAAGGACTCTCAAGGCAAACAGGTCCTATGTGATGGGACCACCCATGGTGCCTGGCCAGGCTCAGCCTGAATGAGCTACCTGGATCCCCTCTCCCATGGAACCACCACCTGTGGTAAAGATGGTTACGGGAGTCCACTACAATGTGGACTCGGTGGCGGCCGAAGGCAGGAGCATTGATGTTGCAATTCTCGGCTACTGAAACTGGCTCTTGGAACATGGAACGTGCAACTTCTGGTAGGAGCCTGAACTAGTGTGTTAGGTTGAGAGATACCAACCTCACGTCGCCACCTGTATGTTGGGGTTTTCTCCGGTAGATAAGAGGATTGCTTGGCTCTGACTGTTGTTTGTGCCTAGCAGCATATGGCAGTTTGGAGTATCCAGCCTTCTAGGAGTCCTTGGAGGAGGTGTTAGAAAGTGCCCCTTCTGGGGCATTGTTCTGGAATGACGGAATTGAGAGGAACAACCCCTCCAATCTGAACCCAAGCAGTATTCTGTTACTGGTCTTCTGTACTCATTGCATTTTATCCATAATTAATGAACACCATGTTCAAACACAAAGGTGTTCAAGTGAACCTGGCACCAGGATACCTTAGGCCACAGTTTGATTATCGGCTTCATAGTCATTTTGGACACCAGGATGAAGACTGATCACCACGTAGTGCTGAATGGGATCAGATGGCAGGTGAAGATGCAGGACAGACCTGGCCATCCCAAATGTGTCATGATTGTTTGCAGGGAATGCTTGGCAGAGGAACCTTTCAAGAAGGATCTTCAACTCCCATATCTGGCAATGCTTCGACCACATACTGAGGGAGACCAGAGACATTGAGTTCCCCGAGTGGACCTTGGTCCATTCCATTCCTCAACCCTGTTGTTGGACACCTTGGGTAAAGGAGACGATTTCTGGGTAGTGACCAAAAGAAAGAGATCATAGATACAAGCATCTAAACTGAGCTTTCTTCACAGGGTGGCTGGACACTCCCTTTGAGATAGGGTGAGGAGCTCGGCAATCCAGGAGAGGTACTGAGCTTTTTTGAGTCTTGGTTCCCCTCCAGGTTTAAAAATCTTTTTTGCTTAGGTTGCTGTCCCCACTACCTGGACCCAGATAAGCGGTGGAAGATGGATGGATGGATGGGTGGATGGATGGATGGATAGGATGGATAGATTGTCCATCACATGGTCAAGAAACTAAGTATTTATTGATGTACCATTAGTATACTACGAAGTGCAATATGATATACATGTTTATGTGAGGAGTGAATGACTTTGCCATCGTCCATTGTAGTAAATAGAAAATATACGAATGCTTTTTAAAGTCATAGCATATTCAGGAATCGGTCCTGCATTGTGTATGTGTCTCTCTCTGGAGGTGTGAGTGTGGATCATGGGTGTAACACAGTGAGGTTTCTTATTTGGTCTCCTATTATGAGTATGTGAATCCTGGAGCTCTGGGTTGCATGTAGACTGAGGGAGGCTAATTCAAACAGCATGGCTTGATCCTAGATTACTTTATGGTGTGCATGTCTGCGCGTGTGTGTGCGTGTGTGTGTGTGGTACTGTGAGTTTACACCCCCCCCCCCCCACTTCCATTTGCTAAATCAAAGATGGGGGTTGTGTGTGTGCGTGTGTGTGTGCATGTGCACACTCACCGAAAGAAAGATGGATTGAAAGAGTGGGAAAAAACGTATGGCAGCACGTCCCGGGGGACATTATAGGGAAAATCACATCATATCATCAGCTGTGATAGAAGAGAAAATCTTTTCCTCCATTTTAATTACATGCTCATGCTGGTCTAAAATACACACATTCCATCATCTCTTCGTTAGCAGTGTGCACTGTTCCTGCAGCCATGTGTGAATGATGCTCTTTGCGAGCTCTTGGCAGTGTAGCTTTAGTGGGGCTGATCCAGAGACAACGTGACACACAGGACCCCAGCGAGACCTTAGCACCGTGTGAGGGGTCTTCACACCTCTCCACCAGGCTCTCACCTTTCCTGTGACTTTAGCCTTTTTCTCGCTGCTGTGTGTGAAGGACAAGCCTGACCTCCATCCAAGTCCTGTCGGAAGGGGGGAAAAAAAAACTTTCTGTCACCATGACCGAAAAGCGTGGAACTGGAGCCAGTGTTTCCATGGTGACAAGGAACATCTGTGTGAGTGTACATAGGCAGGTCGAGGCAAGTGGGGGTTGGAGGATAGTGGGGCTGTTACCCACCATGTTACCTGCTGAACTGTCAGAGAGTAAAGCAACACACTCACATGTGCACACACACACACACACACACACACACAGGCACACGTGTACACACACCCTCATGTGTATATTTGTGTACTCTCATGTGAAGCATACCCTTATGCTACTATGTACAAGCACTCAAGTAAACATATACCTCCATCTACAAACACTCATTCACAGACTCTGAGAGTTATTTTCACACCAACCAGACACACACGTCCTCACAACACACATCACTTGTCCCACCTGCCTGAAAACCAGTAGCACACAGACATCTCGATATGCACGTCTTGAGTGTGTGAATGAAACATTGTATGTGCTTGAGTGTGTGTGATTCTTCTGCCAGTCTGAGTGTTATGTCATTATTTTACTGGCCACTAGTGTTAACTGGTGTTAACTGGTATTAACTGGTATTAACTGGTGTTAACTGGTGTTAACTGGTATTAACTGGTGTTAACTGGTGTTAACTGGTATTAAGTGTAGGTTTAAGGCTACCATCAGTCTGCCAGAATGATATTTCACTTTATGTCTGAATTGTAATTTATATACGTCAGACTGATTGCAAAGGAGATTTTATTGCTTTATTGCTCAAATTTGTGTTGGGATGTAGAAGGTGGAGGGGCTTCTCACCCACAATGCCTTGCTGAGTTTTGGGTTCAGTTTCTCCAGAGTTGAGTAGAGATGCTTTAGTTAAATGAATACTCATGTAGAAGTGAAAATAGCCTGCCAAAAACACAGCTGCAACAGGAGCAAAAATATGCTCTTTGGAAAGGTACTATCATCTGTATAGATATGATTTTCCTTTCATCTGGATTGGTACTGAATTACCTATCATCTGGATAAGTATAAGTTGCATATCATCTGGATAGGTACTGTAGTTACATATAGAATTGCAATGTACCTTACCATCAAGAGCATCTAGAACTGGAGATCAGTGCCATTCGGTCTAAAACTAAATGCTGAAGCTAGAGCATGAGAGATATTACCTTTAGGAAAGCAGTCCAGGTACTCACCTACAGAGGATTCTAGAATTAAACACAAAACAGAATAAGTCATTAAAAGTGAATGACTTATAAATGTAACAGTACAGGCTACATTCCCTTTTTTCAGGATTACATTTCAGTGTGGTATAAATAAATAATTCTCATTTATTCATTAATACCCATCCTTTAAGTCTCAGGACTGGGATTCCTGACAAATGGGACCTGCTGTTTGGTTGAGTAACCAGTGACCGGGGAGAACTATGGTTTTGTGTGTGTGTGTGTGTGTGTGTGTGTGTGTGTGAGTGAGTGTGAGAAAGAGAGAGAGAGAGAGAGAGAGAGAGAGAGAGAGAGAGGGTGTGTGTGGGTGTAACACCCACATATGTACACACACACACATATGCACACACACACTCTTAAGCCCTAATCTGCCTGATTTATAACATTTGATAAGGTTGAGTTTGACGTGTGTGAGAGCAAGAGGGAGATGTCTGGCAAACACACCTGCAGTTTCAGTCACTTCTAATTAAAGGGACCATCTGTTGCCCTTGTTGACCGAAACAGGGATGATGTTAATCAGCCCCATTTGAGACATGTGAGGTTAGGGGTTGCTGGGACATTCACAAACGCTGTCAGACCAGGACTGGGTGTCCATTAATTGCAATATATGTTTAGTCTCCAAAAAAATGACTGGAGACTTTTTGAGTAGCACGGGACCACAGAATACAGATCCACTTCTGTTTGCACTCAAATCAACGATCTATCAAGTCGAACGGGCTCCAGGCCACCTGAGGGCGCCTCTGCTCAGGGTGTGTTTTTGTTGGCAGCAGGCCGCCGTTTTGCTTGGGTGGAACAGATCAATTTTGGGGGAAGACCCTACCACTAGGTGTGGCACTACTTTTCTCAGTGCAGTTGAGGTAGATTACAGTTCAGGTAGATTACAGTTCAGGTAGATTACATAGACATAGGCCTCAGCAGGATCTTTGATTTTCACCACATTTCATGCTCTTTTGTTTAGTAGTTCCAAACTGGCACTCTCTCAGACCCACCTGGCCTGTAACGACAGGTTTAGGTAGTACACAGCCAGTATCTGTATCAAAGAACAGCACAACCCTGCATCATCTCCCTTTGGAACATTCTGGAACATTTTGACATCTATGACGTTTTTATCTCAATTTAACAATTAAAAAAATCAATATATTGTTTCTTTAGATTTGTGACCAGGGGCCTGGGTGTGACCTGTATTATACCTCGGCCATTCTGCATATTCTGACATCTTTTCCTGACAGGACTACTTCAGCACAAAAGGACCTACCAAAAACACTCACCGTTGTCCTTCTATTCATCCGTTTATCTTCAATTCAAAGTTTAAAAAGATGCATTTGATCTCTGAATTTGAACGCTTGCTTCTTGACTGGAGTGCACATTTCAACGTGCATGCAACATGTTGACAGAGTCACACTTGGCTGCCCACCTCTTAGATTTAATTAAACCAAAGTCCCTTTTCCCTTGGCTTTCCTGTAAACTGCTCTGCAGATCATTAATTCTTATGGCTTGACACTGGGAGGCTATTCATCAGAAGCAGCGGCTAATAACATTCCGAGGACACTGAGAGAAGTGTGTGTGTGGGGAGGGGGGCAATAAGGCAACTCTAAATTGTCTTTGGCTCTCTGGATGTGTCACTAAGCCACATGCATGAACATGTTGACTAGAAAGCCTACCAGTCATTCAGTGACAAAGCCTACCAGTCATTCTACTACAAAGCCTACCAGTCATTCAACTACAAAGCCTGCCAGTCATTCAGCCACAAAGCCCGCAAGTCATTCAACTACAACAACTGCCAGTCATAGACAGACACACAGTCTGTCAGTCAATCTACCTCAAAGCCTGCCAGTTATTCTGCCATAAATCCTGCCAGTCATTCAACTTCAACAACTGCCAGTCATAGACACCCACAAAGCCTGCCAGTCAGTCAACTACAAAGCCTGCCAGTCATTCAGCCACAATGCCTACCAGTCATTCAGCCACAAACTCTACCAGTCATTCAGCCACAAACTCTACCAGTCATTCAACTACAACTGCCAGTATAGACACCCACAAAACCTGCCAGTCAATCAACCACAAAGCCTGCCAGTCATTCAGCTACAATGCCTACCAGTCATTCAGCCACAAACTCTACCAGTCATTCAGCCACAGACTCTACCAGTCATTCAGCCACAAAGCCTACCAGTCATTTAACAACAAAGCCTGCCAGTCAATCAACTACAATGTCTTGCCAGTCACAGACAGCCTCAAATCCTGCCAGTCATTCAGCCACAAAGCCTGCCAGTCATTCAACATCACTTTCAGGCCTTTATTAAGCGGATAAAGAAAATGAGACTATGGCATGATTAACTGGCCTCTAAGTCAGGTGTAACAGTGTGTAACAGTGCAGGCTGTTCATGCTCCCATGGATGGGGTTTGCTTTGGAATCAGTGTACAAACGTGAGCCGTCTAGTATAGCAAAACCTAGAGTATAACAATAACCCAGCTAGAAAAGCTTAGGAAACCCTCCTCCACATGCATTCGTTGCTCATTAATCTAGCTGAGCAGACATTTTTGAAAGTGAATGATTTGTTAGGCAGAAACAACAGGTTTCAGGGTTGTTTAAATCCTGAGAACTTTCCTCTGGGGATGAAGGTTAGTTTGTGTTCCATGCAAAATGCTGCTTTTAGACTAAAATCTTTGAGCTTTATTAAGCCTTGGCAGTTGTTAAGCCATTTACGGTCTGGAGCTGTGCAGTCAGCCATGCCTGTGGCTGCAGACTTCACTTGCTGAAGAAGACTTGTATTGAATTTACAATAAGGTAACAGAAAGAGTGTGAGATGAAGCAAAGCGAAAAACAAAGAAATATGCCAGTTTTCCTGTCAGATCCAACCTGTTTACAGTGACCCTGAGTTTTAGTGATTGAATGAATGGATGAATGATTGGTTGGTTGGTTTAGGTGCATGAGCTGTATTATGCAGTAGGTAGTCCATGCCATCCACTCCAGGCGTCAGAGAAATTGAATGATCAAGGGCATTTCCATAATGACGCTGCATTGCTATTAAACTTGACTGACACTGCAATAGCTACATTCGGCCTCGGCACTGTTTAATGCATCTCGTAATACAACCAGATTGGTGTGAGCCTGGAGAATTTTCCGTGTGCCTCACATCTCTTCATGGGCTTTGTTGATCTTATAATCATACTAGTTACTTAGCAGCCAGACCAGTTCTGTGGACCTCAGAGACCGAAGGTAGCTGAGCTGGAGGGAGGGAGGGGGGGGGGGTCTGCTTCTGTAAATGGATCATCTCATGCACTTGTGAATATCTGTGTGGCCACCCATGACTGTTACCCAGGACCACTGCTGATTATTGCACATTTACACCTCGTTCCAGTACTAACGAGGTAGCCTTTTACTTACATATAATCATGCTTTGATTGCAGTCACCAATCAGCAGGCAATGATTGCACCCATGATCAAGATTTCCAGATGACTGGTGGAATTATGTTTGTCTATTATCTCAGTGCAGGGTTGGTATGAAGCTCTTGGGTGTATGAGAGAGTGAAGTCATACATGTTATTTGAACTCAGAATTTGACCTTTTAGTTTTTGGGCCTTTCTGCCAATGTATTGAGTGTTTACAGCCTGCACCGGCACCACCACACTTCAGCTTCAGGCGCCTGGCATCCAAACTACTGAAAATAAAGCAGTAGTTTGGATGCTGACAGAAACATGCTGTGGTACTTAAGCAAACTGTTACGCATTAGAGCGGAGCTGTTATGATGTGGAATTGGGTGGAAGCCGGTCGTGCAGGAAACTGTCCATGTGGAAGGAAGAACGTATTCAGCCAAATATCCAAAAGACTCGAACCCCAGAAGTAGTAAGGAAACGTAAGCTAAAAGAGGACATGATGTTTCAGTCAACAATCCAAACACCTTCCTATATCTGCAGAAATGTGGGAAAATCGTTTTGGAAAACCAATAACTAATTTCAGAGCTAAAACTGTTCGGCATGGAGGTGTGGGGAGAATCCTGAAAACAATAATACTGGTCTCTGAGCTGTCAGGATATGGACACTAACCTGGGAGCTGGGATCAGGGAGCTATGATGTGGGAAGTAACCTCACAGTCAGTGTAGGATCCTGTGATCTATGAGCTAATATGGAAGCTGTGATCCAGGAGCTAATCTGGAAACTAAACTGGGACCTGTGACTTGGATCTTATTTGTGAGCTAATCTGGGAGATGTGATCTGGGAGCAAAACTAGGAGTTACCAGGCACTAGCTGAGAAAGATGTTGAAACTTTAACACATAACTTTATTCACTGAATGATTTTTTTCCTTCGGTTTGCTACAAATAGGCAGTGATTTTACAATATTCTACATTAAACTGTGAAAAATGAATCGTACATGATATACATACATATAACATGCAGGGACCCTGTACTGACGTCTCTTAGAGATTTAATAAAATATGTATCTTAAACAGGATTGTGTATAGTTTTCCATGAGGTTCAGTTCAGTATGTCTAGATTTGTAGATGCTCCTCACATTGCTCAAAGGCTGGGCTGAAGATCAGGGGTCTAAACGAATGAGCTTTTACATATAAATGCAGGTGTTACACATGTAATAGACAAAAGCAATCCACTTACAGAGCATCTGATGCTGAGGGTATAAGAGAGAAATGTGGTTTTATACCACTGAGCTCAAATAAAGGCCTTAGATACGTGGGAATGAAAGCATATCTTTGGCTAAGTGCCATGGCAACGGGTGCAGGTGCTGCATGGAGTGTTTTGCCAGTATGAGCTGCTCACCGATCAATTATTTACAAAATTACTGTGCAATAATGGCTGTCTTCAAAAGTCTCACTGCAGTGTGATGGGAAGAGCAGGTGACAGGAAACAGAAAGTGTGACAGTGAGAACGAGGAACGAGGAAAAGAACGAGACAGGTAGAAGGAGACAAACTGAAAACGTGCACAACTGAAAGGGTCGTCTTTTGTCGTATCCCGCTCTCACACTCTCTCTCCCCTTCTCTCACCTCTCTCTTTACTTTTGTATCTCAGTCACACACAGATTTCATAGTTTTCCCTATGCAAAATGTCTGCAAAATGATGAGCATATATATCTTGTTGGTTTTCTGTTGTCGTTGCTGTCCTTTATCGGTCTCTATCTGAAACACTCTTCCTAGAAACTGTTCCTATGGAAATCATGTGGGATGCAATTTTTACCACTCTTTCTAACCACATCTTTAACAGTAAACTGTAAATACTCCCAGGAATTTTATTCATATATTGCAGTTATAAATGTTCTTCATGTACTTCTCATATAATATTTATATGAAAATTATTCATATATTTTAATTTAATATATTAATATTTATATTATTTTATATTTAACGTTCTTCATATAATATTCACATGAATATTTATACATTTGGGTGCTTTCACTATGAATATGTTCTTCCTATATTGCTATGACTCTGGAATCGTTTTAGATTTTTTACCTTTCGTGTATTTCACTGTACTGCACAAACCAGATCTGATACTTCATAAATTGCTTATGAAGTACCATAGATATAAACATTATGAGTTCTAAGCACATTGTAAGCAGAGTATGAAATGAATGCAAAGTTGTGCCCCCTTTTTTCTGTTTTATACTTGGCATAATCTTGTGGGTCGTGTGGGCTTTGAGGGACCAGACTGCTGTACTTCATCGTTATGTGGCTCGTTAGCAGCCGTTCCTGTCCATAATTGCAGTGCTGATTTGACCCCAGTCAGGCGATTAAGAACAAAGAGCCAAATCTCAGTCACTGTTTCTCTATATGCCCTCTGTGTACTGAGGAACTCCTGGTTTTGGACACAGTCATTTAAACAAGCAAAAGCTACACATCCTGGATGGGCCTCCAGGGTCAGTGTTTGTGCAGGGTTTGTGTGGTCAGTGTTTGTCCAAGGTTTGTGTGGTCAGTGTTTGTCTAGTGTTTGTGTGGTCAGTGTTTGTCCAAGGTTTGTGTGGTCAGTGTTTGTGCAGGGTTTGTGCAGGGTTTGTGTGGTCAGTGTTTGTGCAGGGTTTGTGTGGTCAGTGTGGTGTTGACTGCAGTAATGTTTTATAACCCTGTGCTGGATGTTGTCAGCTGTGACCTTTAAGTGCTAAGCAGAACAGTTCTCTGATTATTTTCATTCTATGGAAGAATCTTACAAACACACAAACCCACACAGACACACACAAAAAGATCATATGTGATCAGTTTATACATTACATTCTAGTTGTTATAAACATGCATTATTTATGACCCTATAACATACAATAATAGAAATGGTAAATAATACATAATATATATTTCATTGTCATGGGGTTTTTACAAACTCTTTTGTATATGGATTGATGATGTTCTGTTTTGCCCTTGGGTTTGCTGGTTATTGGTAAGCAAACCAGAAACCTCAATTGAACTGTGTGCAGAATATTCTCTCAGTAAACATATTCTCTCAGTAAACATATTCTCTCAGTAAACAAATTCTCTCAGTAACGTTCTGTAAACAAAAATATGGTACAGCAAAATGCAACTTTCAAGAATTGCCAAATCAGTATAACAGCTGGCTGGCAACAGATACAGTTGATATTATTGTACTTGTGGATATTATTGTACTTGTGGATAGTATTGTACTTGTACAAGTCTATCAAATTACAATGCTAACAAAAAGACAGTAGACTAAAGAGTGGCCATGTGGTGAAGGACAGGTAAGAAGTAATGCCCTTTGGCTGTCCTGTAGACAAGAAACAACAGTGTGATAGGAATCCAGCTGTGAGGAGTATGTGCCAAATGTATATATCACCAGATATATACCAGATTTAACATTATGTGATCTGTAAATATCACCACGGTAACAAGTTTCCTCATTCATTCACTTTTCCTCCCCACTGGACTGCAGGTGTATGTTACCATGGCGTGATATATGTTGCTGTATCTATTCGTCCTTATTTGCATATGACACAAGTGAGTCATGACATAATAGAACAGAAACTTTTCTGACTGCAAATTTCCCAGTAAGAAGGCAATGATTTTTTTATTAATGTTTGGTCATACAATCAATTCATCAACACTCATGCAAAATTCCATTTACAAATGTGTTTCAAACATACATTTTTGGTCTATTTGGGCTGCAGTAGTACATGTATGAGGAAGGGGACCTGCTTGAGCGGGACCTCAGGATGCCACAATATGGTCCTTAAGACATGCAAACACAGGAGTTTCAGAGGAAGAAACTGTAAAGTGGAGAGGTACCATTCTGATGATCTGCCATGATTTAAAAGAACTGAAGTCATTAACTCAGTGTAATCATGCAGTTCCCATCTTGGTGAAACCCACAAATGCATTGTATTTTTATGCAACTGGCAGTTTTCTGTATAACATTGGTGTCACGACAGGGGTTTAGTCTGTCATCTGTTCGTTGGAAAGGTTCTTGAATATGTATGAATTCATTTACATGCTGATTTTAATTGGCTTTTACCTTGAGTGCAGATGACATTACCACAGCAGTAAGCTGACACCAATCCACTAATTATTGCCACAGTGTCTTTATGAATAGGGAGTAAACAATGTGTCATGCATTTTGTGTGACGTAGTGTGGTTACTGCTCCAAAATGGCTACTCATGCAGCCATGTGTGTCTGCAGTAATATTTGTCTGTACTAACCGTTTATCTGTGATCTGACTGCAATAGGGATTGCAGTAAACGCTTCTCTGTGCTCTGTTCAGTAGTGTACTTCTGCAGTAAACGTTTCTCTGTGCTGTTCAGTAGGGTACATCTGCAGTAAACGTTTCTCTGTGCTCTGTTCAGTAGTGTACTTCTGCAGTAAACGTTTCTCTGTGCTCCGTTCAGCAGTGTACTTCTGCAGTAAACGTTTCTCTGTGCTCTGTTCAGTAGTGTACATCTGCAGTAAACGTTTCTCTGTGCTCCGTTCAGTAGTGTACTTCTGCAGTAAACGTTTCTCTGTGCTCCGTTCAGTAGTGTACATCTGCAGTAAACGTTTCTCTGTGCCCTGACTGCAGTACTGTTTGTCGGTTTCTCTGTGCTCTAATTACACTAGTGTTTGTCTGTTGTAAACCGTCCTTCGTTCTCTCACTGCAGTGGTGTATGTCTGCTGCAAGTGGGAGACGTTCCGGAAGCTGATGGTGCAGTTTTGGAGGCAGCGGCTCCCCCCGGAGGAGTACGTCTTCTTCTTCATCGACCTGTTTGGCGAGAGCTTGCAGGGCCACCCGGTGAAACCCTGGGCCCAAGGAAATGCAGACGACCACGCCGCCAAGGAAGCTTTTAAGGTCTGAGCTGCTTGAGTGTCTGTGTTTTTATAACCTTGAAAGTGTGCCAAGCATGTCTTCAATTTAAAGGCTGCCCTTTAACCCCTGAGGCTGCCCTTTTTAACCCCCAACTCTCCAATAGCCCACTAGTTGGTCCAGACTCCCATTCCTCAGTTGTGAGGCTATATCCCTTCAATATTAGTTTAGCATGGTTACTGAACAGTTCACAGAAGTTACTGAATTATGAACATCAGGATGAATAACTAAATGCAGATGAAGAGGTTAAACTAAAAGGAAACACAGTGACAGAAGAGTTATGCCAGGGAGCCTGGATAAGGTTTAATTAAAGTGTCTTTAAAGGTAAGATGGAAGAGAGACGGAAGGTTGTCAGATTTATGTCAGATTTACCAGGGAGCTGTCAGATTCCTGGACTGTTTTTATTGTCTTGAAGTTCAGTAAAGTTTTATGAAAGTTGAATAAATAATCCATATAATATGTGAAATAGTACATTATGATTTTGTCCAGCCTCCATGCTTTCATGAGAGAGGAGCTCACTAGAACATGTAGTGATCAGCTTTGCCTTTATGATCACTGCTAAAATCTTACTCAAGGCTGGATAGTTGCAATCAGTGTCATCAGCTAATGTGTATGGAGAGCAATTCACTGTTGGAACCACATGTACCGAAGTATCTGATGAAAGGGACTGTTCCATTAGACCTTAAGCACAAAAGTGCACCATTACCAACAAAACTCTTTGGCCATTTAAACATGAAATTTAAATTTGAGATCGCACAGGCCTGTACTGTTTGATAGTGCTCCAGTCTATACCCAAGTGCCATGCTCTAAACTAACATTCATTACCATCTGTATTGCTTTTAACCAAATTTATAATGTCATAGATTTTCCAGAAGCGGTCGTTCTCTTCTGAAATCTAAAGAATTAAGTTTAAATCTGGGGAATAAGGTTTTGTTTGCCCCCTGGGTCTCCAGTCTAACGTTATAGGACAGTCTGATCATGTGACCATATTGCAGCTGCTTGCATAACGCAGTCGTGAGTGGCAGATGATCCCAACTAGCCTGATCTCACACGCACGTCTCTGCTCAGCCCCTCCATGCTGAAGCAAACCGGATTTAAAACAAACCAGCATATCTTACCTTTTTTATACTTTCTTAGCTCCATTTGGCCTTGGCTGAGTTTTTCTGGCCATCCTGTATGTGTTGTTATGGATTAAGACAAATGGGGGAGGCGGGGATCTAGAGACCCTCCAGTTCTAACTGCATATGTTTCCATTTAGCTTAAACGTGGTTACTGAATAATATATTTTAAGAATAATAACTGAGTAATAACCCTGGAGTCTTAAGAGCTTAACCCTGGCAGTTATAGTCATGTTAGCTTCTCGTAAGCTAGCTGCTAATGACGAAATGGTTTGGTCATAATCGGCTCAGACAGAATGTAGCTGACACATGCATGACCTCCCTTTTAACATCATTGCTTATGGGACATTTCTCCTTGTGTTTTTTTCTTACAGAGTGTAAAGATCTTGACCTACAGAGAGCCTCAGAACCCTGAATACAAAGAGTTTGTGTCCAAGCTGAAGACTGACGCCAAGAAAATGTTCAACTTCACTATTGAAGACTCTCTGGTAAGAAAGGCAACTTAAAGATATAACACGATTCCTACCATTGTGACCTTGTTGACCTTGTGTTGATGGCAAACAGCTGCGATATGTTTGTGCAGCTTTCCTATAATGAGAACCGTTTCTGAGGTTAAAGTGTCATTTGGAGTGAGAGTTCACAAGTGCTATTAGTCAGCTTTAAAAACAACTCATTTCAGGTTTGTTAAGTCATTGGTATGTTTTGGCCACAGTAATGATATTCCTTATAGGAAAATCCTTATAGGAAAGTTATTTTGACAGAAAAGTTGGGAAGGAAGTGTTTTCACACTGCATCACCATCGAAACAGAAGGACGAGGTTAAGGCCTCTGAGTGTTCTGTTCTTTTGTGCTGTGTTCATTTGACTGATCATTCATGCTGGGAAAAAACTGTGTGTGTGTGTGTGTGTGTGTGTGTGTGTGTGTGTGGGTGACGGTGTGTGTGTGTGGGTGACGGTGTGTGTATGTACATCTGCTGATCTCATAATGAGGGACAACACTGGGAGTGCTCTGAAGCTAGTGCTGTGTTAAGGTTACATTAGAACAGTTTGTGTGGTTATGCACCAGGTTGGAGTGAGAGCCTTTCTGGTATGAGATACAATGTCTGATGTGCATCAGTGAGAGCTGTGCTGGTATGAGATACAGTGTCATCGATGTGCATCAATAACCATAGGATTACATAGTTATGTGATACTACTGTAACAGCACCAGCCTTCTCAAAACACAAAATGTAACATCATTAAATCACCAGGCTGAAGGTTTGGTAGAAGTTAAGACAACATTCCCCAGGTCCCCTGTGGTAAAAGAGCTGCTATCAAGAGTTATTAACAGTCACTGTGTGGTTTGGAAGTGGAAAGTGCAAGTTAATGAACCAGAAAATGGTCCATATTAAAGTCCTTAAGAAGCACCTTCTGTTAGATGGAAGGATGGTAAGATGGTGGAGTTTAATGGAGATGCTGAAGTACTCCCAGCATCTCAGCAATCTGTTAAATCTCAGAGAGATACTTCTTTATATTTGTGTAGTTGTTCCAAACGTCAGTCCAACTCCTTAATTCATCATGCCTTCATTTGCTTATTTTATTTCATTCTAAGTATCATGAATGTTGAGTAGTCTGGCGTTTGAATGGACTTCTCACTGGACTTTCCTGTGTGTGTTCGTGAAACAAACCAGCGGCGTTAGGCAGAAGTTTGCTCTCCAAGCTCCTCCCACGGGAGCCCGCGTGGAGAGAGGAGGCGGCCTTGCTTTCCCGAGCACTGCGTGGGCTCCCTCACAGCTCAGAGTGATCTGACCACGGGCTTTTGCCTGCATGCATGCAGCAGCTGATGCCATGTGGGCCTTCACGAGTGCACAGGCTGTGTTGCTGTACATATTCATCCTCTGCAGTGCAGTATATTTGAAGTCCGTTGTGTATGTATATTTTGGACATCTAATAAACAGTTGGCTGGGGCTAGTGGAGAGGTTACTACGGTAGCCTGTTAGCTATGGAGAGCTGTTAATTGGACATGTTCTCTGCTTCCACAGACTTTCCATTTAATACACTCCTTCCAAAATTACCACACCACACACATATACTCACACACAAACCAGTTTACTCCAGTTTTGATGAATATAGGCTCGTATTTATTACAGAGAATTAGCTTTTAATCTACAACACCTGTTGAATGATTTTTTTTTTCTGTTGGCAGCATTGCTGTGCTGATTGCGTGATAAACAGACATTTTTACGGTAATGGTCCACAGAGCCTCCTGTTGAGGTTGGTATTAATGAGGCAGAATCAGCTGGGAGCAGGTACAGCGTCTACCACACACCAAGATGTCCACCCCCACGCCTCACTCTCCACACCCCCTCTGGGTGTGCCAGGGGCAGGGGGCAGGCAGAGGTCCTGCCTGCAGAGAGTACCACCTCACTGCAGTGCTGACAGGACATGCGTGGGCATCCCCCACTCACAACCATTAGCGGTGAAAGAGGGAGTGAGAGGAGACAGTGAGGAAGAGAGAGAGAGGAAGGAGGGAGGGAGGGAGGGAGGGAGAGAGGGAGAGAGAGAGAGGTAGCTGAGAATAGAACGTATGGGTAATCAAGTGTCAGAGATCCAGCCACTAGCACTCCTGCTATGCAAGACTCTGCAGGTTCGACATGCATTTGGAGAAGGATAAAGATGTGCGTGGGTTGTGAGGGGTCGCGGGGGTGCTGGGTGGCACACTGTTGGCAGGCTGGCACAGACATGCCATAGGCAGGAATGGCTGGGATGCCAGTCGAGACTCACATCGGTCGTGTGCCCGCTGGCATTGTACCAGTGTTCCCTCTCACTGATTCCACACATTGACTTTTCCCTGTCATGCTGTGTCATCCAGTAAGTTTTTATGTTGAAATTTACCACTAGTTTTGAGGATTTAGTTTTCTTATTTAGGACGCGTTTGTTTACTCTTCTGTCATTAATGACCAAGCTGCAACTCTTTCTCTTGCACCCTCTTTTTCTCTTTCTTTTCCTTCTTCTCTCTTTTCTCTCTCTCTCCTCTCTCTGTCGCCATTTTCTTTCTCTCTTTCTCTCTCTTTTCACTCTCCCCCTCTCTCTGTCACATACACATGTTCAGCGTGGATGAGTCCACACTGCAGCTGTCAAAACCCTGTCCATGGTTGCTATAGCAACCATATAGACCCCCCCTCCCCCCTCGTTCTCAATGTTTTTACGAGGAAATCATTCCTTTTCTCCACTTCGCCGTACTGCTTCCCTCAAGATCTGTCTGTCTGTCTGTCTGTGCGTTTATTTCCACTGTCTGCCTTCTGTCCTGTGTTGCACGGTGGGTGAGACGGAAAGAACCAGAACCGTCTGCCTCAGGCCTCGATGAAGTCCAACCCACAGCACACAAACCAGACTAAAAACGCAGCCGCATTAAACCCGCGCGCCTCAAACCGCACACGGACACCTCACGGATCTCACCGCTCAGCTCTGTTGCTCGGTGGTAACCGGATCACAGAAGGTCGAAGCGTGGTTCATTCCTCCGCGTCATGCCGTCCTGTTGATCCACAGCGGAGGAGCCGCTATCAGATCACGGCTCTGTGGTCCCGGGAGACGCGTAGGCCTTCGAGTGAAGCCGAGCTCACTCCAGCACGCTTGCTCGACAAAAGACTGAGTGCAGAAAGGTCGGCCTCGGTCTCTTTGAGCTTAAACGCTTCAAGGTTAGACCACTGGGAGATTGTCGCCATTCTCACAATTCTGCTCAAATATTTCCGTGCCTGGCAGATGAGGGCTTTGACCTTAAGTTCCTCAGGTAAACACTGCAGGAAGAAAAGAAGGGAAAAAAAATGTTTGCAGCGAATCGTACAGACATATGCTCACATTTACCAGGTTGTTACGTAATTTGGATTCCCCCCAGCGAGCTGAGGAAGCTGATGAGAGAGAATGTGTGACCAGGAAGGGGGGGGGGGGTGAGTGAGGAGACAAAATACCATAGTGACAAGTGAAAAAAAAAACCCTCATAAATAATGCGTTCCCCAGATCACCACAGCTTACCGCAACTGAGGACAATTAGCTGTTTATACAGAACCCAGAAACAATTTAAAGGTCTCAAGGTCCCAGGAGTCATTGCTAGTTCCAGACTCTCATCCTTCATTCTTGTAACTTGGGTTGCAGGAATTACTGTATACTATTAGATCAGTAACTGGGACTTAAAGTAGGACCTGTTTCGGTGATAATGCGTTCTCTTCTGCTCTCTATCTCCAGATGAACCTGATTTCCGGAGGATTCCATGACGGCATGCTGTTGTATTCTCATGCCCTGAACGAAACCATGAACCAGTCGGGCCTGCAGCCACCAGGTCACGCCGTCACTAAGAGGATGTGGAACCGCACCTTCCACGGTCAGTCCTGTAACACACGTCACACCACACGTTGACACGCTTGCCAGCCTTGGTCATGAACAGCAACAGCTGGTCGGAAACATCTGTAGTCCATAAACACCCGGTCAGAAACATCTCTAGTCCATAAAGAACTGACATAAAAGGCCAAGGACATGCTCTCAGACCCCAAGTTAATAATGAGGGGTTGTTGTTGTTGTTGTTGTTGTTCTTGTTGTTGCTGGGCCTTTTTTTGCCAGAAAAACATCCAAATACTAACCCTGCCTGTAAAGAAACGTGCGGTAGTTACATTAGAGACTGAGTGTGTTGGGAGAAGCAGGTTAGTGGAGGGGTTGAGTAACTCTCATTTTTAAGAGTGGTGTGTTTTGCTATGTTTACCTCCCAGTTCAATTTAACTAGCAGCTTCAGGTTAAAGCGAATATTATAGGCATCAGTTTTTGTTTAACGAAGCTGTGAACCATTTAATGTATTAAGTAGTATGTATACTGTATTAAGTATGTAGTGTGCATAAAGAATTAAGTGTATTATGTAAGTAGTGTGTATAATGTGTTAAGTGTATTCAGTAGTATGTATACTGTATAAAGTAGTTTTATGTATAATGTATTAAGTGCATTATGTAAGATGAATATCAAGTAGTTCTTATTCATGGATAATTCAGAGCATAAACAGCTACTAACTGCTTGGCATGAAAATATTAACACTATTATAAATTGGGATATTTGTATTTTAGCTGTTAAATTTTGACAGCTTTGATTCAGTAAATCCAAAACAAGGCTGGCTGAGAGGTTAGTGTCCACGTAATTCTGGTACCTTGTTCGGCACTCGAGCGTCTCCGATTGTAAGAGACCGTGTAGGAGCTACAGTTTTTCTCAGCCGTAAATGTTCCACATTGTTCCCTAAATGGAAGAGCGATTGGGAGCAGCCTGGGAGTTTTACTGGTGAGGGGAAGATTATTTCCAGCAGCTTTTCATGCTGCCTGTACTCTGCAAGGCTGCTCCCGGGAAGCTCTGCTGGTGGATCTAATCGACTGTGTGAGGCGGCAGTGCTGAATGGCGTTGTGCAGCTGCCTGAGTGGAAGTAGCTGTGTAATACTGCAAGCACACCCAAAATGGGATTCTTTTATTCCAGACCCGGTGGAACGTAACGGAACGTCTGGATTGCCTTTCCTCTCTGCAGGAATCGGTGTCCCTCTTTCCTTTCGCTTCGCCTCTCGTCGCTGTCGTTAGGAGACAGCCACTTACTGGCAGTGTGTGTGTGTGTGTGTGTGTGTGTGTGTGTGTGTGTGTGTGGTGAGGGGGTGTAGGACACAAAGTCTTTGTCAAATAGTCGGTATTTTAAAAAAAACACATTGCAGTACCATCAGTGTAAGAAGTTGTTTTGTGTGAACTGTAAGTGCTGAGGAGTGGCAGTATGAATAAATCCTCACTCCTCTCCAAATCCTCACGCATCTTTAACACAGCTGCTTGTTCATCCAGTCTTACTGATCACACCACAGTTTAAACATGCAAATCATATTCACGTAAATTCCTTTCACTGGGTCATTGCCCATTATGCATGTGTAAGATTACATAAAAGTACTAAAATGGTGTTTCTTCTGTTGCTTTAGTCGTGAATCAAATATTCAGCAAGATGGTGAACAGAATAGGGTTGGGCTGGTTTGGTTTGTTTGATCAACTTGGTTGATCAAGATGGGGAACAGAATAGGGTTGGGCTGGTTTGGTTAGTTTGATCAACTTGGTTGGTTTGTTGGTGTAGTTCATGTAGCAACAT
>JAOYMR010000004.1:18193786-18206562 GCA_025802075.1 Tenebrosternarchus preto | reverse complement strand
ATGTGTGAGCGCGCACGTGAGCCCGTGCATGTGTGAGCGCGCACGTGAGCCCGTGCATGTGTGAGCGCGCACGTGAGCCCGTGCATGTGTGAGCGCGCACGTGAGCCCGTGCATGTGTGAGCGCGCACGTGAGTCTGTGCATGTGTGAGCGTGCATGTGTATATGTACATGCTGGAGACTGGCAGAGTGCTATATTTTGTGTGTGTGTGTGTGTGTGTGTTGTAGGTTTGTTACAGCTCCTCACCTCTCGTACATCTCGTAAATTCTTGGCCTGCCGTCTTACCCCCGATATGGAGACCAAACTACTGTTCATGACCTCTAGGGTAAAAGCTTGTGTGCGCGCACACACACACACACACACACACACACACACACACACATTACCATGCAGATTCTCGGAACAGCTGCCCAGCTTCAACTGTACACAATTCAACACTACCCCCACCCTCCACCCTAAACCCCCCCACCTCCCGCACCCCAGGTGCGCTTCGGACAGCAGAAGCGCTACCAGGACTGGTTCCAGAGACAGTATCTGTCCACAGCCGAGAGCCAGTCCCTGCGCTGCGACCTCATCCGCTACATCTGCGGCGTGGTGCACCCGTCCAACGAGGTTCTGAGCTCGGATATCCTGCCCCGCTGGGCCATCATTGGCTGGCTACTGACCACCTGCACAGTAAGAGTGAACACAGTCGAACCTGCGTGCATATGTGAATGAACACAGAGGCTTTGGGTAAGCTGTCCTGTTCTTCTCTGCCCAGTCTAATGTGGCTGCATCCAATGCCAAACTGGCCCTGTTCTACGACTGGCTGTTCTTCAACCCAGAGAAGGACAGCATCATGAACATCGGTGAGGACAGAAGGACATGGCTCACACTCCTGTTGCCACTCACTAAATAAGTTCATCTTTTGTGTGCATGGGCACATCTACATGTGTGCTCACGTGTGTGTGTGTGTGTGTGTGTGTGTGTTTGTTTGTTTGTTTGTGTGTTTGTTTTTTTCAGAGCCAGCCATCCTGGTGATGCACCACTCAATGAAGCCCCACCCTGCCATCACTGCCACACTGCTGGACTTTATGTGTCGAGTGAGTTCTCTTTCACTGACTCATACTGGCACTGTTCACCTACTGTCATTACCGTCACCTTTGTTTTCACCTACTGTCATTACCATCATCTTTGTCCAGAATGGTTAAAAGAGCATTATTGCTATAGCGTGTCCTTTCTAAATGGCTAATTGTTTTCCAGTCTAGTTTTAATAACATGGGCTTTCGTAGTTATCTGACTGTTGTGTGTTACGTTCATTTGTCCCCAGATAATTCCTCACTTTTCCCCTCCACTGGAGGGGCAGGTTCGCCAAGGTGTCTTCAACTCCCTTAATTTCATCATGGAGAAGAGGGTCCTAGCGTGAGTGATTTTTTTTTTTCCCCTACCTCTCAGTCCCACACACACTGCTCATACACACACTCACACACACACACACACACACCACCTTCTGAATACTCTAGACTCTATTCCCAGTCTCTCTCTCTCTCTCTCTCTCTCTCTCTCTCTCTCTCTCTCTCTCTCTCTCTCTCTCTCTCTCTCTGTGCTTTCAGTCATTTGGCTCCACTGTTCGACAACCCCAAACTGGACCGTGAGTTGCGCTCCATGCTGAGGGAACGCTTCCCCGAGTTCTGCAGCTCACCATCGCCCCCTACAGAAGGTCCTCACCACGCACCCCTCCCTGCTCCCCACCCTCCCATTCAGACATCTTTAACTTACTGTTCTGTCATCGAGTGCCTAAGCTGAAAGATCTCAGTTTTGAGCTGTGGAAATGCTTCTCTTTTAGTGAAAATGGAAGAGTCTGTTCCCTTGGAGATGGACAACCACGTGCTGGACAAGGAGGACGGTTGCTATGATAACACAGATGCTACCTTTAGCGACGATGAGGAGGAGCTAAACAATAAGGGTAAGACCCAGTGCGTTTGTCCAGTCTTCTGAACCGGCAGGGAGGCGGAGTGATGCAGTCTGACAGATCCCTCCCCCAGGGCCACCGCCCCTAAAAACCACGCCCATCAGTGGCCTGGAGCCTTGTGCCTCCTGCCACACCTGTCGCTCTGATGCCCGCCTTTATGCCTGTCAAGTCCGGGCTGCTGGACCGGAGGGCAGAAAAGCGCACTATTGGCTGGAGCCTGGCAACGCTCTGAGCCAGCCTGTGCTCTGCTGTGCCTTCTCCCACAGCTCTGTGCACTGACAACTAGAGACTGACCAATCAGGACTGATTTTCTGTGAGCTGATCGGATGGCTGTCTGACATTGCAGTCTGATATTTGCTTTAAAGTAATTGGTGAATGAATGAGGGATATCAGTTATTTTCAGAGAACCAAATATCCTGAATGTAGATCCTTTTGAATGAAACTTCACACTTCAGCACACACTAAATAAGCTCTTCACAGATCAGTAATCTACATCACAGATCAGCACTAAGTATCGATTGGGCAAGTCACATATTCATGGCCCATCCAGACCTGCTGGAGATCGATCTTCTTGCTCCACCTAGCTGTGTCTCCATGCGTCCTGCTCCAACGCCACTCTCCCGTCCGCAGGGAAAAAGCGTGAGTTTAGGTTCCATCAGATCAAGGAGACGTACGTGGAGGAGCCGGCAGACATCACGGCGTACGTGGACCAGCTGGACGAGACGCTGAAGGAGAAGGTGTTACAGCTCCAGAAGGGCAGGTGAGGCCGCTGTGGGCGGGGCCACAAAAAGCCGTGACGAAAGCTCGATTAAGAATCGGTAGGGATTGGCTGATCTAACGGTCACCGTGACATTCCTTCCAGCGACACGGAGACGCAGTGTGAGGTCATGCAGGAAATAGTGGACCTGATATTGGAGGTGAGTTGATCTCGCACGCGTTTGACTTGGATTGGTGGGTCCAGGGGAACCAGGTGAAGTTTAAACCCGAGGGTTATGTTTGGGGATGCAGGTTTAGTTTGGGAGTTTTAAAAACTGCTTTCACTTTAGTTTGACAGAGGGATTGTATTTGCGGCTCTCTCTCAGGAGGACTTTGACTCGGAGCAGATGTCCACTCTGGCCTCGTGTCTGGCTGAACTGTTCAAGGGCCATTTCAGAGGGGATGTACTGCCCGAGGAAATCACTGAGGAGTACGTTGGGGGGGGGGGGTATTCCCACCTTTTTTTTCAGTATTCCCACCTGTCAGTCAGCGTGGAAGTATTTTTGCAGAGATGCTGACTAGATGAACTAGACTGATCGTGTGTGTGTGTGTGTCTCTGTGGCTGTGCACCAGGTCCCTGGAGGAGTCGGTGTGTAAGCCGGTGTGTCTGATCTTCAGGAACCTGTGTCAGATGCAGGAGGAAAACAGTGGCTTCTCTGTACTGTTGGACATGCTTGCAGAGCTGTACCAGAAACAGCCCAAAATTGGCTTCCACCTCCTCTACTACCTCAAAGCAAGGTGAGCCCCAGGCTCCCTGTGGCCCCACACTCTCCAGCCACCTCCTCACAGAGGTCCTGCTGCGTTCCTCTCTCTCAAGTCCTCTCTTCCATGCTTTGTTTACCTGTTTCCCTCCCTCCCTCTGTGTCTGTGCAGTAAAGCTGCAGTGGGGAAGATGAGCCTGTACGAGTCGTTTGCTCAGGCCACCGCTCTGGGTGACCTGCACACCTGCCTTATGATGGACATGAAGGCGTGTCAGGAGGACGATGTGAGGCTGCTCTGTTACCTCACACCCTCCATCTACTCAGAGGTACACACACACACCCCCCATTATTGCTCTGTTACCGCACACCCTCCATCTACTCAGAGGTACACACACACACACACACACACACACACCATTACTGTGGCCTCCAAAGTCTCACAGTTTCTGTAGACCTGTCATTTGTTACACTGTCTGGATACAGAGCAAAACATTACAGAAGGTTGCATCATTTTCACTTGCTGACCACATGGAATTCTTATTTTATATCACTTTTTAAAATTGTGTGTGTGTGTGTGTGTGTGTGTGTGTGTGTGTGTCTCCTCTCAGTTTCCAGATGAGACCCTACGCAGTGGAGAGCTTCTAAACATGATTGTGGCAGTCATTGATTCCACACAGGTTCATCTAGCTGTACTTGGCTGCAGCAATAGCATAATGAATTCATATATAATACACATCACATATAATACACATTACATTCAGTTTGAACTCATCTTGCCATCGCACGTTTGATCTGATGTTTGTGTCTCTCCTTTGTCCTCTCTCTCTTTCTTTCTCCTTTGTCCTGTGTCTCTTTTCTTCTATCATTTGTCCTGTCTCAACCTCTCCTTTGTCCTCTCAATTTCAATTTTTTTCCTCCACTTTTTCGACTCCCCCTCTCGTTTGTCCTCTTTCCTGTCTTCCTTTGTTCTCTCTTTTGCTCTTTAACTCTTTACATCTTTCCCATTCCCTCTCACCCCCCGCCCCCTTCCTCCAAACTGCTCACAGCTCCAGGAGCTGATGTGTCACGTAATGATGGGCAATCTGGTGATGTTCCGCAAAGACTCTGTGCTCAATATTCTCAGTAAGTGTGTGTGTGTGTGTGTGAGTGAGTGAGTGAGTTGGGTGCCTGTGCTTGAGATAATTAACTGCCTTATTAATTATTTCTGTGTGTTGCATTTCAGTTCAGTCTCTGGACTGGGAGACGTTTGAGCAGTATAGCACATGGCAGCTGTTCCTGGCCCACAGTATCCCACTGGAGACCATCATCCCAATCCTACAGCACCTCAAATACAAAGGTACAAACACAGCACTGCTAGCCACTCTGATTGTACACGCCCCTTACAGAGTTAGACTGCACAGGACACGCCCCTTACAGAGTTAGACTGCACAGGACACGCCCACTACCGGCTCACACCACCTAATCCCCTCCCCTTAACAACTGCAAGTATGGATTCGGCATCTTTGTCCCACGTAGTTTCTGTTTCTTTGTCAGTTAGATGATTTACTAATTTAAATTTTGCATCCCTCCTTCTCCCAACCCCCCCCCCCCCTCTCTCTCTCTCTCTCTCTCTCTCCAGAGCATCCAGAAGCTCTATCCTGTTTATTGCTGCAGCTCCGCAGGGAGCAGTAAGTTTCTCCACAGCAAACCCCACAAGCACTTGTTTATGTGCTGATGACGGGAGTGGGGACTGATCTTTCTCTCGTGCTCCTGCAGTCCCACTGAGGAGATGGTGAAGATGGTTCTGAGTCGACCGTGTCACCCGGAGGACCAGTTCACCACCAGCATCCTGCGCCACTGGGCGGCCAAACACGATGACCTGCTGAGTGAGCACATCAAGGCCCTGCTCATCAAGAACAACAACATGCCTCGCAAACGCCAGAGGTGCAGAGCCACTCACCCCCCGTCACGGCACTCACCCCCCGTCACGGCACTCACCCCCGTCACGGCACTCATCCCCGCTCGCTGCTCGGCCGTTCCCGCAGTTTCACATGGCCTGTCTCCTGCTTTTCTCCCACAGTTTGCGCAGTTCCAGCAGTAAACTGGCCCAGCTGACCCTGGAGCAGATGCTGGAGCACTTGGACAGTCTGAGACTGAGTCTGAGTAACACCAAGAACAACTGTATGTTCTCGCTTTCTCTCTCATTATCTTTTTCTTCTCTCCCATTTTTTTCAGTACACTGCTTTTTACAATACACCGTGATCTTTGAATGTATAAAAGGTATGTAAATTCCAAAAATGGTGCGTGTGGGTGTGTGTGTGGGTGTAGTCTTTGCTCAGACACCCATCCTGCAGGCTCTACAGCATGTACAGGCCAGCTGTGATGAAGCCCATAAGATGAGGTGAGGGTTTTTCCTCCACTGACACACACATTTTCTATCTATCTATCCATAAATATATATAAGCTACATTGTTAATCATTCTGGAAGGTTGGGCCCTTAGATTTTACACAGAGAGCCACATGCCGTGTTCAGGCCAGAATGTGTGTTGGTTTTCACGGTCTCCCTGCCAGGTTCAGTGATCTCTTCTCCCTGGCTGAGGAGTACGAAGACTCCACCAAACCTCCTAAATCCCGACGCAAAGCCCCGGCTTCGTCACCGCGCTCCCGCAAGGGCGCCGCACCTCCCACCAACAACGAGGAGGACAGCGGCTCCAGCAGCGCGTCGGTCAGTTTCCGCCCCGGGATTGGATAGCTCTGATGACATCATCCCTCAATGGCCTTTGATTAGTGGCGTGTGGGAAAATATCAGTACTTAAATTCAGTACGGTCATTATCGATGACCTCACTTTGTCACTTTGCAGCTGTTTATTAGCTGGTAGTGGTGAAACACGGTGTTAAGCAGCATCTATGTATTCAAACCATGCGTCATTAGACTTCTGATCTTATAAATCTTATCATTATCTTACGTAACAATTGCATAACTTTCTGAGAATTGTGATAATAAAGGGACTTGCTTTGAAAGGGTTCTTGCACAGATTCTTTTTACCCAGAAACTGGGAGCAGAGGCTTTTATCCAAGAAGTGCTAACGATCTCTATCTTTAACCCCAGGAGGAAGAGGACTCCAAACCCAAAGCACCCAAGAGGAAAAGAAAGGGCTCATCTGCAGTGGGCTCAGACAGTGACTGAGAGGACACGCCCACACTGTATGCCCCGCCCTTGGCATCCCTACCATCATGCCCATTCTTCTATTGTGATGTCACTGGAGAACAAACCACCTGCCAATCATCTGCTCCAACCACTCAGGGCATCCCGCCCAAGCATCAGAGGGGAGGTGCTCTCTCTCTGGGACTCAAATGCCATTGGCTAGAGCCGGGAGACATGACCCTTCTCTTCTCTGAGCACAAGTCCCGTTGGCTGATTTGAGTTGGGAAGAGTGTGGTTGGCTTTGAGGGCCAGGGCTCGGGGGACGGGCTACGCCTCAGGAACTTCCCTTCCCAGACTGGCACGCACTGCCGCACCCACAGTTGGACAGACAGCCTTACAAATAGAATCATACACAGGAGTCATACCTAGTGTACTGTGCTCACTGACTCCTCTACTATGATTGAGCACAAGTGCTGTGCTTGAATGGAAATAAATGGAATTTCCCCCCCCCCCCATTCCCACACTCCCACACACACTGTAGATAACGAGTAAAACCCTGAGCACTTGCGGTCAAGCCGAGGGCTGGTTTTACAGTAATTCACCGTCAAAGTTTGTGTTGGAAAAAGGAAGAGCTTAAAAAAAAATTACAAGTACTCCACTTCTTGAGAAGACATATTTTATCATTTGATGAGCGGTCATTTTTTCCATTGTCCCTTATGAATCCCTTTTTGTCCTGAACGGATATTGGCCCACTGGGGGGTGGGACCAAGGACTTTGCAGGAAGGAAGACACTCCTCCTTGGTGAATTTTTACCACGTTTGCACTGCACACAGGTGCAGGAATTGGACTGTATAAATGGAAGACTTCTGACATGTTGACAGACTTTTTAAGAAAATTGCTTTCTACTGACCTATTTTCATAAAAAAAGATCATAACTATGTTAAAGGATTATGATATTAATAAAAAAGGTGGGAAAATGGTTTTGATTGGGGTTTTTTTTAGCATTTTGTTCAGTTTTTCATAACGGAGAGTTTGAAACCAAATCACAAATGGATTTTGGGTGCATGGACACCAGTATTTGTAAGAGCAAGTGTTGGTACATCTCTACATGACCAGTAGCTGATAATGGATTCAAAGCCAAGGTCTTTCTCCTTACTCAAAAAATAACTCTCCAGGCATCCTGGAAAAAAAATGGTCTGTTTTCAACTTGGGAAGTTTACAGTGAACACAACATGGCTGAAAACCAGACCTTATTTTCAGAGAACACACACACACTTGGAAAATCTTAGTATGGAAGGTTATCTGATGCCCTACTGCCACTTTTCTCTTGACCTGTTAGTAAAGCAAATTAAGGACAGATATAAGAGCTCAAGAATTTGGGAAATAACTCCTGGTCCACACATGCTCTTTGAAGGTTGTTGATTTTATGATCAAAGTCCATCATACAGGTATATAGACCAATAGCAAACATTGATACTCATGTTAAACAAGGTCAAGCTCAATTTTACATGAAAACGATGATCAATCTCCCCTTTTCTCAAACAATTCTGCTGCAGACTTCTGTGGAGAAAACGGCACTGATCATTAGACAGACCTTTGTTTTGCCAGTGCCAGTTATTTGGGTTTTTCCTCTGCAGCAGTCAAAGGATATTCATTTGAACTTCCCACCTTCCTTTTGAACTTTGATCCCCCCCCCCCCCTTTCAACTTGTGTTAGCACTAGTAAGAACTGCATGATGGCCTCAATTTATTGCATTGTCCAAATTGGTGACAGTTGAAAGTGAACTCTGCGCACCTTGTTCAGTTCTCATTTCATGCCCAGCTCAAAGTCTGGCGCCCTACAAACTCCTTGCCAACACACCTGACTAGTTCTCAGATAGTCCTAACGGCATTGGACAACCAAAGTTACATGTTCATTTACCGTCATACATTTATTTTGGAACGCATCTTGAGGGTCTTGGTGACTTATCAGAACCTAGTTAGCCCAGAGTAATCAAGTAAGGCTTGTTTACCACAAAAGCACCGTGTAGTAGCATTTTCCAATACTCAGAAATGGTATGGATTGCAACAGAGAAGTTTAATATCTATATTGCACTAAAAAGAATTACACCAAGTGATAGCTTTATTTAAAAAAATAAAAATCTGTCCAAGTTGAAAATTTTGAAAAAACTTGAAAGTCAGTAGCGAGACATCCAGATTCAAGTCTGTTGTACCTCCTACGTTTCTCGTTTTTTCCTCCGGCCTGGAGTGAGACTCTTGAGGACAGACTTTGGCTTTCTCATGAGCGGCAAGAGGCCCTTCTTTCGAGACTTCAGGGCGGAGTCACAAGTGTCCGGATTAGGCTCTGCATTATCTGTGCCGATCCTGGTCTTGGGTGTCCTACGGCGTTCTGGAGGTACGGGCGATGCCACGGGACTAGAGCAACCCTCTGTTGCTGCTCCTCGGTTCAGCTTATGAAACAGCGACTCCCTGCGGCTTACGTTGGGGCTGCTAGCTAGGGTGCAGAAGCCATACGGTGTGGTGACCGTACCCACATGCTGCAGAGACATGGCCGCTTGCGAAGCAGAGTCCGACGGGTCCCCCGCGACCCGTTTCTGTTTCGAACAAGGGGTGAAACGGAGTTTGGTAGGAAACTGCGGTGAGGCAAGTGGAGACTGGAGCCCAGATGGAGAGTTCCCTGGGCTGCTAGGGGGCAGCAGCCTGTACTCATCCGCGTCTTTGGCTCGTCGGATGCCGAGTCGGGGAGAAACACTAAGGTGCAGTTTTGGAGGAATGAAAAAGCTGGGAATTCTTCCTGGAGTCAGTGGCTTGTTCTGCCATGATGTCACACCGATTCCTGGGCTTCTCTCTATACTGACCCCATCTGTGCCCAAAGCAAACATTGCTAATGTGCCACACCACAAGTGAAGGTTATCTAAAATACCTGGCCTTTTGTCAACAAGAATCTTCAGTCACACAGTCTGCTTTTAGCTATAGGAGACTATTAGCTTGTTGAAACGGCTCTTACCCTACTTTAAAGACATCAGCTAAACGAGCTACAGGTGATCATAATTGGTGTATAACGTCTCTTCATCCTCGCACACGCCTTCTAAATATTCCTTTGGAAATAGCTGGTGTAATTGGGCAAGTGGGAATTTGGACTTTTAATTTGATGAGTCGCTGTGGTTGCATTAACCGGATATGACGTTTTATTGTTGTACTGCTGACCGGTGTGCCCGATAGTCACAAACTGGCGCGTACAATGAAACTGTTCATTTTTTTAAATATTTACCTTTAATGTATTAACTGTAAATTGCCGTCGGACTAAGAGTATGTATGATATGTCCCTGCGTTTACGATCAGAATCTATGAGATTTTTTTTCTTGCGAGCTAATGTATGCTACCTGAAATTGAACCTGGGCTAAATGGTTAACTAGTAGGAAGAGTCAAAACAGATATGGCTTTGCAAAATGTAACATAACAGAACTCGCCTCAGTCAAGTTTTTATTCGATTAAATTAGGATTAGCACAATTAGGTAGCTAGAGTTTGACAAAAATGACATTGTTCCCACTGTCCAGTGAGAACTCTCAGACAGCTAGCTAGCTGACATGTTTTGCTAAAGATTAACGTGAATTAGAGATGAATCCCGCACGCAGGCGAAGGCTGGGAAACGGCAAGACTGGACATTCTCGGTCTAAATGTAGCAAGAGTAAAGAACATGAAGACAAACCAACAGCATCCTTCGATCCCGTTCTTCCGGACGATGGACTCGTCTCCGTTGCTCTGGACAATGGCTCCTATCCGTCTAAAGACGAGTTTAATACTGAAAACACTACATCGTTGAGACGTTCAGTAAGGAGTAAAGGTTGCACCGAAGCACTCGACCGCAATTCTGAGAATGAAGGTAAATATGTAGTTTTGAATACACACACGAGAGACAAGATGTATGTTTTTAGTTAACGTTTAACAGTTTAATACTAAAGCAGTTTTAGCAGAATTATTGCACTGTCTACAGAATAAGTAGTCATGATATCTAAAACTCCTTGGTTCATAGGAATAGTACAGAATGCAATATTTGGCCTGTCATCAGAAGATGAAACTGAAAAGAACCTGGTCATCACAGTTGGTGAGTTTGAGAAATGAGGTGCAGTGATCCATAATATTGAATACAACCCTTAAAAAATTAAAATTTGTGCTGTTTACTATTGATAGGTGTAGACTATACATCAGCACTTGGGAAAAGAAAATGGATAGTTGTTATATTCCATTCTTCGTCCTGAACACCCCCCTGACTGGTCCAGTGCCTTAGTGAATATTGCCAGATCGGCTTGATATCCAGTCCTTAACTGAATGTTTCAAATCACTTTGTTCCCTCTTTCAGATAGTGAGCAAAGTTGCACTAAACAAAGTGGGAGAAGAAAAGGAGGTATGAAGCGGAAAAGGGAGATGAGCAGTGCGTTAGGGGAGGACGAGGACGAAGAAATCCAGCCAGAGGTGGAGATCGACCGAGAACTAGACAGGGAGCTTGAGAACAAATCTCGGCAGCATAAGCTGACCTCGGCCAACGTGCGCAGCATCTTACACGTAAGTGAGGGCTGCAGGAGTTATTGGGACAAGAGGTCTGTTCATTAAATATTGGGCCTCTCTCCAAATCTTCCAGCACTCTTTGTAGTGACTTTCTGTAGTGGTCATGCCAGAATGCTGTCGTCCCCATACATTTAGGAGGTGATCACCAATGAACATGTGGTGGCCATGATGAAGGCAGCCATTAACGACACCGAGCCTGTTCCGATGTTCGTGAGTATCAAATGCTCAGTTTAAAAGCGGTATTTTGTCATATGGATTTCTTGCCACTTTGGGGATGTGACCTGCTCACTCTCTGTGTTCCTTCTGGACGTTTACAGGAGCCTAAGATGACTCGCTCTAAACTGAAGGAGGTCGTGGAGAAAGGAGTGGTGCGTTGGCTAGTCTGTCTTCTTTGAACATTTTGGTTTTGTCTCTTGAAGATGAAGGCTGTTCACGTGATTCTCCACCATGAATTTAATGCACTTCAGGTTCAGTTGATGACAGGGTAATTTATACTCTATTGATTGTGCCACACTTGATAAAATTGCATGTGTGTGGTGAGAATCGCAAGATGTATAGGGAGTGTATGCCTTTGTATACGGTGCTGTAAACATTGGTTACATTTATTTTATTTTATATTATTTTACAGGTTATTCCCACTTGGAACATTTCTCCAATTAAGAAGCCAAGCAAAATGAAAGTAACTACAGGAAAGAATTCACTTCCATATTTCAAGCATGACTCATGCTGGATAACATCCTTAATCCATAATGAACTGATTGTGTTGTTTTATTGTATGAAATCTGATGTGCGTTTGTTTGCAGGGTCCCCAGTTTGTGGACATTCCTTTAGAAGAGGAAGATTCATCAGATGAAGAGTATTGCCCCGATGAAGAGGAGGATGACGAAACCGCAGAAGATGTAAGAGAGAGATTCTCACTAGCACGTAGCCCGATGTTAAAACTCTGTATCGTGACTAAATCTGTAGACTCTGATTTGAGTCGATCACTCTGATTTGTGTGCCGTAGACACTCCTGGAGAGTGATTTGGAGAGCACAGCATCATCCCCGAGAGGAACACGTTTAAGCCTCAGTAGATCCTTCGGTGAACATGACGGAGAGAACAGCTGCAGTTCCAGACAGGTGACCCCCTCCCCACCCAACCCTCCACCCGGGTCCCAGAAAGCCCCCATCTGGCCTGCAGAATGACTCAGCCCTTTTCCACCAGAGTTTGCGCAGGGCCAGACACCTACAGGTGGAGGTGGTGCCCATGGGACCCCCTCCACCCCCTCAGGGCCCAGAGCCACCAGGAACCGCCAGAGAGTGCAGCTTCCTGGAGAAACTCCACGCTGTGGATGAAGAGCTGGCCATCGGCTCAGACTGCATGCACTCCTACCAGGTAACCTCCGCATGTACAGTACCAGTCAAAAGTTTGCACAGACCTGACTGAATTCATGTTTTTAATAGTAACAAAGACATTTTAATCTCATTTAATCTAATTAATTAACAATTAATTGTAGATGCACCTTCAGCAAGAAGTTTTCTTTCAGAACCTTAGTCCCTCACCCCTCAAGTGCTCTGAACACATATGAGAAATTCTTCAAGACTGATGGAGAAGCATCACGAGCGTCTGCCTCATGCAGCTGGAGAACATCACTAGTGTGGAGCTGAGGACAGTAAAGGGTGGCTACTCTGAAGAATCT
>JAOYMR010000004.1:18173346-18186331 GCA_025802075.1 Tenebrosternarchus preto | reverse complement strand
AAAAAAAAACAAGAAAAAAGAAACTATATCCGTATCAAGCTCTGCTTTAACTCTTTAACACACTTCCAATGTCCAGTGCATCAGTTTTAACAGTTCTCATGTGTTTGCCAGCGATGTAAATCTAATGTAACTTAGACAGGAATTCTTGCAAAAATCAGTACAGCGATGAAAAAGCATCTATGTCTGTGAAAACCTTCCATTGCAGAGTGCTGAGGCCGACGGGCAGGCTGGCGGGAGTCCTGGCCCACAGGATGAAGACGAGAGCGAGAAAGAGGGAGGCGAACAGTGCCACCTCCCTGCTTCAGGAAGTCCTGTCTGTGCCAGGAACAGCTGGCGCATGCCGGGTGGGGAGAAGGTGGTCCTCTGGACAAGGTCAGAACAGTAAAAGGATTAATACTGCACTTTTGTGATGGTCTTTGTGCTGAAGGCATCCCCAAGAGTCAGACTTAGTGGAGAGGAGATTAAAAGGCCATATCATGAAGAATGTATTTGTTGAGATACAAAATTACCTGAAATAATACATCAGAAGTTTCAAGTTTAGTAGATTTTCAAGTGGCTCACTGAATACCCAGCATGGAACAAACTGCCAACTCTTTCAAAGGGTTAACACTACACTATAAGATTGTTTACTTTGTGTGTGTGTGTGTGTGTGTGTGTGTGTGTGTGTGTGTTTTCAACCATGTGTTCTCCATTACTTGAAGTATTTTTTTTGCTGAATACCCTGTCTCTTTTTTGATCAGGGAGGCAGATCGAGTCATACTCACCACCTGTCAACGGAGAGGAGCCAATCAGAGCACCTTCAGGTGTATCGCTGCTCAGCTGGGTCATAAAACAGCCGCTGAGGTACAGTCTTCATTTGTGCTTTCAGTAAATCATATATAGTCTTATATACCGTTTGCGTAGATGTGTAAATGGAGTAGATGACTATGAAGTACTGTTGTTATAGATGGGTCAGGGTCTATATTCATAGGCATTTTGGGTGTTTGGAGCCTCATGATCCTTCTGCTGTGGTCCTCAGGTTGGTTCACGCTACCAGGATCTCATTCGGCTCTTCCACAAATCATCCAGAGAGCACCACACCGGCGGGTCAAACATCGAGGTCCAGCCCAGCCCTAAAGAAAAGGAACCCGACTAATTAAACGTTCCCTCATGAACCTCAAGCGAATACCTACCCAGCATTTTCCAACAAACGTTGCCGTTCTGTAGGGCAAGGAAGCTTTAGAATGTTCCATGAAAAAAAAAGAGCTGACCTGAAATGGCAGTTCAAGGAGCAGGCCGATATTAGCCTGGTGTGTCTGGTATAAAAAATGAAAAAGTTTCAGAGTGCTTGGCTCACCTTTTGTGGGCATGCAGGAATTTTGGACGTTGTTAAAGAGATTGGATCAGTGCTTGGTGTTTTCAGACCCAGCTTTGTGTTGTGGGAACATCTGACCTCAGTTACAGAGTGATGTTGATATTTATTTTAACATTTTTAGGACATTCGCTCAAGGCTAGAGATCAGTCACAATCAGCACAGCAAGTCAGTGTTTAAAATGGTTGGTGCTTGCTGAGGGGATGCTAGTCTGAGCTGCTCTAGGCTTTAGGGTGCAGCAGGTGAACAGTAGCAAGCTCCACCTGCATTCCTGTAACCATGACTGCTGTGAATGTTTGTACCACAAACACGTGAGCAAAAAGACTAAGATGTCGTGCATGTGTGTCTGTTTAAAAACTTTGGATTACATATTTATGAGTATATTTGTTTACTGAATGATTTATGATACGTCATTGAGCATAAATTCACCATTGTGTTGTAGGAGGAACCTTATTTATTTTTTGCAATTATAAGGAGTACAGAGTTCTCCGAACGCTGGTCGTGTTTTTTTTTTCAGGAACATGCAAATTGGATGATGTCTTTACACTGTTACGTTTCTGTCGAGTTTTCTATTAAAATTGTTGATCATATTGATTAAAAGACACAAGTTTTACAAAATAGGCCACACCGTTGTGAACATAGATCAGTATTTCATAGGTTTATACAGTGTTTAGGAAAATGACCAATAAAAAAAAGTTACAGTAATTTTAAGTTCTTACATTTTTATGATCTCATTTGGTCGCTTATTAATATTTCATTAGAAAAATTCCAAGTGAAGCGCAATCGATTCAGTATTGTTTGATTGACAGAGAAAACCACCATTCATTGACTTACATCTCACCAACACTAGACATGTCATCCAATCATTGTGCAGTTTTGTGGCACATTCTGTTTTTATTCCGCCCCTCGCGTGGCCATCCAGTGTCTGGAGACTGGTTTTGGAAAGGGAAAGAACAGCTGACGATTCGTCGGTTTGTTTCCTATTCCTTTGGATACATCGGTTATTCTGCCTTCATGGCTAGTTTAGTGCAACGCGTTTTCCCATGCCTTTTATTGGCATCGATTTTTAGCACGTCGGTGAACGGACGCAGTAATATTCTCGAGCTCAAAACCGCGGACTTCGATTATATAGCAGCTGAACAAGAGACCATGCTGGTGAAGTTCTACGCGCCTTGGTAAGTCACTAGTTAGCTATTTAATTCATGTTTTGCCAATTGTCTGCCATTTATAACCATTTGGAGTTAAGAAGAAACGGCGTATAACGCCCATTTCTAGCAAACCCATAAGCGTTAGCGCTGGTAGTTTGTTTGGGTAGTGAGCTGTCCATGGTATCTAGCTACGCCTGGCAGTTGCTAGCTACGTCTTGGGGGAGGTACGGGTAAACGGGAAAGAGTCATATTTTTCCCACTGAAGTGCATTTCGCACTATTGATTATTAACTGAATTGTTTGCTATTAAGTCGGTGTATCGTAAAAATGTACATTAGCTGTTGTGTATTTCACTTTAAACATAACTGGAATCACTGTTTCATTTTCAAGCTTAACCAATAAACAAGAACCAAGAAAGACTTTCTGAAGTTGTTTGTATTCAGAATTGATTAGATCTGTATCTGTATAACCCTAGCAGATATATCAAATAAATATCTCGCGGTTCTAAACGTACATTTCATCCACAGGTGTACTCACTGTAAGAAACTTGCTCCTGAATTTGAAACTGCTGCCAAAAAGCTTAAAGGTATAGTCACATTAGCCAAGGTAAGCCCTCTGCGTGAGTGTGCCGTCCAGTCTAAAGCTTCCAGTCACTTACACTTGCTGCCTGGTAGTTTAATAACTAGTACGTTCAAGTGATTATTGTTTATGGATGAGAAGTCCTGTTGCTTGCTCACCATGTTCTGGATGTGTTTGATCTTTCTCCTTCAGGTAGACTGTTCTGTGAACACAGAGGTTTGTGGACGATTTGGGGTTTCTGGATATCCTGTGCTCAAAATATTTAGGAATGGAGAGGAATCATCGACATATGATGGTCCACGTTCAGCAGGTGTGTTTGTGTGTGTGTGTGTGTTTGTTTTGTTGTTGTTGTGGTTGATATACATATAATGACATGATAATTATACATGGTGAAGTTGACTGGATGAATTTTGATTTAAAGGCTTTGAGAACATGGACACTTTTGGCACTGTGCTCTTGAACAAGGGTTTGTGAAGTGATTTGCTGTGTGTTGTGCTGTAACGCAGAGAAATCCTATTACTACATTACAAACTACATTGTTTTGACATATTGGTGGGGGACACCGTCATCAGATGGGCAGAACAAGAGCAGAGTGAATGTGTGTGAATGTGCTGTTTTACAGATGGAATAGTGGACCACATGAAGAAGCATGCGGGCCCTGACTCAGTGCCTCTGCTCACGGAGAAAGACCTGGACGCCTTTGTCAATCACTTTGATGCCAGTGTGGTTGGTAAGTACTCACCCTTGCAGTTTCAATGTAGTTTTAATGCAATATTAAGCCATTACTGTGTTTTTAAAAGACTACAGTGTTTTTTTTATGCAGTACTCTCTGTGTTGTGATGTGTTGTCAGTTAAATGCTTGTTTCTGCCCTTTACTTGTACTTTTGAAACTCAATTTCCTTCCCTGTCCCCATTATTCAGGGGTCTTTGAGAGCAGTAAAAGCCCTCAGCTGGTGGAGTTTCTGAAAGGAGCCAATTTGATGAGGAACAGTTTCCGCTTTGCACACACCACAAACCTGCAACTGGGACACAAATACAACCTCACATCTGAGTAAGAACAGGGAAGATAAAGGAGATGGGGTGCTCGTAAGCAGCTCATAAGGAGAAACCAAGGAGAGATGGGATCAGTTTGGAGCGGGAGGGTGGTGTGGTGGAGGGCGTAAGACCTTTGGCATGTTGGGACATTAGACAAGTTGGATTGAATTTGAGTGTGTGTTCGATAAGGGGCCGTGCTGATGAATACGAGCACTTTGAACACTTCTCGCGTCTTCCTGCAGGGGAATCCTACTCTTCAGGCCTCCCAGGCTGGCCAGTAAGTTTGAGGAGAGCGTGGTGTCGCACCAAGGTCCCGTTTCCATAACGGCACTGCGACGTTTCCTCAGAGACCACATGTGAGCACCTTACTGCGCTACAGCCAGACTGCCTAGCTACACTCCTAAACAGTCTGGTGACTGGCCTGTGTGTGTGTGTGTGTGTGTGTGTGTGTGACTCTAGTTATGGAATCTGCCCACATCTGACTCGAGAGAATAAAGAACAGCTGAGGAAGAGGGACCTGCTGACAGCATATTATGATCTGGACTACCTGCACAACCCAAAAAGCTCCAACTACTGGAGAAACAGGTGGGCAGGTGACAGCATGATTTCACACTGCTTATCACACATTCATAAATGCATCGAGGAATCATACTGGTTCAGGCTTGTACAGTCCAGCTCCTCCCACAAAGTCACTTGACCAGTACAATAGAATGTGGTATTTTTTTTTTAAAAACTGTCAGTGCAAAGGCATATCATGAATGGATGACAGGACAGAACAGTGTGTCACCAGAAGCCTGAGTTAGGGAGGTATCTAAATCTAACTGGGGAAGTAGACATCTAGTGCCTTTCGATCGATTTAGAATGAAGTAGGGTGAGCTGGGACAGTTCATTCCCTTCCTTGGAACATAGACGAGGAAGAGTGTCAGTAAGTAGTTCCAACAAGCAACTGCTTACAAAATTGGATGTTTTTTACACAGTTTGAAAATGTCAGCTGTCCTTTATACTTTGGAAACATTTCATGATGGTAAGAATGTTTGGGGTTTTTCTTCATTTAAAGTTTTGTGTTCAAAAAGCTTTTCACACGACGGCAACCATTAATCCCAGTCGTACAATCCAATGAGCTGAAGTTAAAGCCGACACCTTCTGAGGCTGAGCTCCACTCTGTTTCTCAGGGTAATGAAGGTGGCCTCTAAGTTCAGCTCGCGGGAGCTGCTCTTCTCTGTGGCCAATCGGAAAGACTTTGCGGACGAGCTCGAGGATGACTACGGCCTGGGGTCGGTGGAAGGAAGCGACGTACCGTTCGTCACCATCAGGACTCGAGCAGGACACAAGTACAGCATGCGTGAGGAATTCACGTAAGTCCAACCACAGGATACCGAATCTGCAATGCAAGATCAAATTTAAAAATGATGGATGTTTGAAGGCACATGGGGAAAGTGCAGTAAAACTGGCAAGATTAAGAATAACACACATTAAGAGACAAATGCTCATGTTCCAGACGAGATGGGAAGTCTCTAGAGCGCTTCTTGGAGGACTACTTTGCAGGGAAACTGAAGCGGTATATCAAATCCGAGCCTGTACCCCTAAAAAACAACGGACCAGTCAAGGTTCAACTTTGTTCCATGTATTTGAAAATCCAAAAGTACAGTAATAATGTGTGCGCGTATGTGCAATGCGTGAGAATATCATTTATACACATTGGGAGTTACTTTGTATCACATGACCTCAGCACTTGAGCATGTTTGTGTATATGTAGGTGGTTGTAGCAGATACATTTGAAGAGATTGTGAATGCTCCAGAGAAAGACGTGCTGATTGAGTTTTACGCACCATGGTGTGGCCACTGCAAGAAACTGGAGCCCAAATACACCGAGCTCGGACAGGAGGTAGGACGAACCAGCAAAACCGTACCTCATCAACAGTCACCCTTATAAAACCCCATGCAAAATGGCTTATGATCACTATTTCGATGTTTCAGATAAGGCTCGTGTAATCTTTTCTCAGTTATCACTGCATTTGCCTAGTCGGCCTTTATTTAATAATGCTCCAGTCCTGTCTGGTGGTTTCTGTGGTGTCTCTTCCCCCCCCAGTTCTCCAATGACCCCACAATTGTCATAGCAAAGATGGATGCCACAGCCAACGACGTGCCCCAGGGCTATGACGTACAAGGGTAAGTGTTAAGGACAGTGCTGACATCATTACCAAACCCAAATGGACTCTTTTTAATGTCTTTTTTTTATTTATTAAAAAAAAAAAAAAAACAAACAGATTTCCCACAATATACTTTGTCCCGGCTGGACGGAAGGATGAACCAAAACGATATGAGGTGAACCAAAGCAATTCTCAGTAGTGTGGGGTACTGGCTCATACCATCATGAGCATACCGTCATGCGCTAAACGGTGGTGAGTTCTGGCCTAAGTTAACACGTGTTTTGTTATGGTTTCAGGGGGCCCGTGAAGTGAAGGACTTCATCAACTTTTTGAAACGAGAAGCATCAAACTCACTTTTGCTTAAAGGAGCCAAGGAAGAATTATGAAAATATTAGAATGGAAGTGGAGTATGCTGGGAAATGTAGTTGGTTGAATGAGTTTCCTTTATCTGAGATGCATGTCAAAGGGATTCTCCAAAGACTGAGCCACACACAGAGAAGAAGGAGAGATGTGTATTGGAGATAATGACAGGAATCTGAGAAGTAGTGATCATTTGGCTTATTTATATTGGCATTTACATATACTATTAATATCGTGTCAACAGTTCTCTCAAAAAGTGACCATAACAACCTTTTAAGTGCAGGGCATAATACAAACCACATTTTTTGGCCAGGTTCATAAATAACTTTTTGTGTTGATGTTAAATAGTTTGTCATAAAAAGCTGTTTTCATTACAGGCTGGAGGAATTTTGTATCCCCCAGCTCCTTATATTGTGCACTCCTGGTCTATTTATCTCCGTGTTGTTCATATCATGCTCTTAATCCGTTCTTCTGCCTGTGTGACACGGATGTTCACAGATAATTTTTGCAGCAGTTTCCTTTAGAACCAAGCTACCTGTTTCTCTAACCAACTTTATGTCTCATTAAATGTATCATATTATTCACCCATGAATGACCTCATCTGTTTTGCTGGCCAGTGCCTGGGTCGATCATTTTCTCATGAGTGGCTTTCATTCAGAGATTCGTTTCTCCCGGGACCGGGTGCTGCGTTTATTTCAAGTGCCTCTTAAATCTGCGTTTGTTTTAAGAAACGAAGTCCTCGAGCACGCGCGTTCATTGAAAAGAAATGAGCGATGGCTAAAAGTAATAAACAGTTTCGCGAGCGCTTTTTCGTCAAAAACCTATCGACGTTGGACAATAGATTGAATTATCAGCGCTATGGTTTTATAGCACAATTGTTTTCTATTTATTGTGATTAAAACATAATCCAAGAAACATCAGTTATGCCACATTTATTATCTCGCGTCGTGTGACGAACTCAAATTGTGTTTAGATTTATTGACTAAAACGAGCATATTATGCCTCGAATGCATGAAGTATAGTTCGTCGAAGAAACAGTTTCATATAAAAAACAATTTCAGAGTACATTTTCAAGTAGTGGTGTGCACGTCCCCGGCATTTCCAGCGTAATTTACACCGTGTACATTTATGAGTACCAAGCTATAACCCGATCTCCACGTCCAGCCTTAGAGGGCCACATTAGGGTCAAGTGTTCTCCTTTACAATGTCAATTTTACTACAGCTTTAGGTCCCATTCTTTGTGAAGGGAATTTCGCTTTTATTTTTTGTTTTCTGTATATCGTCATCTACTGATAACATTTTTCGATGTTAAAAGAGCAACTCAAGGTGTTTTTTTTTGGCCGAACAGGTTTATTCTTCTCCAAGGGTAAGGACTCAATACAAGCAAGCCAAACCTTTGGCCAATATAATCACTGAATAATGTGTCTAAAAAGTTGTCCGTTTCAAGACTGAACACCAAACATTTTTATTCAGTAAGACGTCATCGTTCCAGAATGGTGCTTTCATTGACTTTCTTAAATGTTGGCTAAATGCAACAATGAAGTTTCAGCCTAGTTTCAGCCACAGGATAATACCAATGACCTTTACACATTTTAACCAAAAAAAAAGAAGACAATGCACAAGTTATAGGAAAAGTTTATTTTGAATTTTGAACCCTGGTTCCTGAATAGCTGTAAATGAAAAATTCCAAAGATCCAAAAAAAAACAAAAAACAAAAACAAAAAAACACAAACCACTAACTAGTTATATTTACCAATGCATTCTAAAGACTCTCCAGTCTCATAACTTTCTGTCAGAGATGCCCAAATAAATAGGCATACAGAAACTAAAAGCTTTTTCAATCTGGTGATAATTTCGTCAAAGATCTTACATAAATAATCACAAGCAAACTGTGGAGGACCTTGGCAGGAACAAACACGTATTTCTGAGGGGAACAGCTGTTCAAGATGGAGGTTTAAAAGAAACCTGGTCTGGACTGCTGGAGACAGAGACTGCTGAAAACTTTCATTGCCTACTACCGTCAAATAACACATGGTATAGATGACCAGTTTGTTGACAACAAACGTCAACCGGTGCCTATGAACAAACCATTGTTTTAAAGTAACCCAATGTGTCGGCCAATAGGAGATCTCAATATCAGATGACAAGTGATTTTCTTAATTGTTCTTTCTCCTTACAGTCCCCATCTTGGCAGTCACATAAAGTAGAGGTTAGAAGTGGCAAGCAGGACACTAAAGCCATTACTGACTGTTTAACTTATCTTCACTCTCTCACTCACACCCACCCACACACACCCACACCGAGCATTTCCGTTTTACAAGACTAGCTTCAATTATAGCTTTAGGTCCTGTGCCTTTGACAATGCTAAGAGAAACACCGAGGTCTGCACAGACTCCACACATTGTGCGCGCACACCTGTGGAGCTGTGTGCGTGCGTAAGGTAAGAAGAAGAAGAATTACTTTTATTATTTTTTTTTTTTTTAGGTTTCCTGTGCGTTTTATATTCTCACTAACAATATTTGAGCATTTCTCATAATCAAACCTAATCTAAAACAAATGGTCTCTCGATGGAGAGTGAGGCCATGTGTGAACACAGAGCCCCTCCTGCTGCCTCTCCAGCCCCTACGTCCCACCCCCTCAGACTCCTAGCGAATGGCCTTGACCGGACTCTTGAAACTGGAGGCTGCCTGCAGCTGTAGCTGGTACGCCATAGGGTGGATCTTAAAACCATAGAGCCTGAAATCAGACAGAAAGGGAATTCAGAGGGTACAGAAAGTCATGGACGAATTCCAAGTATGAGGAACAGCAGATTCAAGTGCAATTAGCAAAACAACTTGCAGAGAAAGAAGGCAAGAATGTGAAAAGTGCAAACCTGGGCACAAACTGGTTTGCAGGCCTCTTTGGCCGGTACTCAGGATGCACCATGAAGAGCATGTGAGGGAAGCCTGTTCCGAAATAGGCCCCATCAGTGTGATGGTGCCTGGACGACTTTGGCGTGTACACATCCATACATTTAGGACAGTAGAGTTTGACCATAGCCTCACCAGGGATATCAGAGAGTCCTGTAAATAGAGAGGAACAAGCATCCCTTAACCAATCATCAGTAACTTTTACATATACAAAGCACAGCACCTAGATCAGCTACATTGTTCAGCAGTCATGTACATTAAAAAGTATAAGAACTAAGAACATAAGCCTGTTTAATGCAGACACTCACCAATGGGCAGCATTGGCTGGTTCTCACAATAAACACGAGGGCAATAGCCAAAGTCGCCCTGCTGATACTTCTCCAACTAAAACAAGAATACAAACGTTTATGTTCTAAACGACACATAAATTAAAGGCGTGCTTGTACAGACCTCCCATGTCATTTTTGTACATCTACTCTAGTAGGTATATCTAGTGACTACTAATGGCTTAAAAAAAAAAAAAAAAAGGTACCATCTGAGCAATGCCACGATTGGTAAGGATGTATCGGGCATGAATCAGGCCATAGAGCATCTCAGCAGCCTGCTCAATCAGATCACTCTGGTTGGGGTTGTCTTCCAGCTCTTCATCTGACAAGGAAAAAGGGCTAAAGGTTTATATCAGAAAAACAGAACACGTTCTCGACAAAAGGTTAGGCAACTGAGAAACACACACACACACCTCTACCTCTGACTATGCTCTGGGTGTGGAGAAAGACCAATACTGACTGCATCTAGATCAACAATGCTTGCAGATCATTTTCTGATGAAGGGCCTCACATACTTTTAATTAGAATTATGGTGTTATTTTACTTTTATATGCAGTAATCCATTTTAATGATTGTTCAGGACCAGACACCATCACAAATTATTTATATATTTTTGCAACACACGGCACAAAGCAGCTTTGCACATGTATGGGTCTAGGTCCCTAACAAGCAAGCCAAAGGCAACAAAAAACTCACTTATAATGTAACGAACCAGTAACAATTATTAGGCCCGGTCTCTCTCTTCCTATAGCTCGTCTCTTTATAATGTTCAGTCTGATAATTCTCTTGAACTGAACATTTTAATAATAATTCAGTTTGTCTCTACTGAAAGAGTCGAAGAACAACGTGAAGTAATTTTAAAGCATATTAGATACTAATTCATATTAATACTACTACTGACCAGGTTCCAGGTCCAAGATCATGTCCAGAGCTTGCCTATAATGTGGAACCTGCTCATTGAGTCCAGTGAGGTTGAACTTGTCCTGGATATAGTCCTCATCCACCTGTGCATAATAAAAAGAACCAGAATATGGAATTGGATCGTGTCTTATCTCATCGCTTAAATCTGATTTATGTTTAATAAATAAGGTGGTTGGTATCAGCAACAATAAAAGGTACCCAACAAGGTTGGGAACCATCACAAATGTTCACAACTAACCTCACAGAAGAACTCGTTTCCTCGTAGACCACAAAACCAAGAAATCCATGAAACTTCCTCCGAACTACTCATTTTTGGGAAACTAGAAAAATGCACAAGGCAGCATCGAGTTAACGCTAGCTTAACGCCAACTTGTACATCAAAGATAAATACTCGGGTATCAAATAATGTCCTAAAAAGGTCCGATCAACTGGTAAACAATTAGCGATCTAGTTTAGCAGTTGGCTTATTAATAAGAATTTATCTACAGAATATTTAACGTGAAAAAGACACATCTGTGATAGCCAACAGGCTAGCTATGATTGCTACATTTCTAAAACAACTGGTTGTGGGCTTGGCTATCTTAGCTAGATAGCTACTTTAATTTAAAATATATTCGCATTATGTGTTTACCAGCTAGCTACCTTAGCTAGTTTGGCCCTTGGCTGGTTCTGAATTAATCGGTTCACAGAATGTCAACATAAATACTACATAAATAATTTTGTAAATACGTATAAATAACATAGCTAGCAATGTAACAAACGTTTCTTAACATACTAAAAAGCTAGCTAGCTAAATAACTAGACTAAGCTAACTTCAACATGGCGTAAGGTTAGCCAGCTATGCTAACTTAGCTAGTTAACCTAGCTATACAAGTAGGCCGCATGAAATTCGACCACGATAAACCTTACTTTATTGACCAATACACACAACTACATTCAGAGAGAAAACAAATGTACAAAACATCTCAATCACACAATGGTTGAAAAAGGCAATACTTTTGAATATATACCTAATTGTACACAAAACGTATTTGTATTACCTCCCAGACCTCCCGGATTCTGTGCAAGATGCAGCAATAAAAGTGATTGCTGCTTGGCGTGTTTCGTCTTCAGGAACGTGATGACGTTCAATCTAATGGCCAAGCCATGCAGATTTACTTAAGGGAAGCGTAGTTTAAAACATCACACAGACCAGTTAAGAGTAAATGTACTCGTTGGATAATTTAAGAAGTAGCTATTTATCAGCGTAACTGAGCGCAAGAAACAAACCGCGAGAATTCTATTAGTTCAAATTCTTATATTTAGGAATTAAAACTTTTAAACCGATTTCTAAATAGACGCAACTGTCAGTGGAGGCCTCTGACCGTACAACTCAGTACTCTTCCTGAATAAGCATTTCTGCTCATGTAAAACGTCTCGTTTGATACGAGCGAGATCCGTGCGAAAATAACTGTAGACCACGCACACTTTCCATTAAAACAAAAGATTTTTATTTAACTCTTTTCTCTGTATATTTTATTATAATAAGACACTTCTCTGCTTGTACATTGCTCCCTTGAACTTAAAATGGCAACAATTGTTTGTGGGAATGTAAGTTGGGGCAGACAAACTTAGATACATACCAATATACATACGTACGTGTGTGTATATCAAGGCTCCAATAATAAACCATAAATGCTATAATTGCTGTAACCACTTCAGGTACCTTGGTAAAGTTTGGAAGTATAATACAATCTTTGAGTATTCCAAGAATACACTATAATGCTTATTATTTATTAATTAAATATGGGTACATACAATATGACCACAACAATAGATGGCTAAGAGTTAAGGAGGGATGAAAAGCACTGAGAGCCCATGGGTGTATATGGCTAAACCAATGAACAGGCCCACTCAGTTGCCATGGTGGATGCATTCATGCTTGTGGAAATCAAACAAAAACAAGAAAAGAAAGAAAATATATCCACTGCATTTTTCCTTAGTATAAGGGGTAAAGGGGTACTAAATGACTTTCACCTCAAGTACTTCATTTGAATAAACATACACAACCTTGAATGCATATCTGAAAACGTATATAAGGAACAAGGTAAAAACATTCTAGTAATGTCCAAAAAAAAAAGGAAAGTAAGGCCACGGTTTGGGGCGTTTGGGGGGGGGGGGGGGGGGGGGGGGGGGGGGGGGGGGGGGGGGGGGGGGGGGGGGGGGGG
>JAOYMR010000004.1:18157933-18171412 GCA_025802075.1 Tenebrosternarchus preto | reverse complement strand
ACTTTTACTGACTCTAATATTGTACACGTTTATGATCCTATTACGTATCACACATTTTACATCATCGTATGTGTGTGGGGGGGGGTGGGGGGGGGAGAGACAGCAGACAAAGCAAAGAACCAAGGGAGCTTGAATGAGTGTGTACACCATCTTTATAACTATATCTTGTACAATAATAGCATGGTAATATGTTAGGGGGAAAGAATGAAGAGGTGAGTGGACAGAGAAAGAGGGCTGCATTTGAAATGTTTCCAAATTAAAAAAAAAAAAAAAAAAAAAGAAAAAAAAAGAGGTGGGGGGGTGTTCACTTCTTGCTCTTAGGAGAAGGCCAGTTGCCACGTCTCTCACCACGGTTGGCCCCACCATTGCCAGCTACCCCTCCTGGCCCACCACCACCACCGGGTGGACCTCTGGGGCCTCTACCTCCACTGCCACCAGTACTGACCCTGCGATTCTGCCTCTCCATTCCAGGTCGCTGGCTGGAGAAGCTCCTCTTGTTGGCGGCCGATTCTTTAGTAGTTATCTCTCTCTCAGCACCTCCCCCTCCTCCGCCTCCTCTTCCTGGAGGGTGGTGGTGATGGTGGTAGGAGGAGTAGGATTTACCACCTCCTCCTCCCTCCCTCTCTCGGAACTCTGTGAAGTCACTGCTTTCCGAGGCGGTCTCCCACTCCTCGTTGGCCTGGTCGGAGTTCTGGTTCGAGACGTCGGGGGACTTGGTGCCGCCAGCTGGGTTGTGGTTGAGGTGGTGGTGGTGCTGAGGGTGGGGCAGAGCAGAGTTGCTGTGGTAGTGATGATGGTGGCTGTTCAAATTCAGGTTGCCACTCCCATGTTGGCTGCTATTGTTATTGGTGGTTAATGAGATACTGTGATTTGCAATTCCGGTGGCAGTGGATACACTGGGTGTGCCGTCCGTTTCCTGAACGGAATTCTGAGATGGCGAAGCAGAGCGTTGCTGTGGGCCACCCACAGACTCGAGGATTCCACTGTTTCCATTGATACGGGCCGCATTTTCTCGTTCCTGCTTCAGGCGGCGGAATCTGGGAGGCTTGTCTTGCTGATGTTGAGATCGTCCATGGCGCTTACGGCGAGGAGGCCGCTCAAACCCCCTATGTGGGAAGCTTCGTCCATCTGCATTAGGCAGAGGGAGTGGCTTGTTAGCTGAGCCAGTGGAATTGGAAGTGGGGTTGCCTGAGGACAGCGGGGCCATGCCTCCATTTTCAGTGCCCTGTGGGGCAGTTGTGGGCACGGATGGAGCCGAAGGTACCGAAGAGTTTACTCCCTGGTTCTGAGACTGGCTTGTCTCAGCAGTCTTCTCTCTCTTTTCCCCGTTAGGGCCACGACTTGGTTCTTTCGGAGGGGAAGGTTGCATGGGCATCTGTTGTTTTCGGACCGATGCAGAAGTTTTAGCAGACAAACTCTGAGAAAACGCCCCGGACCCAGAACGGTGTGTGCCGTTCACTCCAGCGTTGCCCGTGCTCCTGTAGGCACCTGGCCCAGCGCCCCCACCACCCCGGCCACGTCTAGACGGCACTCCCCTAGGTGTGAACACTCTGGCTTGGATGTTCCTGGGAAGAGCTGAAGAAGGGACAGTGCCCATCGGGGTGTTCTCTCCGCCTGGCCCTTTCTTTGCGTTCGCCTTGCGATCCTCCTTGTCAGAGTGCGCCAGATCGCTGGTGGCACTCTCGCTGCCCGTTTCGGACCCGCGCTGCCTCCTCCTTTTCGGCACCTCCTCATACTCTGAACCCTCGCTACGGGTCTCGCTGTGATTCCTGGCACGTCCAGGGTTGGGCTGAGCACCACCCTGGCCATGTCTGCCAGACGACACCTCCCTCTTGTAGTCTTGGTTGGAGGAGCCTTGCTGGTAGCCACTGTTTGCAGCTGGCCGGTAGTCCCGGCCGCTCCTGCCCCCAGCCCTGCCGCGAGCGCTACCTGTGTAAGTGCCCCTGTAGCCCCTGCCTCGGCCATAGAACTCCGCCCTACCGCGACTTGCTCGGCCACCCCGGGTGGAGCTTGCATGGTAAGTAGTGGCACCTCCACTAACCCTTTCATATGAACGCTCCCTATCCCGTCTGGACGGTGGCACCGAGCAACCAGCAGCTTGCACGGAGCTTTCCGCCTCTTTGGATCCTTTCCCTCCGCCCACACCGCGTTCCTTTCCACCGTTTCTTGGTTTACCTACCGGGGCTGGTTCATCCTTCCCAGATGGTCCAGAGGGCTGGGAGCCTGAAGTTAACTCAGACTTGACAGACACCTGACCGGTGTCCTGCTCTTTATCTTTAACAGACCCTCCGGCGCTTTTTTCTCCTCCTTCCCCTTCGCCGGCTTCCTTCTTCATTTCCTTCGGCACGGGCCGTTTGATCGGTCCCGCCCGCTTGTTAGGGTTACCGCCTCCGGATTGGACAGCAGGCCTGTCGATCGTTTGACCGGAGGAGTCTTCCCCTCCTGCGTTTGTGCCCTTCCTGTTATGCGCAGGGCCGCCGCTCGCACCGCCGCCTCCGGGCCTCGGCCCCCACTGGGTTTCAGTCTTTTGCTCGCGGCCACGAGGGTTAACCTTGGGGTGCTGCTGCTGCTGCTGGGCTGAATGCACAGAAGGCTGCGGGTGGGCGTATGCACCTCCTGCCTTGTCTTGCTTCTGTTCCCCGGCGTTCCCGGCCCCGATGTCATGCTCCTGATGGGGTGGGGGGTGAAGCAGCGACTGCTTCCCACTGCCGTCGTCCCTCGCTGAAGACGATGAAGAAGAGGATGAGCAGGAGGAAGAAATGGACGGCTGGGGAAGAGGAGGGGACGTTTCGCTCTTCTTGGGCTCCCCTCCTCCTCCCCCTCTCTCTCGCTCTCTGCCATTTTCCTGCTTGTGTGGATGGAGAGAGAAGTGAGAGGGATGAGGTGGGTGGGCATGGTGGTGCTGCGGGTGGGGGTTGCCCTCCAGGGAGGCGAGATCGGCACGACCGTTGCGGTCAAAGTGGGGATGAGGAGCACCCCAGATTTGACTTGGCTGGCCACCCTGAGGACCTTCGTCCTGATGGCCGAAGCCACGTAGCTCCCCAGCACCGGTGCCTCTCTGTTGAGGGTGAGGGGCCATCCTGGATCCACCATCAGGGAAGCTGTTGTAATTTCCTCTGCCTCCCATAAAGGGCTGGTGATGGCCTCCTCCCTGGCATCCAACCTGAGTCCCTACAGGCGATGCAGTCTGATCAGAGGAGCCGGAAGGAGAGTTTGGAGCCACACCAGGGGGCTGGATGGGGCCAGCACCTCCCTCTCGCATGCGCACAGGAGGAGTGTCGCACCTAGAAGGGGTGGAAAGCACCGACGTGGATTAGGATCCCATTCCCTTCAATGCCAAAATCAAATCTCTCTTATTAACTTCACGAGTGACGTTCAAAGTGGTCTACTTCAGTATAAACCCATGTGTCCTTATATTTCCACACTGCTATACACTCAGAAGTAGTAGTAGTGTGTCCTATACAGATTACTTTGCTTTTGCTCATTTAAAAACACATTTCTCTTGTAAAGCTGCCTGAAAAGTGTGAATGACGCTATATAAACAGAACATTTATTATTACCACTACTACTGCTATTAGTAGTAATAGTGGTAGTAGTAGTATTATGGGCTGGTAAACACAATCCATTATATGAGTCAACAACAAGGAAGCTGCCATACAGAGCTGTTTAACAGCTTACAGGCTAAAAATGTACAGATACGAGCAATATGACAGATGATACAATAATATGACAGATGATACAATAAAATGAATGCCTTCTGCACACATTTTATATTTTGCATGAACTGACTGGGAAAAAAAAGAAATACTGGCTTCTACGGAATTTGTTTTATTAAAACCTGTTAAAAATCACAACCATAACCAGGTCTTTCTTTACCGTTTCCCTTTGACCATGTCCTCCTCTTCCAGAGCCTGTTTCTGCCTTAGGGGAGAACTCAGAGCCCGGCCTTCACTGGCCCCCCCTGGGAACACATCTGGTCCCCAGGCCAGTTTAGGATCCATGGGGGGTGTACCCCGATGGGGATGAGGGGGACCTCCATGCTGCTGCCTATCGAAGGGATCTGAACCTGAGCCACCGGAATCAGACCGCTCCCGACTCATCAGCCCTGAAAAGACAAAGAACAGGAAAAAAAAGGGTCACAACTGTTTGTCTTAATATCCAATTCTCACATATAGGCATGTAGCACAAATGTTGCTAACAAACCGGTGGGATGCATGCTGGCCGGGTAGTAGTCCATGGGTGGGGGCCGGCCCTGCATCATGCGAGGGTCCATGTAGGGCATCATCATCCAGCGAGGGTCAAAGCTCATGGGCAGAGATGGAGGGGGACGTCCCATGGAGCCAGGCGGGTAAAGGGCAGGCTGCTTGGGGCCCGTCGGCGGGGCTCCACCGGGAGAGGGGCCCTGCTGGGAGGCTTGGGACTGGAGCTGTGCTTGGGCTACCTGACTGTGCTGCTGCTGCTGCCACTGTTGCTGCTGCTTGAGAAGTTGTTCCTGTGTGCAAGATTTACATAACAGGCTTAGACTTCAATTGAAGTGTACGTGTAAAATATTGAAGGCTGTTGGCCAGGAGTGAACAGAATTAACAGGAGAGTACAGTGTGCTGTGGGCACGCACCCATTTGGATCTGAAAATGATCCGGTGGTATGAGAGTAAAGACGCATCAGATTTCTGCATATTCATGGGTTGTTCAAAAATAACTCGGATGTGACATGAGGAGTTGTTCCGGTATGAAGTTCACACAATCACAGGTTCATCGTTTCCCCAAGTTTCAATTATTATTAATATGACTAAACAGGCTTCAGAATAACACATTTAAAAAAGAGCAGCAATTTCTGCTGTAGTATATATACACACACAGTGCCTATAAAGAATATTCAACACATTTTATTGCATCATGATCAGTGTTTTTGACAAGAATTAAGAAGAAAAAAAACTAATGTCAAAGTGAAAAAATGTCAATTCATAAATAGTGATTTCATGAATATTCACCCATTTTAAAGTGAGTGACTTAAGGCAACTAGCGCTTGTAGCCATTCACTTAGTGAATGCTTCAGCAGCTGTGATGAGAGACACGCATACAACATACACCAACTGTTTCCCAGCTTCTTCACCAGTCAACGCTTAATATGAGAAGAGAAGCTGTTGAAGAAAGCTCATATTCATTCTCGAGTCCTATTTGCCCAAAAGCATGTGGGAGACTCCAAGGTCAAATGGAACAATTCTTTGGTCTGATGTAACCAAAATGGAGCTTTTTTTGTCACATCACCACAAACACACTAAGCCTTATTGTGAATCATTGTGGTGACCAAGACTGAAACAATTTTCCAAGAAACCTGGTTAATAAAAACTGTCAATGTAAATTCTTTTAATCCTAGAACTACATCCACGATATTCCTATGCCACGCCGTACCTTGTGTGACACGGTGAGCTGAAAACAGGTTCAGTAGAAAAATGCTAAGCTCCCTAGCAACAAAAAGGTGGGACAACATAAAGCCAAACTTGGTATTTTTGCACATTTTTCTTAAATCATTAATCAATCAAGGATAAGTTATGGAAAAGCTCGTAGAATCCAGTATATTCATAGCAATAATGTAAAGTGGGTTACAGTGAAAACAACAAATATATTTACTTGAAAGCAAACATGAAGTCAGACCACTTCATGTTTGGGTTGTCACTACAGGGAAGGAAGAGGTTCACCCAGCAGGGTTCTTGTGTAAGCTGCCGTTTTATGGAAGGTTAGCTGGCAGAGTAGCTATTTCTCTAGCTGTGCAAGATGGTCGATTGGTGCCAAAGCGATTTCTCATTTCTGTTTATGGGCAGACGCATCAAATTTGACATTTTGGATTTATACGTTATAGTAAATAATAAGTAAGTTCCATTACAAAAACTATTTCAAACGAGATGAATCGAGTGAACAACTATATTGTTCACTCAAGTTTGTTGACGGCGGAGTGGAGGGATGCCATCACCTCAGGGTGCCCCCAGGTCTGTGTTACCTTCTGGTTCTGTTCTTTTAGCTAGGCTGTAATAGTCAACTTGCCGGAGTTGCTGCCACGCTTCTGAAATGTCTATATTTTATGTTCCATAGTTAGTCCCATACAGAACTAACTGCTTTACGTTTACTGAGGTAATGGATGTCTCCCATCCGGCTTGGTGAGGATTAACGAGGCTGTCCTGCTACCTGCCCCGGACCAACTACCTCCTACTTATCCAGACATGGATAGAAGATTAATCAACTGGACGGATGTCCTTCTCAACACCCCTGATAACCTCCAAGGAGCAGTTCTGAAAAATCTAGCCATTTTCAAAAACCTTCTGCTTTCATGCATATGTTGAGTCCCATTGAGTGTAAGGTTAGGAAAAATAGCAAGAGACAAATTAGTTTACCTTGGTTTATATTTTTCATGTGTGTAAATGAAACCATTTTGTGTTTGCCATTCGTATGTACAACCGTGTCGATCTCTTAGCATCGATACATGAGCAAAATGAGTCAAAATAAGGGCAAAAATCCTTTCACAAAAGAATGTTCCAATTAGATCTGCACAACAATGCACAACAAATAAAAGGTCAAATGAAAAATATCATCGATACCTTTAAGTAATATGAAATGTATACAATTTTTATTATTTGTATTGCATTTCAGAAAACATTTTCTTTAAAACCCGTGTAAAAAGTAAAATGGCGTTTAGACATCCTGGAAGAATATTGTTAATTTTAAGAGACCCGTCATATTCTCTTTTGTAAGTATTTATTATATGATTACACGATTAATTGACGGACACACCAGTAGAATACTCGATTAATTTATGGAGTAACTCATGGAATACTCGGTTGATTGATGGAGTCACCAATAGAATACTCTATTACTAAAACAAATCCATTAATGTGTGAGAATTATTCTTGGCAGCAGCCTCTGGAAAGCTTATGAAGGTAGAGGGTAAAATGAAAAACAAAATCTAGGAAAATCCTGCAGAACAATCTGATTATCTGGAAGAAGAACTTGGGAGTAGATTTATTTTTCCAGCAATACAATCTCCCAAAGCGTACAGCAAAATCTACACAGAAACAGGTCAAAGACGATAAAGGTGAATGTTCTGCACCTTAAGCCAATACAGAATTTGGGGCCGTTCATGCCTAGTCCCCATGAAACCTGACAGAGCTTGAGACATTTTGTAAAGAGCATGGAGAATGAATGGATTAGAAGTGTCCAGATGTGCAAGCCTGACCGAGACCTACACAGATTCAGTGGTGTTTTTGCAGCCAGATAACACACACACACACACAACACCTACACACACACACACACCTACACACACACACACACCTATATATACACACACACCTATATATACACATATATACACACATTTTTTTGTTGCCATTAATTTGAAGAAATCTGTTTTCACTTTAACATTAAGTTGTTTTTTGTCATTCCTGTGAAGGAAAGCCAAATTATCTTGACCAAGATTGCATTTATAAAAGGAATATAAAGGGAAAACATCCACGGGAGGAGTTTTTATAGGCGCTGTATTTACGCCAGTGGTTCAGTGGTTATGTAAGCCTCAAGCTGTTCTCAGTGGATTCAATCACACCATTATCTCTCCAGGTTACAGCTGCAATGCAGTGCTACCATTCAAGAGTTTTTTTTTCTACTACATTAATAAAAGTCATCTGCTGTTTCTGATCAATATATCATACTCTGTTTATGTACCTGAAACCATTTATTAAACTATATCTGCCAGCCCTGGAAAGGCACCAAGAGCAGGCACTCACCTGCTGTTGCCTCTGAAAGCGAGGTGGCAGGGACTTCTGGTACTTGGAGAAGCCCTGGCTGGGCATTCCGCTGCCCTGCCGCCCAGCTCCGCCCGACACGCCCTCAGCCTTCACCGAGTCTTCTCCGCCCCGGCCACTGCGGACGTGCGCGGCACCTGCCGCAGGCTCCTCCTTCGTTTCCCCTGGCCCAGAGACATCCAGGGACTGCTGAGGGTGGGGGACGAGGGGCGGAGCAACCTGTGGCGACTCTAGAAAAGGGGGGGGGGGGAGGGGCGGTGGAGGAAGATGGATGCCCTTTGTTAGGGAGACTCATCTATTTCTGCATCTAACTTCAAGTCCATTTTTGGCTGGAAATTACTGAATGGGAGAATCTCACCAACAGAAACGTGTACAAAGACTCAAGACACACTGCTGATACAGTGATACCAGCCATTCAAGTAGATGACCTATTACAACGTCATTACAGCACGTCAGTGTCACTGTGCTGAGAAGATTATTCTACAGATGTGCTTATGGTGTCATTTTAAAATTCTGGATCTGTTCCACTAACTGGTGAATTCCTTATATATTTCCATTTGGAATTTTCAGGCTGACATTAGGAACAAATCATCTTTACTTCATATGACAGAGACATACTGTAAAAGAAATGTTATGATCCATATTTAATTCTGAATTAAAATGTCCGTCTCTCTTTAGACCCCCCCCCCATTCCTAACACATACCAGTGTTGGAGTCATAGCTGCTGTTGCTGCCTGCTCTCTGCCTGTTGTTAGCACTGAGCCCCAGCATGGCGCCGCCTGTCTGAGGGGGCGGGAGGGGCGGCTCCTCCATGTCCACACAAGGCGACGGGGGCTGGCTGGCGCTGGACGAGGAGACCGAGGTGGGGAGGGAGGGGCTGGGGCTGCCGGTCGGTACGTCCCCGACGGAGCAGGGCTTGATGCTCTGCTGCTGTTTCTCGTCCAGCCTCTTCAGCTTCTCGGCGCAGGCGGCACGCCGCTCTTCCTCCATCCGCCGCTCCTCTTCCTCGCGCCGGCGCCGAGCGCGCTCCACCGCGGCCGATATCTCGGACGAAGACTGCTTCCTCCGCTGGCGCCAGGTCTCGTCCTCGTCCTCGCCGTGCGGCTGGGCGAGCAGGGCGGCGGGGGCCAGCGCGGGAGCGCTGGGCTGCTGTGCCACGGCACCGGCCGGCTTGGCGGGGACCGTCTGGGTCGGGGCTCGATCCTGTCAAAAAAAACAAACAAACAAAAAAAAAAAAACACAGGGTCACTCGCGAGGCACCTCATGCTGCCTGAAGCTACAGGAAAAGGGCTCTCGTCTTTTCTAGGGGACTGGATGCTACGATTGTGCTTTCCTGTTGTAACAAGGACCCGCCCCCATGTACCTGGCGGTAGTAGGAGTAGGGTCCCTGACCAAGAAGCGACCCTGGTGGGGGGGAGGGCTGCTCCCGAGGGCCACCGAGTCCAGGCCTACGTCCCTGCATACAGGCACAAGTACCTGTCAGCCAGTCATACGAGGAGCCCTGATACGCACGCGCAAGCTTGCAAGCTTGCTTCTATCCTCGCACTACATCCCAGTGAGCCGAATTGTGATTGTGCCATGGGGCTAAACCGAGAGAGAGAGAGAGAGAGAGAGAGAGAGAGAGAGAGAGAGCGCACCACGAGGTGTAGTACCTGGTAGGGCGCGGCGGTGGCGTGACCACCCCACCCGCTCCCTCCCTCCTCGGCCCATGCTGGCTTGCTGGAGGGTGGCGGAGGGGCTGCTTCGTCAGTGCCGGAAGGAGGAGTGCGCCGAGCGTCACCTCTGCTGTCGGACGTTCGGGAGCGTAAAGCCACGGCAGGTCCGTCCTGGGATTTCTGCTGTTCCCTAACAGTGGAAAAACACACATGAGAATTGATAATGGATTTATATAAAATGAAAAAGCACACAAACCCCCCCCCCCCCAATAAAAACAAATGTAACATCCAAGCAGATGAGCGTGTTCTTTAAATGATCCCTGTATGACGTGTTCAACATACCGAGCACCATTTCTGCCTTCGGTTTTCTCCTCTTCCCCATCCTCTTCTCCTTCATCGTCACTGAATTTCAGCTTGGCGGAATAGTCAATCTCCTCCTGTGCCCCTGGTTTGTTAAAAAGAACAGTCCAGAAGCAACTCAATTCAACATCACCTGAGGAGACGAGCTTCAACAATTCTTTAACAAGGATACAGTGGCATTGGTGCAAAGCAGTGGTTTTGCAGAGTGGCTCACTTGCATGCTAACAACTCCCTCTTGTGGAGGAGAGTGGAGTGGAGTGGTGTGAGTGAATGGGTGAGGGAATACAAGTCTGAAACACGAGGTGCTTTGTGTCAAAAATCGGAGAAAGATTGAAAAATAAAAACCAAAAAAAATGGTAGGAGAAATAATTGGCTACAAGCTTTTCCCAGATGTGTTCCTTACCAGCCCAGCCCTCGTCTCCATCGTGATCAAGCTCATCCAGCTCTTTGAGATCATCCTGCTTGAGGATGGAGGGCCGTTTGACCACTTCACCACTTCGAGGACCACCAGGGGGCCTTGCATCTGGCCCCGGCCCACCCTGCACACGGGGGAACCTGCAAAATTTTTTTAAAAAATGCAGGGAGTCTTTCAGGGTGACTGTTGGACTTACAGAGGAAAGATGTAGGCAAAATGAGCAAAGGAGTTCATGAAATGAAACATTAGTATTAATTCATTTCTATGTTAACATCAAGAAAACTGCAATGGCGACAGATACCCAGATCATGACTTACCTAGGTGCCTCACTAGGTGGAGGATACCTGTAAGGGACCTGTGGGCCATAAGGAGGTGGGAAAGGCAGGTATGCCGAGTACATCTGGGATGATCACAAACACGAGAGGACACGTTTAGTACTTTACACTAAACATGTACAATAGTTTACACCAAAGTACAGTTACAGCACACAGTGTCGGTTAAGAGACTCTACAAGTCCTTACTTCTGTATGAATATTATTAGTTCAAATGTATGCAAATAAATGTGTTTCATCATTTGCTCAACTTAAGCAGTACCCTATTGAGATTTAAACAAACTACATGAATATTTATAGAAGCCTCTGCAACCCCTAAATTGGGACAACCCTGATAAAAGGTGGCACAAAAAACACGGTCTGATTGAATTTTTTATGTTAAATGCTCATATCCAGTTCACCATGCCTGAGCATTACAAATAAACAGAAGCTGAACTGGGAGATACAATCAGCGAAAGAAGGAGTATAACTCAAGTTCCTCTGGAGTCTAAGCCACATCCGCAGCATAAATCGCCTATTTTTTCTTTTTGCAGTCCACTATTATAAAGACTGTACAATGTCCTAACGAGCAAACCTCTCGATGACCAACCTTAAGCTGGACAGTTTGGACACAAGGTTGATGTTAAGGTGGTACAACTGTGGGTACTTACGAAGGGAGGCATGATTCCCCTGTAAGGAGGGAACTGCGGGCCCACAGCGGGCTGGGGGAGGGGGAGGGTGGGGCTGCCGGCAGTAGGATTTCTAGGCGGCCCATGGGAGGGTGGGTTTTGCTGCTGCAGGGGAGGGGCCCCTGCAGCACCCTCCATCGCCATGGCTACCCCTGCACCACCTTCCGCTACCCCCTCCCCAGCTATGGTGGGTGCCAGTGCACGGCCCCCACCATCCCGCCAACTTGTCACGTCTGGATAAGACACAGAAAAATGTGCCGAATAAAAACCTGCCCAACTGTACAGTCACACTACGAATTATGCGATTATAGAAGAAGAAGAAGAAAAAAAAGCTGAAACGAAGCCGACAAGTATGTAGTACACTTACTTTGGGGGCGGAGGCTTGGTCCTGGCCCATACCACTGATCGGCAGTGGCCTGTTCTCTGCCAGCTCTGTCCTGGTCTCCCGCCGCCTGCAGGGTGGGAAATTCCTCGCGAGAGAATGGCGACGGTTGGTTTGATCCCTTTCCACCTGCACAGAGCCAGGAGTATGGAGACACTGACAGAGGTCTTATATTTGAGCTTATCGCTACATTTTCTTCTCAGCTGTAACTCGTTGAAAGAGGAGGAAAAAGAAGGACTCAAGCTGGGTTTTGCCGTAAGCAACAGTCACCATCACTCTCTTACTTCTGAACTATTCATTACCAAAAGCACACAAACATTACAAATACCATCGTATGGAAAAAAAAACATTTCTGAAGATTTGTGTGAATGATATGCAAAATGGAGGCAGCTGTTGCTCACCATCTCCTTGTGCTCCAAGTGTAACGCTGGCCTGAGCCCAGGACCTTGTCCCTGCGACTAGAGTTGTAGTTTGGGCCTAAAGAAACAATAGTTTTTTTCAGAAACCACACCACCTGGTCTCCACCCTTAAACAACAGCTTAATAAAATGCAATACCTGAAGATCGGACTGCGAATGTTACGGTATTCTCTCAAGCTGCTATAGGAGTATACAAAACCAGACTAAGCAATCAACGCGTTCGTTTTGTGAAGCCTAAACGAATGAACCAGTGGCGCTAACAGAGCACAACAGAGCAAAGTCTCTGGTTCTGCACGGATGAACCTGCACGACAGCCGTGGGAGTCGGCGCACGCTCCGAGCGCAGGCGTGGAGAAGATTCCGGAAGGGGGTGGGGGGGTGTCGGAGCCTCACCTCTTGAGCTGGAGGTGTTCTCGGCAGGCTCGGCACAGGCGTCTGTGAAGCCGTGGGCGGCTGCGACTCCGGCTGCGGAGCTGAAGATACATCGGTACTGCGAGAGGAAGGAGCGCGGATAACATCAGCACAGCAGCAGCCATTCAAAACGTCAGCACGGCACACACTAATCGATACGTGCAACACATCAGTACAGCTCAACAGGCAGCAAGACGTCTTGACGTCAGCCTAGCAACAAGTCACGCCTACAAGCATCAGTAAACAAATGACTGACTTTTTGGCCTTGGAATAGTTTAACCAGTCCAGGAAAAGGGACAACAACAAGAAATTTGCTAAAGTGGGGCAATTCCCACGTTTTCATATTTCCTGAGGTCAACTGATTTCAGCCTCTAGTATACACTAGCACAGAAACTGTTTACTCTTCACTGGTGAATGAAATGACTGTCTTAAGAATGTAAAAAGCTCTGCCATTATTTCAGCTTTGTAAATATGATTGACTTTGTACACATGAACACAAATGTCTGTCAAATACCTTCTTCCAAAAACAAAGCATCATTCATTGAAAAAAACCAAAAACACTACAAAGATGAACGCCATGAAACTCAACAGTTGTGTCTGGACTTGTTCTACAAAATAGAGCTTTTAAGGAACAGTTAGGACTCTGTTACTTAAAACCTGAGTGTTAAGAGCTTGTTGCTGCGTAGTAAGAGGAAATGCCTATTGATTTATTTTTTTTGTGCATTAAGAAAGATGATGTAAACATGGATCATACCGGTAATGTGAAACCATTCCCCATTCTGCAGCATGTAATGCATTACTACATGTTCAGTAGGGGGGGGTACAACGTTCATAATCAGAATAAAAAAAACATCTAAGTGCTTACTGAGAGAGATCATTCACAAAAAACAAAGCAAAAAAAAAAAAAAAAAACCCAATAAAATCCTGACGCGTGTTACAGGAATGGTTGGCTTGTGGGCATGGCTTCACCTCTTTGGGTCTGCTGGTTCCTGCTTGCTTGCCCATCCTGTGCCGTCTTTGGGAACGAGCGAGACGTTGGGGTCGTTG
>JAOYMR010000004.1:18145594-18157833 GCA_025802075.1 Tenebrosternarchus preto | reverse complement strand
TCTTTGGGTCTGCTGGTTCCTGCTTGCTTGCCCATCCTGTGCCGTCTTTGGGAACGAGCGAGACGTTGGGGTCGTTGCCTTTGTTCTCCGCCTTCAGACTTGGCAGGTTAGCTGGGGGGGGCATGCGCCGTGCAGAGGCAACTTTACCAAGAGACTGCAAGCCATGACGAGGGGTAACTGGAAAGAGTAGGAGAGAGCAGGTAAGTATATACACACACACACACACACACACACGCACACACACACACGGTTCTGGGCCCTTTCTTACAAAAAAAAATTCCAGACCTTGTAAAAACTTCAAGAAGGGCTTTTAAGTATTTCAGACTTTCAATATTCACTTTTATTGTTGCTTATGAAGATCATAAAGTATAAAACCATAAAACGGGATTCGTTAAAGCAGAATCTTGCAATCATGAGACAGAATATAATTCTAATAACAGAATATACATATTTTTTGCAAAACATTTCTAAAATACTTTATTGATCTGGCAAGGAGTTATTTTACATTTTACACTTCTCAGACCTGTTGAAAACCCAGTACACCATCCTGAGGCAAAAGGGAAAAGGATGCAGAGGGGAGGGGTCCACATCTCAATATAGAGTAAGAGATTGAGAGGAAGAGACATACAAGGAAATGTCAAAATCCTTCCTTTGATTCTTTGGTTACAGAACAGGGATACACTACTGGTTGTGCGTGTGTGTGTGTGTATGAAGCAGAAACTCTAATAAAAGCCATGTGTTAGGTTTGTAAGGAGTTAACCTGAAATCGGTCAAAATCACAGAGCTAGTAGCCTACAACCCTGTTTTCTTAGATGCTTCTCATGAAGCATCTTTCTTGCTGTAAAACAAATAAGGTGTAAAACTTGAGAAAACAAATATTTCCAGACATGATTAGTGCAGAAGTACTACTTGACATTACATTACCACTGGCAGAAAGTAGCTATGCTGGACTCATGTTGGCCAGTTTCCTGAGCCTTTGCACTTGTTTGAGATTTGAGCCACACCAGGATGAACTGCATCAACACCAGCATCGTGTCCAAGATGGTGTTGATCCTAGCGCTACCATACAAATAATATGTATGTGGAGGAGTCTTCTGACTGTCAATAATAATCTTAAGAGAACACAGCTGCAGCAGCTTACTGTCTGATCGATCCACTTGCTACAACAATCCACTTACGGCAAAGTCCCAAAGATTTTAGGCTGCCGTTCAGCTTGTTATTTGAAGACACTTGAGGCTTAACGCAAAAACATCTGTGCTGAGGGCACTCATGAGGTACACAGGTAACATTACAAGACTGTTAATTGCTTTTAGCAACAAGATATCACTTTACGCTTAAGGAGACCAGCCGCAAACAGAAACACAAACCGAGCAGAACCAGCAAACGGGAGTCCAGCTCAACTGAACCCAGTCTGAATAAAAGGAGGATATGTACAAGGTCGAAATATTTCTTATTAACATTTCCCTTTAAAACACACCTAACAGATTAACTGAGGATGCCGACAGGAATAAAAGACTGCAACAAACATACTGAGCCGTGGGAAAAAAAAATCAATTGCTTAAAATAACAGTCTGACATTAACTCTTAGCACATATTTAAGACACTACCCAACATAGAGAATATTAAAAAATGGACAGGCAGTACTCACCAACAGGCTTCTGTGTTTCAAGGCTCTTTCCTTTGTAGGTATCAAACAGGTTGAGAGATGCATACTTGGTTTTGCCATCCTTCCCCTTTGCTGTTTGCCCAGAGCGCTCTGACATTGCGCTGTACGCTCATTGAGTATGGTGAGCCCTGAGACTGACCGAGAAACAAGGCAAAGAGAGCGAGAGAGAGAGAGAGAGACAGTGAGGGAGAGAAAGAGACAGTGAGGGAGAGTGACTGCAAATGGTTTAATAAAATATAAGAAAACTATGGGTAAACTAAAAAGGTGTGAAAAGCAACCAGACTTGACACTGGACATCCTAACTGATCTCCAGGGATTAGAAATGAAAAGGGAGAAAACAGACTACTAAGAAAATGTCTAATAGCAAAATACAATGAATAAAAGACAATGCATTATACTGTGAAAAATTGAGCTTTATAAAATAATTGTGTTTGCTCAGTCTACCAGAAATAAAACCACCATTGGCTCTCAACCAACCAAAAAAGTAAGCCTAACTCCAAGTGAGTACTTCCAATTACTTTACAGTTATACCGTCTATAAATTAAGACACTTCTTAATCTTTCATAAATATTTTAAGATTTGGGCCCTTCAAATTCACTGTGGACAGTAAAATCAAGTTTAATCACTTGACACCCATAAATGCTGCCAGCAAAGATTCATCGACATCTGCAAACTGAGAGCACTTCTTGTAGTTCTCCAGTCCTGGTTGCTACTATACAAAAACACCATCAATGCCATCTAACTATAGTTCTCGATACATTTCATTACCACGTTAATAACTGCCAGCAAGAACCAGTTGGCCCAAATCACCCAGTCTGCCTCTAAAGTCACGAGTCTCCACACTAACCCTAACCACTTCATGGGCCTCAAAAACAAAGCAGTTTTACGTGAAGCACTCATAACAATCCAAGATCTTTCTGCATATCCTCTAAACCCATTATTCTCCCTGCCCACATCCGACTGCCAATACAGAGCAGTAGAAGAGTTGGATGAAAGGGTCCTTTTACCAAGAGTTTTGCTTTCAGAGTGATATCAGCCCAGAGCTGCCATACCAAGACAAATACGCGCGTGTCTGAATGTGGATACACATCAACTCTACGTGCAATACTGCCTCATAAGAATTATGAAGATGAACGACAAAAGTAAAATGCGTAAAGTTAAGCAATGTCAAAATCACTGCCCACCTAGCTTTTTTCTAAAAACTAAAGTTTTAACTAGAGGGGCTCCCTAAAACTGGATAAAGAACAGTGCTTTATCTGCTGCTGTGGTACTGGTATTGTAGCACTACAATAAAAATCTAATCAACAAAATTGTAAGCATGCTTTCCATGGGGTCATATCAGGGGAACATCTGACTCACAAATCTTTATCCACTTTCATACATTTTCCCTGTTCCAAAAGAAATGTTCAGTTACAGCATTTAAATCAATGTCAGACTACAAATTCTGAACTGAAGCAAGTTTGTCGTTTGTAACCAATACAAAGAAAGCAATATATTCATTATGAAAGTGATGCAACAAGATCCGGACTGGTTACCAATCCCACTGACAAACCGGCATTTAAGCTATAGGCCTACATTATGGACAATATTTCTAAACTCATGTGAACAAATACACGAGTGTACAGCTTCTATAACCATCAAACGGTAAGGGTTTGCATACCTAATTGTAAAAAATGATTTTTGATTATAACTTTCAGGAGAAAATCAGAATAGGTATGAACTGCGGTTGCCATGGTGATGCATTATAAATGATGTTCCTCTGTGTCTGCTTTGAGAGGGGTTGCATCCATGGCAACACCGAGGTTGAGTGTGCGCACCAATAAAATCCACAGGGCTGACGTTAGTTCAGTGTATACTAAGGTATCCAGTTTACTTAGTGACAGCATATATGGTGCTTCATACCTCACAGTGTGCATTACGACTTATTTATATACATAAATACAAAGATATAAAGAACCCATACATTGTATATTAAGTAATAGTCCTACACTGCCCAGTCAGGCCATCACTCAGAAGCACAGCTAACACCAATACCTAGCATTCGGCTAAAGAAGTTATCTTACTATTCTTCCAGTGTTTAGCACTACTCACAACCGCTCAACTGTCAGCGCCGACCAGGTGTTATAGCCATATGTACTGAGCACGGTATTCGGCAACCCCACTGAATATATGATGGTTAGACAATAAATCTATGCTAAAGGTCGTAACATATGTATCTTCAGACTACTCAAAGGCAAAAACTCGGTGGCAACAGTGTTTACATTAATTAACAACTGATTACCCAAGTTAGCCATGTTATATTTCAACTATTTACTATTAAAAAAATCAACACTCCAACAGGGCTTAACGCATTACTCAGTGGTGAAGAAAGAGCAAAACAAACGAAAAGAAAACAAAAGAAAATTGCTACAGTTCAGATATTTGGCGAGCTCATGTATTTTCTTTACCGAAACGTTAGCTAGCTGGCTAGCTAATCACTACAGAGTGCGATCTCGTTTCTTATTAAATGTATATTAGTTGGCTATCTAGCTAGAGCCTTTGTCGATTTGTCATAGTACATGTCGTTCACAAACACATCTGCACTACAAACAGAGATTAGAAAATTAGGTCGTGGGATGGCCGGGCAGTTAGGTAGGCTGATGCTTGTTGCGTAGAGATTAACAGACATGGGGGTTGTTAGCTGGCCATTAGGTGTAATAAGGCCCAACGAATGTGGCTAGCTGGCTAGCTAAACAAAAACGAGAAAGCCACGAAAGACACGCACGTATAAAATTGGTCAAAGTTTCACTTAGTAATATAGCTACGAAACGAAAAACATTCAGACACTTCAATTTAGCTAGCAAAACCAATACAAAACATAATATCTAGCTAGCTACAAACGCACGCTAAAGTTAGCCATTAACCGGGTAGCTACAACACCTAGCTAACGTTAGCATTGCTGAGCTATTAGGCCTCCATATTTCATGACGGGAGGGGGGCACCGAAATGTTTCATAATCCAAAACATTTCGCTGTACACCACTATTTGTTTACTACTTGGTTAATCTGCGTAACAATCAAAGAACAAAAACGGGTCAAGAGCAATGTACTGCCCAAGAGCACGACCAAACAACCTTGGTTACCGACGCTGATTGAGAACCAACATATTCACTGACCATATCATTTGCGAGAACAAAACAAAATGGCGGCGATTCGATGAAGGCCACAGTTTGAGCTAAGTAGCCTTGAGAACCTGTAGAGCTAACCTGGCTAGCTAGCTACCATAACAAGATAGACTGCGTCGAGACTTTGGGAATATACATGTAAAGTATATTTAGAGTTATATTTCGATTATATAAACAACACAAATTTCCGAAAACAAGCAACATACAAAACAAGCTGCTCCGTCCGTACTGGCTAGTATCCCAAGTATCCTAGCTAGCTAGCTGCATTAGCTAATTGGCTAGCTACAAACAAGGTGAGCCACACAGTACACAAGCACCGAGTACGCTAAGATACTGTGCTAACCAGCTTACATGGCAACACCTAACTTTGAGACGGACAAGAGTTGTGCTGCTAACTACTCTTAATGCAATAACGCCACTTTTCAGCGCAGAGCTAAGCAACGAACAGTATGCGGGAAAATAAACACGAACAATGTTTATTACAGTTACTAACCTGGTCTTGTTCCGACTTGTCTCGAGGTTGTATCGCTGGATATTATCAATACACGCTATCTAGCCAGCTAGTCTTAGCCAGCTATATGTATCAGCTAAAGCTCACGTTGTTGTTGAGCTAGCCAAATAGCTAGCTAGCAAAATCTCAGGGTCTAGTTAGCTATTCCTAGCTAGCTAATATAACCAAATCCGGATAGCTCGCGTAGATACAAACCTAAATTACACACGATTATGATTTGTATTAATCTGACAGGGAATACTGTAGACGGATGTGAATCTTACTTGTACTCCTTTTTCTTTTTCCACAAAACAAATGAAAAAGGGAAAATAAAATATTACAGAAGTGGGTTCGATCCGTCACTACAAGAGCCGTCAACGGCTACTGAGCCTGTAAGCGCAACGAGGGGTGGGTGCAAGAATGATGGGGCGGTACTAAATTAACATAATACAATCCTAAATCTATTTTCGGCCTATCGAGCAAATATTAGTAATTTGCATTTATTTAAATCACGCATATTATTTAAGTACGTGCGCGACTGAATTATTAACTAAAAGTTGCAGAACGTTGCATACAAAAACAGAATAGAGCAAAAGAGATCAAAGCAGAATGCGCCAGCTGTTAATAGCACCATCTACCTTTCCTAACAGCCTTTTGACTTCTGGCTACATTCTGGCTAAATTAATATTCTGTCCGTTATGTGGGTGTACCATTTGAGTACCATCTGATACCAGGGAATTTAGGTGGAATTGAAAATAAATCACAGTAAATAAAGTTCTATTTTACTGTATTGTACTGTATATTAGTTGGAGGAGTGGGTAACCAGTCAAGAACTGGTTAATAATGTGATTCTTTCTATAAGTCAGAACCCCTTGACGAATAGTGTCAAACTATCAAAATCGGTTTTCAACTTAGTTGGCTCCAATCAGCTGGTAAGTCTATAGCTGATACGTGAACACAGGGCTTTTATGCAGTTTACCAATTCCTTTTAAATTTTGCAGGACTGATCACATTGCCAGAAGTGCTAGTTGTAGATGGTCAATGTCATGTCACAGCTGGGAATTCAAAGCTATTTGAATGAAACACATGCTATGTGAAACACATACACTATGTTCCAATTGGTTCTCATATGACACAGTTATACCTGACCAATATGTTAACTAATAACATGTCCAAGTAATATGTAAGGAAATTATAGTTACTGAAGATCAGATGGGTAACAAATTACCATAAAACCCTTCCATCCATATTAACATAGACATCTCTCCAACGTAAACAGTTAGGCCCCAATTTATAGACTATGTTTCACAGTACATCTAGCAGAAATACTAATGGAAATAGTCTTTCAGCTACATAGAACCTGTTTTTGTTTTTTGTTGTTTTTTTTTTGGTTCAAAATATCTTCAAAACTAGGAGTCACAAATTCACATTGTCCAAATGGAACTGATGTTCAGTGTTCATGACCACGTACAATCAACTTATAGATCATATGACCCATGCTTATAGATATGAGGCTAATATATACACATTTCACTGTATCCCAGCTTGCTGTCAACAATACCAACTTTCATGACATGTGTTTTAGATACAGTTTCATGTATTTATTTTTAGCATGTATCCTCTAAGATAAACAATAGGCATGACTCAGATTCAAATCCTATCTTAACAAATCTCTGTGACTATTCCACTTATTAATGTGTAATTATCCCCACAGCTTTTTAGAAACCCACATGCTAACTAGCTTTTCAATGTGTTTAAAAGATTTTCCAAAAATCCTGTCATAATTTTTATAAGTCATTTACATGAATAAAATAGTAAGACAACTGATGTCTGCATGTGCTGTCCAGTCCTACCTGTCCTTTCTGTGAGTGATATCCAAGCCTGAACATACTGCTTTACGATGCAATTTGCAGTGTATGCACTTCTTCAAAGTACACATTAAAAAACACCCAGGCCTTCCTCAAGAGGTTTCTGTATAGATGTAAGACTAAGACAGTTGATTTAAAAAGCAACCACTACACAGTTATTACAGTGCTGTCATAGACTGATATTTGTAACCACAGCACACGTAGTTGTTCATAATACAGCTACAGGTTTTCATGACCTGTCTGATGTCAAGTTTGTAAAAAAAAAAAAAAAAACCAGCACATTTTATGCTACTCAGAGCAATTCTCTACTGTCTACACCCTAGAGGCTGACAGCACCTGCCTTTGCAGGGCAACACAAATGACCTCGTCTTTCACGCTTTAAGAGGTAAGTAGAAGACGCACGCGCTATCATATCCAACACAGAACGTGATCCTTTGATTTTAGTTATCAGCTTTACATCCGTGCCTAGCATGATGTATTTTTGGACTTTTCTTCCTTTCTTCATTAAAGTTTAGCACAGGCCGGTACTTGTCACAAGATGGCGGTATTGTGCAGCATTTATATCTTGACCAGCAAGACACGGAACTGCGTGCCTTAGACTGGAAATTCAGTAACTCGGTGAAATCGTAATTCTTTGTAGGATAATGTGTGAAATAATCAGTGAGACAAATTTTTGAAGTCACCTTCAAAGTACTTCAGCACCTGAAATCTAAAAATGACAGGTTTAAATCTTTAAACAGAAATAAAAATGTGTGCTTTGTTATATTAGAATGAGTTTAATTATTAAGTGAAATACGTTGATTCATGACACCTCACATTAAAACTATTTATAAAGGACATTGCTGGCACAGGTAGAGGCTTGAACTCCTTCTAACTCTCACAACAGGTGGATATACTCCAAAGCACAGGTTTGTAGAGCACAGCTGAAAGCATCATTTGGGTAAAAACAGCAATGAATCATAAAATGTCTTCAGTGACTGATGAAACAGGCAGGCAACACTAAACCTAAGAGCATTACTCTACACCTTCAGTTATTTGTAATGGAGAACTTTCAAAGGCTTGGTCCACACATAATATGATGTGTACACAAAAGCAAAAAGAGCTAAAACAGACATTGCTTGCATCAGCACAAATGATGCGTTTTAGTGTAAGACTATAGAAGCAAAAATACTTCCTCTTCAAATATATACCTGAAGAAGATTCCAGGGAGTAATAAAGCTGTTATTACAGCAAAAGGTCATATGAAGTAGAAAAGAGAGAGAATGTAGAAGGTTTACACTAAGGTTTGTCTCAGTGGCGACAGGAGCACTTTGGGGCTGTGACCCCTAAGATGGAGGAGTGGCTCCAACGGATTCTAGGAACTAACACCAACCTCAGTAGAGCACAATCCTAGGAACAGTGAACATACTGTGAGCCACCCTCAAACTCTCTGGACTCTGGTAGAAGGCCCAAGTATGAGGAAAAAAGTATTTAAATCTTTAAGATGAGTACTTGGCTGTCTGACAGAATAGTATATTTTGATACAATACTAGATTTAGATCTTTAAGTAAATTTCTACCGGCTTTGCATCGTTTGGGACACAACTCTTCTTGGCAGAGTTAGTAGGTTGTTGAGGCTGGTCAGACATTTGACTCGTTTTCAAATAGTACCTCAGATTCGTGATTGGTCTGATATTTAGGGTTTACCTGGACACTGTAGAACATTCAACATTTTGTTGTTCAACCACATCAACCACTGTGTTGCTTTGCTCTCATACTTGTAATAATTATTCTGATGAAAGGAAAAGTTGCACCCAAGGTTTCTTTTTTTGCAGACTAAAGCAGGTTGTCTTGCTGTATCCCTCTGTATCTTGTACCATTCATCCTTCAGTTTTATTACAATGGCCAGTCCTCACTGATGAATATCATTCTAACAAAAGTTTAAAAATAAAATGATGTCATTTGAAATACAGATGAATCTGAAATTTTAGGGCAGATGAAAACTTTTGAAAGGCACAGTATACATATATACACTCCATATATACACAGATATATGTAAATGTTTTTGTTAGGTGAATGTTTTGTTATGAATGCGGCACTGCTCTTTTTGTCATAGAGAAGTGAAAGTTGTGGTTTGTGTAGACATCATAAAAGCATGTATGCAGAATGCATGTGCAACATCAACATCTAAAAGGCCTGATGTGTCCATGAAGAAAAATGAGGAACCTCCAGCTCACGCTCCCTGGTGTTTTTGGCTCAACAAAATGCAACATTCAAAGAGCATGCGGAGGCCCCGCACTCCACAAATGAGCCTCCGTACCGTCGTTGAGATTTAACGTAGACTTCTGAAATCTAGAAGAATCAATTCATAAACAATTGAAGGCCTACTTCTTCTCTAGAAGAGAAAAGATTGAACCACACATGATGAGGCAGTGAATCAGGCCAAAAATCAGGCCTCCTCCCAGATGTACGGCTGCGCAATAGTAAATAGTAAAAAGAAAAAAATACTAAATCCAAACAGAGTCCTGAATTATGTTTTGGGGGATGTTTTTTTTTTTGTCCTTGAGGACCCCCATATTTCACATTTCAGAAGTTCCCTAACATTTCAGAAGTTCCCTAACATTTCAGAAGTTCCCTAACATTTCTTTGGAAGGTCTTCTAATTATCAGTGCTACTTTTATTGTTACTACAGTTTAAGCACTGGCCCAGGATTACAAGCTGTAAATGTTTTCATTTACACTGATGATTTGTATTGTTTTCACTTTGGATCCTAATTGATGTATGTTAAACATTTTGATGGGATTATGTTTAAAAGTGTGTGACTGCATATTAAGACATAAGAAGCATGAATACATATAAAAATATTCGTACAATGCTCACATTTTATTAAAAATTATATATTAACTTTGGCTAAAATGTGACAATCATAGGTCTCAGAAGGCATCTGTTCATTAGGCACTGATTTCCCTTTTGAATGATTCAGTATAATTTAAATATAGAAAATAAGCACAAAATTCAGACTAAATCAATCATTATCAAAATCATGCAAAAACAATGTCATGAGCTTTGAATATCCTCTACATTTTTTAACCCAACATCCAAATTAATTTTTCTAGTTCTATATCCCACCATACAGGTTTATTTTTGCAAAAGACACAGTTTCCCAATAGTCTCTATGACCCTTTTCATAGATTACAAAAATGTGTTTCTTATCTTCAGTATAGTCTCTTTTCAGGGATGTTAAAGAGGAATAACCACTTGGTCCTTCCCAGATCTGCAATATCTCATTTTCCCATGACCTCCCATCAGTCAGAGACCAGCGCAGAGTCATATTGACCCCTGAAGGATAGAAACAAGAGAATAAAATAAGAAAACAACAAAGTATCTAGATTTCATTCCACACCTACTTTCACTCTGTCTGAAAATGACGTCCTAATATGTACTGTGCCTTTTGTAAGTGTTGAAACAGTGAAGTCAGTGAATTTATGACTTTTACATCCTGATTCTTACGCACGTCAAAAATGCAAGGTCCAAACAGAAAAAAAACGTGCTAATGTCAAAAGTTATAAAACACACATATGCAGAATATGCATCTTATTTCATATCTACATTTTAATTTTTAATCTAACTTATTGGACGATAAAGCAGAAATCACATATTTGAGATTACTGTCCAAAACTTTGAGGGTTAGGTTTCCATAAGGTAAACTGTCCTGATACAGTTTTAGTCACCACCTATCCCCCCTCACCACTCACTGTTTTGGGAGTTGGCTGGGTTGGTGAAGAACAGCACGCCCTCTTTCTGTAGGGCTCCGGCTGCCACCACAGGATCCACCAGCGCGTGGTCAAACACCAGCTCCTCCACGGGCAGAGTCTCGCCTCCGTCCAGACTCCGCACCACCATCCGACATCGGCAGTGGTAGTTGTTCTGGTTGCGTACGTTGATCACTATGTTTCCATCCTCCAGCTCCACCGGCTATGGACAAGCACAAGGGCACTTCAGCCGAAGAGACAGGCAGCCTACGGTCAGCCTTCTCTGGCCTTAGGAGTGTGCATGCCAGCACAGATGAACAATGGAAGCCTTTACTTGGCGCAATGTTCCCATTGTAGCTGCACTATAAAAGCTAATGCTGTTTAATGTACACAAATCATGTACAAATCCTGAGTGAAAGCACAGATACCGCCAGTAAAATATTACTGGAGCCAGAGGCAGAAGCCCTCTGTTTATACCTGTGACTTCAGTGAAAGCATTAAAGTACATGCTGTTTTAAACATACCTTAAATAAAAATATCACAAATAAAAGTTCTGGGAGTTGTTATAGTTATGTTAGGTGGATAAACAATAGTTTGTGTGACTTTTTATGTTTCATACCTCAAATATATTTTGAATTTTGAATATATTTTGAATCTGAAGCTTCCCTCTGGTCCAGGTGAATATCTGGCTGAGATTTATTAGAAAAATAAATTGGCCAATCAGTTGTGGACTGTTCCAAGAACTATTTGATTCTTTACCTCAAACTCTACATCAAATTACCTCAACTCTCATACAAGCTTCAGTTTGCCTCATTCTATAAAAAAGATGTCTTAGTTCAGCAGTCATATCACTCCAACCCATTGCTCAATTTGGACTACAAACCGCTTGAAAAAGTTCTAGCAGTTCCTATGCATACTGCACAAACTGGTTTATCAAAGTTAGATATGCATTCTCCAATATCAGGCACTTGATTAACGTAATTTATACTACCCCCAACATGTAGAAATGTTTATATCAATGGACAGTGAGAAGACATTTGACCACATGGAGTGGAAATACCTCTTCTTTGCTCTAGAGAAGTTTAACTTTCTGCAGAAGTTCATAATTTGGATAAAAGTTTTCAATTTGTAGTACTTTCTCCTCCAGTGGTCAATACAACAGGGTTGCCCATTGAGCTTTACTCTGTTGCTAGTTAGTCTCTTAGGGTCCAGTGATAATACAACAGGTATATAAATAGTGTTTCACATTCCATTTAAAGTAGTACAATAAAAATGCAGGTGTCAAGGGGTTTATATCACAAACAGGTTTGAAAATCTTCTTT
>JAOYMR010000004.1:18106732-18122974 GCA_025802075.1 Tenebrosternarchus preto | reverse complement strand
GCTTTTGTAAAGCACTTTGTGACATGTGTCTGGGAATAAGTGCTATATAAATAAATTTTACTTACTTACTTACTTACTTATGTTTTTGCATGGAATTCACTGTGTGCAGAAGTCTGTGTGCGGGTGTATGGACTTCAATGTGTGCCTGTATGTGTAGAGTTCAGTGTATATGTGTGTGTGTGTGTGTGATGGACTGGGTCCTGTGTGCAGGTCATGTATGCAGTGTTGTGGTGTGCCATTTACTCCAGCCTGCACCTGTTCCTTGCCGAGAGCAACTTGGATTTCTGGATTCTCTGTCTTAGCGTCAGCCTCATCTCCATCTTAATCACCACCAGCATTCTCCTCATCCTCTTCTACAGTAACAAAGAGGCAAGAATCTGACACATCTTACATATTAATATATCAATTCCTGTCATAGTCACAGGAACTCTCAGCCTTCCCCTGCACACAAAGACACAAACACAAATCACAGGTTTCACCTTTTGTTTCACTGATGTACACATTTTTACATTTACTGTGAGAGTTCAAGTTGCCTCCTATTTACATTTTAGGTGGAAACACAACAGACGTGTATGAACTTCAGCTGATTCTTAAATATCAGAACATAAGAGCAGCCTCCTTAGAAAACAAAACTGCCATCGTGTTGAAACTCATGTTGAAACTGGGCTAACAGCGCTTTTATAAACATTCTGAACATTAAACATTAAACGTTTTTGACCTCTGCTTTAATGTAGAGACATTCAACGCTAAAAGTGTTTTGTTCGGTATCCGCGTGAGTGTAATCATTCTCTTTCTGATCTCACGTCCTCTGTCTAATAATTGCATCGTTACCATCTTTAACGAGCGTCATTATTACGAACTACTCTGGAATTACTTACTTGACGCGCTGGAGCACACGGTCGCGCTCAGCACTTAGCGAAGGCCTTTGTCGTTGTTTTTTCTCAATGCAGATCAATGTGAACGCAGACGTGCGTCTGGTGCAGGTCAACGAGAGGCTGGTCAGACACGGGATGCTGACGGGCATCGCCGACTGGGTTCAGCACTGTTCCGGTCAAATGCAGGTGCGCTAACACCTCCAGGTGTTCCTCTAAGTCGTTGTTATAGGTTGCACTTATACAGTATGTTTGCATCATCTTAATTTAAAAGTGCTTTTGAAAGCATATCCGGCTAACATCTGCACTTTGGTCAAAACCAGAGCACTCATAAACAGGCCAATAAAGTCTAACAGACTGCATACAGGGTACAAGACTCCAGCACTGTCAGTCACATGAATTCAGAGTACAGTAATGATACTATAAATTGTGGCGCTTACTGTAAAATGAGTGACAGCACATGAGGTACAGCTGTGGAACAGATATACCTAATAACACGTTCACTCTGTATAGACAAGAGTTGCAAAAACTCAGTCACCAAAGTCTGAAGTCGATGCCCTCAGCTCCCTTTGACACTGTGAGGAAAGTGTATCTGTACACTCTGTTAAGCTGTAAATGTATGGCATAGTAGCCATTGGCACTTTTATTTAATGAGGTTGCCGATCAACCTGTTGTGGTAACTCTTATTTAACCCAAACAAAACACCAAAATTCAGTCAGATATACTTCACTATATGAAGTGGCTTCTGGTCAGAAAGCTTGTAAAATGTGCCTGAATCCAACATACTTTTGCCACAACACCAGTTTTTGTAAAACTCTCTCTGTCTCTCTCTCTCTCTTTGTCTCTCTCTCTCTCTCTCTCTCTCTCTCTCTCTCTCTCTCTCTCTCTCTCTCTCTCTCTCTCTCTCTCTCTCTCTCTCAGCTCTTTTGTGTGTTTTGGGACTTGTCCCCTTGCTTGCAGTCCTTATCTCAAACTCTAGAGGAGCTGGGTTTTGTCGGGGATGAGATACAGGTATTGCTCATTTTTAGCCCTTTGAGTCTATTCTTTTATATAACTTTATATAACTACGTATGTATGTTAGCTTTGAAGACTCCTAGAAATCAGTACATGCAAAGAATAAACTTAAAATGTTCTGTCCAAACATGGTTAAATATAAAGCAAACTAAACTCTAATTTTGGATATTTTGTCAATGTACATTTCTGAAAGCATGTAATATTGAGGAAAAGCTAATAATAGAAATGTAATAATAGAATTATAGAATAATTATAGAATAGAATAATAACTAATAATAGAAATATAATAGAAATGCTCAATATTATGTATGGTCATTGAACAGAAGTTTTTAACTTGAAAGTGAGTCTCAGAAAATGGTTCTCACAAAGAGTACAACACATTGTTTCTTTTCCTTTCCAGAATAAACTCAAGAAAAGAATGTCCCACCTCCTCCTAGTGGCAGAGGTCATGACCCTTGAACCTGTTAATGGACTACAGAGTGAGGAACCTGATGAGGAGCGCCCCTTATTGGTTGACAGTAGCAGGAAAAACACTTCACTCAAGCAGAGGGGAGAGGCTAAACTGACCCAAACCTACAGTCTGATTCCTGATTGTACACTCTCACATCAGGTACAGAGGAACTGGGAGAATCACACAAACACTCGCTGTTTTATATGTATTAGAACATTATGTGTTTCCTGACTCTTTCAGCAGCTTTGGAGTGACACATGTGTCTGTGTGTTTTCAGGCTGTTGCATATCAGCTTTTGATGACCTATAGTGCAGTCTATGTGAAACTGTTGGCATCAGAAAGACTTCCCAGTCCCACACATCGCCCCCTAGGAGCAGAGAGACAGCACTGCACTACTGCACCACTGTGTCTCTGTCAGTATGTACAGTACAAAATCCTGCAGTAGTCCAATGTGATCAAAAGAGTGTCCAGCATGCGTTTCAGGAGAAATGTATGAGTTGCATCGGCAATGTTAAAACAATCGTTACCTGAGCCTGCTGTTCTTTAATGTATTTTTTTTACGCTGCTATATGATAGACATGCTTATTCTTTTACAGTGCAGTTGTAATTTTTATTTTGTTTGTTTTTGTGTTTTGTAATGACACTTATGTAAGGGTGTGGGGGAGGGAGGAGGGCGTAGAGAGAGAGAGAGAGAGAGAGAGAGAAAAGAGAGCGAGTCACTGATGCATTGCAGAGATAGAGAATAATACCAAGCGTATCAACACCGGTCAGACCACAGATCATTGGGTCTTCGCACGCCCAGGTGGCATGGAAACCTGTCGTCACGGTTTGTCCCAGCGGAAGAGGCCGCAGCACAGCCTACGTCCAGTTTGGCATGACAGTGTACAGCAATCTCCATACACACACTAATATTCCACATCGTGACCTCCACACATACCTACATGCACATTGAATTCTGGGAATTCCGCAGTACTGACACAGAACTCGACAAGGATGAGTGATGAACTAATAGTCAAAGTATTGAATACGCAATACATTGTAGAGTGTAATGCAGCGCAGTGCGGAGCGTAACACAACACACAACACAGGGAGTCTGGCGGGAACCGCATGCAGCTGGTCGGTATGGCTCATTCATCATGGTTGATGGTGCAGAGGTGGGAGGGGGGGATTGTGAAGGTCTGCTTGGAATGGACACGGGCACACCACAGGCCACACGCTAACAGTGGTGCAGGCCAGGGCTGGATAGGCTGAAGCTCGCAATGCTGGAGAGAGCCCAGGCAGCGTGAGGCCTGCTTAAGCGATCACAGAGATGCCGGGTTCTCTTTGGGAGGCTAAACGACCATCTGTGATCCTGCAGACACAGTCTGGCCTGCCTCCTCCTTCCAGCTGTGCTGCTGTCCTGGTTCAGCCCCCAAATATAATTCCATCTCCCGGCTCCAACCACACGTCACGTTTTCCTCTTTCGGTGTTGAGGAAAGCCGTCTACGCTATCAGTAGGGCTCTATGGTTACGGACAGCAGACTGTTACCCATAATAACCAAAATGATGAGGCAGTCCTGAAACGGCTGAACATGGCGCTGAATGTCCTGTGATGTCTGTGCGTTGACAGATGTCCCTGCAGATTGAGAGAGGATGATTAGTTCCTGCTGGACTGCTCTGACTGCTGCTCCCTTGTGCTTTAGCAGTAATTCGATGTTGAGAGATTCTGCTGCTCTCAATGACAAGAGAGGCAAAGAGACAGACGCACACTGTGGGGAAAGAGAAAGAGGAAAAAACAGGGCATCTATAAATAGCCCCAATGAGATGAAGAGGAGAGGCCATGAGGAGAAGGCGGGAGCGAATGAGACATAGGCGAGAGCGAGTGAGACAGAGGAGAGCAAGAAACGTGCACCAGAAGTCCCTCCTTTAGTTCCTCTTTAATTAAACGACAGGATTCATACAGAACGAATGCATGACTCGAATCCATAAAGAGAATGAGCCCCAGAAGCACACGTAGCTGCACAAGTCAGCCAACAGCCTCTTTAAACGAGGGAGCCGCCACATTTACAAGCTCAGAGGAATCCAGCATCTTAAGGGTGCGGTTACCACGGGTAACCATCTTTTCTTGAGCAACAGTACAGGATCAGGTTTAAAGTAGATGAATATGGAAAGAGCAGATTTTTGTTTTGGGAGCAAGGGGTTTAGGGGTTATCTAAAGCCAGGCAGTTAGAACCCCCTGTTCACTAAATGCACAACTTTAAAACACCAAAGTGATTTACATAACTGCACTGGTAGCAGAGATATTGGACATGAATGTATCATCATAATCCAAACTGTGCTCTTCTGTGTGTTGCGTTGAGAGTTAAAAAAAAACAAGAGTCAGGACATTTTAGACATTAGTCAAAATATTAGGACTGTTTATATTTATTTATATTTTTTCAATAAATAAAAACAATACATACATCAATACATCAGTAGTCACTTGGAATTAGGAAAAATGCTTGCAGTTACACTAAAGCTCTTAATCTAAAAGTAGAGAAGATCGATTTGAAAAGCTGATGAGAGCAGAAAAAGATGATGTATGATTGCCCAAACTGTACGATCATCTGAATTTTTACCATAGAATTTATTTAGCATTAACACTTCAGGTCTGTAATTACCATTTTCATTATTACTTTCTTCTTTTAAAAATGTATTTATTTTTATTTTTATGGACCCTTGTTTGTTTGTTAATATTTGTATGTACTGTAAAGCACTCTGAGCCTCATTTTAAATGTATGAAAATTGCTGTATAAAAATATTATTGTTGCTAATAATAATAATGCTGTAGGGAAGGAATAAGTTCCCTTAAAAAAGACGTAAATAAAACTGGTTTAGGTTAGAAACTTTTCTCCAACCGTCATCAGACACTTATTCATGGTGTCATATAATCCACCACAATCCCACTAACCAATCTGGTCCCACCAACTGAAATTGCACCGTTACGAAAAAAACACACCAACCAATCAACCGGCTCAAAATCTGAGCAGGTCCAGAAGTGTCGGTAAGGGAACTGGGAAAAGAATCACAGAACGTCAGCGAATTCAGTTTCAAATCACATTTCTACCCCCATTCAGAAACAGCATCACTGAAACCAAAATGCTATGAATGTCTTCAGCAGATGGCAAAGTTTGTATTTTTATTGATAAGGACTATTAAAAATGAAAGCGAATAACTCAAGGCCCTTACAGTTAATCCTGTTATGCCAACCATGCCACAATCACTGTCCTCCATCCTGCAGCTCAGAGTGAAAGTGGATGCTATCAACAAAACGCTCACTGACCGCATCTGAGAAACATTCCACTTGTCAAGAGGATGTGTTCTCATCTGTCTCGGGAACAGTCCCAAAAGCACACGCCTACAGGAAGTGCAAATGTGTTAAGGTAGTGAAGAGTGGGTGCAGTGGCCAGTCTGACGCCCAGGGCCCATCTCCTTTCGTTCCGTTGTGCGGATGCTTCAGCTCTGAGCGCGCTCTCTCCTTCCTCAGCCCCCACTCACTTGCTCATACTGAGCTCGCTGACTGGAAGATTGCAATGTGCCAGAGGGTTTTACATTCTCATCTGACAAGACTGTGACTGCACTGCCATGCCAGGCAGTATATTTTTAGAATTTGATTCGATTCAAGTGAAATGAGTCATATAAATGAGTCATATAAATACCATTTTTGTGTCACATTTCCCGTTCTTTGTTTCTTTGCGACATGGCACTTGTCAGAGCCTCTGATCTTATCCAGTTCTCTTCAGGACACCTTACCTTTATGTTTTAGAATAAAGTGATTTGATTTGATTTGATGTCTGTTAGCTATTTATAGCTGGCAAACAAAAGCAGCAGCACTTTTGCTATATGAAGCAAGTTATGTTTTTACCATCTACAAAAAAAAAAATCAATAAAAAAAGCTACTTCCTCACTGAGCATACAGTTGTTATCACAACATGCTTATACTTGAGCAATCTATAATCACACTTCATCATGAACTGATAAAAATAGTTCAACAAGAGAGCTATGGCCAAATATATGAATAAATATACATAAATAATTAACTGAACACACAAACAAATGATATTGTATAAGTAATAAATAACATAATACAATAGTTTGCCACACAATAATATCTACTGGACAAACTGGATGGCTAAGAGACTGTAATACCCAGTTTGAGGTCAAAAACCATTGCATTCTTAAGCCTCCCAGCACATTTCAGATTTTTTTAACTGGGTCATTTTTCTTGCAGCATAGAGAAATATTGTACTTTAAGGGAAAACATACTGCATCAAAAACAAGATAGTGCACTCAGAATTCTTTGGACCAGTCTGAATCCTTTGCAGAAAGAAGTGTGCTAGTAAAATAAAATTCTTCTCTGAACAAGTTCAGTGAACAAGAGGGTGACATAATCAAACATCTGCTTTTGGCAAATCTGAGAATTCGGTATTTGGCAAATCTGGCAAACCCTGAAATATCTAACACCTTTTTAAAAATATAACAATTGAAGGGAGGTATCAAAGATTAATTTCCTTAATTATCCCTTCAGTGTTAATATTAAACCATTTAACCTGCTAGAAAATGGACAATTTTTATTGTACAACCCCACTTAACATAATTAGATTAATAACATAAATCCTAGATTACTGACAAACACAAGTTATGCGCTGAATACATAATGAATATACAACAAGAGTTAATTACATCCTACACGTGATGCTTCTGTACAGCTATTTCACCATCATCAAACCTGCGAGGATTAAGACAACAGTACAACTGTTCGGATTTTGTAGAGCTCTAACTTTTTTTGGCTAAGCATTAACCACGTTTTCTTCAAGAAAAAATGAAGAACTGGTTTATGTGTGTGTGTGTGTGTGTGTGTGTTTGTGTGTGCGCGCGCGCATGTATTTTCTTACTGTATGCATACACACTTATATAATTGTTAATGTGATTTTTACACACAGCTCAGCCCCTGACAGAGACTGACTGTGGAGTTGAATCTGTGTTGTGCCATGAGGGTGTTGAGTGAAAGCCTGGGCCTGGGTCAGAATGCTATGAACGGAAATACTGGCTGTACCACGTGCGGCTGTAGCCGGAAGTCCTCGTGCGGGCAGGTTTTTTCGGGAGAGGAAACGACACCCCCCCCCCCCTGTGGGGGGGCTCTAGGGTTCCCAGTCGTCGTCATGGTGCTGGGAGGCAATGATGACAACCACCGTGAGGATGGTGCAGAGGACAATGGAGGCGATGCCCACTGCCAGACTGATGAAGGAGAAGTTACGTGCTTCACGCGATGCTATCTCTGCCGAGACCATGTCACCCCGGGCAACGGCTGTGCGCACCTGGCAGAGAGAAGTATGTCTTTACAGGATGCTGGTTCATGCAGTTCTGGTGGATTATTAGGTGTCTTTTAAGTATTACAAGGGAATAAATCTTTTAGAAGTTTTGCTCATAAAGATGCTTTTCCCCCTGAATACCAGAAATCAAGAATATTTATCTACCTTTTGTAGCATTTAATTTAATCTCATAACACACTTGATTCTGATAATTAGTATTTTCATAGCTGTTTCATTACCTGAAGTGAATGAATGAAGTTAATTAAATATGTGGACTGGAGTGAAACTCTATAGCAATGAAGCCCTCTGGGAAAAGGGCTACAGATTCCTGATTTGGACACATATCACCACTTTTAGAGTGTTGCTCCCAGACTAAAATGTGCCTGATGAAGCTTCAAAGCAAACTTCTCATTCATCCCTCTTCACTAGTTTCTCCTGCTTATATTCAATGTCATACTCAAAGTAACTCAGGAGATGTTCCTCATTTCCGTGGCATCAGTGATGTTGCCTGGCAGTGCTGTTGCCGTTGGTGATGCTGTGCCCACCTGTACTGCTTTGATGATGGCGATGATGCCCGTGGGCCAGAAGCAGCACACCGTGGTAAGCACGGCGATGGGCAGGTAGTCATGGGGGGGGCGGCGGGGTTCCATCAGAGCGATGCCAGGGGGCATCTGCATAGCCATCTGCCCCGGGGCCACACCTGGATGGGGTGTGCCGTTGGGCAGGTAAGGCTGGCCCTGGGAGTTTAAAGAAAATTATTAGCTTATTAGTTCAGCTAAAAGGCACTGTAGAAATGTATGTAATTTGCAACACAAACATTTAACAAATCCTTTCTTAAAGCAGAACACTGATCATCATTCCAGTTTTTCGAAATGTGACCTGACTCACCCCGGTTCCTATAGGGTAGACTGGCACATACGCGGTACAGGGCTGCAGCTGCAGTGGGTATCCGGGGTGCAAGTAGCCCACGGGTGGATGGGGCACTGTGCTGCCAGGCCCGTGTGTCTGGATAGTGTAGCCGTTTGGAGCCCCCTGGGGCCCCAGGGTTCCACAGTGAAACTGGGTCTCCTGCAGGTACCCGTCTGAGCCGGGGGGTGGCGGGGGAGGCGGGTAGTTGGGCTGGGGCCCGCAGGCAGCAGGGGGTGGGTGTTGAGGCATGTTGGGGTCCTGGGAGGGCAGGTAGGGTGGGGGAGCCATTTGGGACATCGGCTGGGACATGGCCTGCCTTCCTGCAGCCTCCTCCAAACCTGTAAATCAGACAGGAAGAGGAATTCTAAGCATCCCACAGTAGAAACAGGAGCGTCACCTCCTCACGAATGCTCATGTGAAAACGAATTTACACTGGCAAACTGAACCAGAATATGATGAGAAAATGAAAAGTGACCATGAAAAGAAGAATTACTTTTAAATGTATTATGCTAAAATGAACTGCTCATCAGAAAAGAAAATGTTGTGTATAATGCAATCTAAAGATAAACACAGTCTCAGTAGTTTATATTCCACTTTTCTATGCTTTTAAAGGACATGGTTTCAAACGTAACATGAAGTGTCACTGCATTTGCATTAGATGAAAACCTTCTGACCAGAGGTCTGGCTTGCTGTCAGTTTTTTTTTTCAATCAGACCTCAAGGAAAGAAAAGATATACAGCAGATATGGAAACATTTGACACCAAAGATCTACAACAGTTATGGGAACATTTGACACCTAAAGATCTAAACAGTTATGGGAACATTATCCATTGATCCCCCTCTCTCTCTGTTTTATTCTTTCATGAGTGAAGGACAGGTGAGTGGGGAAATGTGCTCTTTGTTCAAAATATCTGAAAGCCAGAGATTTCTTTTTAAAAACATATATCAAGTAACCTCCATATTTTGTGCATCTATATCTACAATGAGTTACGCATAATTTTTTTGTATTTTAACACCCAGTAACATGTTAAACGTGTTTTCAAAATCTAGTGTAAATAGGAAAACACAATTGGAAACCAACTAGAGGTAAAAGAAAGATGAGTAAAAATAAGCAAAATTATAAGTAAAATAAAGCTACCTCAAAAAATCAGTGAAAGAATACTTGTTTATGGATGTGTTACTGTACGTTGGTATTCTGGGTTTCAAATGATACAGTGACAACGGGCATTCAAGTGCAAAATGTCAGTGTTCATTCTGTAAGCACAGAGGACCCCTTCAGTGGTGCTTTGAGTACTGACTGCTGAACTGTCAGTGGGGGATGGACCTGAGAATGTGGACTGGGGATCTGAGTGGCTTTTGCTCAAACTGGCTGTCAAGGAGAACAGTGGGGAAATGGAGGAAAAAACCCAACACAGAGAATAAGAATGAGAGAGCAATGACAGCAAGCACAGAGAACATCAAAAAAAAACCCTGAGCCCATATGGAGAATATCCATGGGAAAATACAGAGAAGGAAGGAGGGTAGGAAGGAAGGGTTTCGAGCAAAGTGAATTTAAAGTGAATTTATATATCAGATAAAGCATTTACAAAACACAGCACATTTTGTACTCATTCAGCCATTTTAGTAAATGTTGTAGCCAGGATGTCACCTGCATGTGATCTCCATGCACTTTCAGTGTTATTCTCCCCATGTGAAATGCATGACTTCTGTTCTGTTGCATTTCTATCAGGTTTGTCCATGTTAGAGTCATTTGGGTGCATTCAGTTCAGAAAGATTTTCACGTGAGCAACATCCAGCGGCAGTTACGTACACCCAGACTCTGCCCTTATCTCCATCGTGGTCCTCAGATGAAATCACAGGCCCAGGCAGAGATGGACAGACCCTCACAAAACTGTGGCCATTTCTTTAGCTCTTCTTTTCACCCTGGCATTCCAGGTTGTGTGTCACTGAGATCAAATGAGTATTTCTTTATACTTATAATTGATTTCAGTCTGAGAATGGCCTGACTACTCTTGTTTTATTGATGTTTATTTGTCACATTGCTGGTCATAACAAACTCCAAACTCAGATGAAAGGCAGAGATGAGATGTTTGACTGTAGGGTCCATACCCCTCTAACCACAGGTACGTACCAGGTCACTAACGTACACTAACCTAACATTTTCTGATGAAATACCTTTTGTGTGCTACAATGGAATTAATGCATACAGGTCCTAAAGGCTCCTCTGATATTGATGATGGCCAAAGACACTGATGCTCACTGCACACCCTTTACAAATCAATCTGCCCTTGGGTTTGTACACCTCTAAACTGTGCCAGTAAAAGTATACTGATAACATTAGGGGGTAGGGTTGGGGGTTGTGTGTGTGCAAAAGAGAGAGAGAGAGAGAGAGAGAGAGAGAGAGAGAGAGAGAAATGCCTAAGGCCAATGCATTATGCAACCCCTGATCGTCATCGTCAGCGAGGGCAAGAAATTATCCGAGACGTTGTGGTTCACGTATGAGAGAGAGAGAGAGAGAGAGAGAGAGAGAGAGAGAGAGAGAGAGAGAGAGAGAGAGAGAGAGAGACACGAAGGGAAGGGGCACAAGGACCATTTACCCTCAACACAAATAAGACAGCAAACTGACGAACTACAATCAAACCAAGCATTATCAATAACTCACGGTCGCTAAATCCTGCAAACTTCGTCCGACAGCAAATATGCGTTAGCCTACATAAATTTACATTCAGAGGTGTTCATCTATCTGACTGGGATTAAAGGCCGAGACTATATGTCAGATTTTACCTTACCTTATAACTAATTAATAGCAAGTAAAGGTAATAACGTAAGCTTAAACAAATAGGTTTTTAAGTATGCCCCACACCTACCCACGTACAAGCCCCCCCCCCCCAAAGAATTTCATGAAGCTCAGGCCGTGCGCTTCTTGTGAGTGTGCGGATAAGGATTCTCTTATCTGTGGCTCAAAGTATCCTTCTGAGACAATACGCTCGCGCATCACGCCTCCTCTGGGATGTCCAACGCACATATTAAACTAGGCACTATTACCGAAAGAGCAAATAAAAAAATACTATCGCTTCAGTAACCAGGCACAAAAACTACACAGATAAAATATGTTTATTCGAGGTTATTCAACACGTCGTGGGGAAAAAAATCCTTAGTCAATATCCCCAAAGTGAAAGGTTATCCATCAGATGATGGACATTGTAAATGCGGCGGCAGCGCGCATCACTGTAGATGCAGCAGATGCACACAGCGGCAAATACGTGGAAATGGAGCGCTGAAAATTGGATTGAGAGATACCGTGCGTCACAGATTATAAAGCAAATTAATGAAATACATCCCTTTTCCATACGGTTTTAACGCACTGAAGAGTTCGATTAAACAGTGGACAACAGTATCTAAATATAACGAATTAACAGTTGTATAACCAAAGAAATCAGCATAAAGAAAAATGATAGGAAAATCATTCTTACTGTGTTTTTCCGACGACATAACGTTCAGTTATCCGATGCGATGCCTTTCAATTGTCCCTCCACAGTTCTTGGTAGGAGACAGCCTATACGTCTGCCTTTGTGTATATTTAAACCATTAACATGAAATAAATAATGGTGACAATACCTGCAGACTATGAAAAAATCTTCAGATAACAAATCATCTTCATCTATCCCAGCTATTTTGGTGTCAATCCTCGCAGGTGTCAGTATGTTTCACTGTTTTTCCTTTGAATACTCGAGCAGTACGTCCACCGCAAGAGCGGAAAATAGGATTCTCTGAACGCATCGCGTTACACTGAATTAATCAGACACACGGTATCGTTGTCTTAAAGAGACAGTAGAATTTCGTGATCCCCAAATCAGGATTTGAAACCAGGTGCTAGTCGGAACAAAAATACAGTTTATTCCGAGTGTGAACACACACAAATCCCCTTTAGATATCAAACACGGCACATTGGTTTTAAATATACAGTACACTTGTGAACTCGTCTATTCCACCTGAATAACTGTTATTTAGATATCGCGTTAAGATTGTCACTGAAAGAATCAAAACTGCTATGAAGCCAGAAACAGGCCTCGTTACATTGCGATCCGTTTTAACTAAGAACTTCATAAGATTAGATCCTTTCTGGACTGGAATTGTTCCGTTTTCTAAAGAACGATCATTAACCAAAACCGTAATCCTCCTAACAGCTTTAAATGTAACGAACGCAATACGACAGTAAACAACACTGCTAACGATAATGCAACATACACAAAGCACGCCTACATTTTCCCCTTTATTTACTAGAGCTGTTGTACATAAAAGTAGGCCCCGTGGACAGTTTTCAGATACAGCACATTTTAACACTCGACATCACTGTCTTATTACTCAATGCAGGAGAGATTAAAGAGTCAAGACATTTTTAACAAAGCATACATACATGTACACACACTCACTGCTCTCTGACACACATGTAAACATGCTAGGCAATTCAAGTACACATCTGGAACAACTTAAAGCTACATTCCACATTATCTCTTAATAACCTTTATTTAATTGCTTGCTTGTTTGGTGTTTGCAGCCATGGTGACAGTTAATGCTTCTCATCAGAAGTGTGGCGCTATCGTTTCTCAACATTCGAGAAACTTCCATTTTACTTGGCAATTTTTATGATTTATATATAATGCCTATGCGCGCAAATATATATATATATATATATATATATATATATATAACGAATTATGGTACTGTTTCATTTAAGCAGTAAGTTCTATAATTTAACAAATCTTTAAGTACATAATTTCTTTGTCAGGCACTTCACTCGCAGGAAGTCTCGCTGCAGTCCTCGCTCTCTCAGTGTGTGTAGAGAGAAGCAGTGAACACGATGTCCCTACGGATGGCCAGCGAGGCTTTCTCCATCTTGCTGCCCAGCACAGAATCTCCAACGATGCGCGCAGCTTGTCTCACCTCCTTCAGCACCTCATCCAGCCTCTGTATACAGCGCACCACCGTGCCCTCCTGCACATCCGTCAACTGGGCGATCTCAGCAAACGGCTGTCGCACGCACACAGGAACGCAGAGCCAGCCAGCCAGCCAGACACACACACACACACACACACACACTTGTAATACCCTCCTTGTAGACGCGTGGGTTATTTCCATCGGCTTGATAAATAATTCTATGCTGACTGCTAAACCTATTAACCTTAACCTCATTAACCAAAATGAAATATTTTGTGTCATTTAGTTCAAATTAAAGCTATTTTTGTAGACAATCTTCACCATCACAGGTTACCGTCTACCGTTTGTCTCCATTTAATCTCCATAAAGTGCAACATGCCTTTTATTCATGATTCATTAAATTAGCATTGCAATGAAACATGACAAGCGTATGCAGGCAGTGATATGCCTATCCCACAGCAAAGTATGTATCCCACAGCAAAGTTATTGATCTTGAACGGCCAGTAACGAACAGCACTGTTTACTTACAACCCCTCACAGAAATGAGGCCAGGCCTCACATGCATCTTTCTCACATGCGGTGGACCCGCACGGCCAGATCTGCGCGAGCTTCAGGGCCCCACACTCACCATGCCTCTGGCCCAGCAGTACACGACCTCAGTCAAGCCGAATTTGAACTGGGACACAAAGTCTTCGGCAGTCTGCGCCAACCCGCAGTCACGCTGCAGCTCACCGATCCGTTGAGCCACGCTCAGCACCCGATCGATGCCCTGCCACCGGGAGAGAGGTAGGGGAGAGAGCGTGCAGAGTAAGACACGAGAGACACACGGAGAGAAGAGAGAGAGAAAGAGAGTAAGAGATGCAGAGAGAAAGAGAGGGAGGAATGGTAAAAGGAGAGAGACAGAAAGAGAAATAGATGTAAGAAAAATGGAGAGGTAAACAGAGAGATAGAGAATGTGTTATTAGTAACTACACATTACTAACTTATTAAAACAGTAAAGATTTATTTAACCACCATATTTACTGTTACTGCTATTCCTTCCTCCTTGTTGTTATTTTAGAAAACAGACAAAACATACATCTAAAACAGACAGTACTGGATCTAAAACAGACAGTACTGGATCTAAAATAGACAGTACTGGATCTTTAAAATACTCAATGTATGACTGCAATGTATAACCGCACACAATACATTTTATTCTGTTCTAACATCCCGAGATAATATAGCACATTATAGCATTTACTATAATGCTATTTACTATAATAATAGATTAAATTATTTATTGATCATTGGTGTATTTTAACTAAATGTTTTTTGAGTACTTCATTGATTTTGATTAATGACTGCTATAAAAGCAATAAGCCACTCTAGGATGTCCATTAGCCCACCATGGTGAAATACTGGATCTTCACTTTCATTCTCTGTAAACAGTAAATAGTGCAGCTGTCGTCAGAGCCAAGACTGCAGCCGTACTGACGATCTCACACTGATCTGAACAGAGCGAGAGTCAGGGAGGTCCCTCGCAAAGATCCATCCCTCTGCCTCCTGCCTCTCGGACAGCTCAGACAGGGATGCAGTGGGCTGGTCTCTCCACATCTGAGAGGGTCTGGGCTCCGCTCTGAGAGGGCTACACCCGTCTGCCTGCTTCTCCACCCAATAGCCACCCCCCCACCCACCCAATCCCCATCACTAGTACAGGCCCTTTTTAAAGTGTGTCTGTGGGTGTGTGTGGGAGCTCGGCACACAGTCCTTGTCTGAGGGACAGAGCAAGGCGAATGGGTTTCAGACACTGCGCTCTGCTAACAGTGAGTCAGTGAGTCAGCTCTGCTGTCTCACAGATAGAGGAAAGACTGGAGTCAGTGAGGCAATTCTGAGGTCTCACAGGCACAGGTGGGACAAGAATCCAGGCACTGCTGCCAGTGCACTCTGCTCATGCCTGGTGCAAGAAATGTTCCATCCATCTTTGGACGATGCTGGATAATGCTGGAGTGAAACCCAAATACATCCACAGCTGTAGAAAATGCCACCCACCTATTGGTGTCATTTGTCTCAGTGTTCTCTCGTTTCCGTTTTGTGGTGCATTTTAATTACGTACTGTAACATCTTGATTATATACAGTATCTACTGTACGAAGAATGTCCTTTATTTTAAGTATGTATTGCTGAAGATATCTCAGCGACGGTGCTTAATACAGTTCAGATTCAACCATGGATTTACACACGAGTGTTTAGAAATTTCCCATCTCATCTATAAAATTCCCAATCTCGTCTCCTTACATTTCACCTAAAGTTTCAAATCCATAGCCTACTTAGCAAAGACTGATATACAAGTTAACCTATAGTGAACTGGAAGTATATAAGGAAATACACAGTGTATTTATAGCCCGTCATTTACAGCTATGCTGCAGAATTTCTGGGTCACTGAGAAGCAAAGGACACAAGAAAGCAAGAGAGAGGAAGAGCAAAATCACCCTTCGGACACAAACCCATCCCCTGTACACTCGCACCGTACCTCCTGTATGGTGTTGGGAATGTGTGGCTCAATTTGCGTGTTCTGGGTGAAGACGAGGCAGGACAGCAGGGCGGCGCTCTCCTCCGGGGCCAGGGGGCTCAGGGTGTTCTCGAAGAGCAGCTCGGTGAGCAGCAGCTCGTGGCTGCTGATCTGACAGGCCACGCGGCCCTTCAGCTGCACGGTTCCACTGCTGTCGACGTAGCTCAGCGCCTCCAGC
>JAOYMR010000004.1:18078854-18106632 GCA_025802075.1 Tenebrosternarchus preto | reverse complement strand
GCGGGGGGGGGGGGGGGGGGGGGGTGGGGGGGGGGGCGGGCGGGGGGGGGGGGGCGTTGGGATGGGGGGGGGGGGGGGGGGGGGGGCGGTGGGTCGGGGTGGGGGGGGGGGGGGGGGGGCCCCCCCATCTTAATTACAGCACTGCCTCCAGGGACAGGGAACATTGACCATTGACCACCATTTTCAGCTCTGGTCCCCCTCCCACCCAAACACACCACACTCATTAATAGTTGGGGTTTGAGATGCTAATAATAACTAATAAATAACTAATACTGCTTCAACCAGCAGATGCCCTTTGGATCTTCAGTGTGGTGCAGTTAACGACCTGCTGTACTATTGGCAGGTCCTGCTTTATTGCGTGTGAGGGCACCAACCTTAATTCTCTGATGGTACTCTGGTAGCAGGGTGAGCGACTGATCAGATACCAGGAACAGCAGCCTGTCCAGCTCCTCCTGCACTCCCATCCTCTCCTGCACACGTGCAAACTGAGACAGAGACAGACAAGGAGAGAGAGACAGGGGGAGAGAGAGAGAGAGAGAGAGAGAGAGAGACAGAGTCAGTCACCATGAGGCAATCACTTTGTTGCTAATTTCATCTAGTTTCCAGCAGACCAAACAGCCGGATGAGTGACAGAGATACGGGTTTCATCACCACCCTGCCAGCGGTGCATCTGCTGGAGCCTGGCGTGGATAAAAAACAGCTAATGAGTGTGGACTGTTAACCAGCCCCATCACCGCCAGGCTGAAGAGATGCTGCCCTTCAAACGCAGGCCTTACTGCAGACCACCGGCAGCTGCTCGTCCAACACACACGTCACACGCAACAGCTCACTTGCATAACCGTTCCGATATACCAGCACTGCTGGCCAGTATTGCGATAACGATTAACAAATGATATATCGTACAACCGTACTTCCTCTACTGTTGAAATGATCTTCAGAAGTAAAGCAGTGGGTGCTCTGCTTTCTCGGTAAGATGAGGACAAATGGCAAAGTGACTGTGATAAAAGATGGCAATTTGATCACCTGTTCGGTGAAGGTGGGCGAGTGGGTGCAGTGGAAGTCTTTGAGGCTGTCCTGGAGCACTCGCTGCCTCATCACTGCCTCCACCACATCCACCCCCTTCAGATGAAGGTCATTCACTGGGTCGAGGGTCACCATCCCGTCCGGGTTTGCCTCCGCCAATCGCAGAAGCTCCTGGGTGGCGGTGGAAATAGCCTGCCCAGGTGGGTCCAATCTGGGGAAGAGAGAGGGGTGGAGCAGGGGTGGATGAGGTGTCATTCGCCCTGCCTGGAAGGCTTTGCCCAATAGGAGGGAACAAGGAGGAACGACCTCGCCCACCTGAAACGTGGCTGCTGCCTCTTGTTGTAGTTGTCGATGATTCGCTCTGGAATGACCTTCAGCGTTTTAACCGTGATGGCGATGATGTCCTGGACCTTCAGCTTCTGTACTGTGTGACTGCAAGGACCTGGGCACACACACACACACACACACACACACCACATCTCATCTCATCTCATCTCTATAAACTTGTGTTTAAAAAAATAAATAAATAAATAAATAAATAAATAAAAAAACACGAGCGCAATCCAGTTATGGCTTGTGCCTGCATTTGTGTGTGTATGTGTGTGTCTGTGTTCTTCGGGTGGATGCCCAGGTCGGGTGTGTGTAAGATTCTGACCCTCGGGGATGAAGAGGCGGCTGTTATGGAGGTGTGGGTAACTGTGGCCTGCCTGGGGAGCGCCTACAGCCTCCTCGTTCCCCTTCTCACACATGATGAGGGCGGTGAAGGTCCGGTTCACAGCGTCGCTGGACACCTACGGCCAGGACAGGTTACTGCCATTAAAACAATCCCGCCCTCAACCACGCAAACACGGAGAACGAGAATCCATCTTTACGCATTTACACTTTCCTTCATCCTCATTCCTGACTGAATGTAGCTGGTGAAATACTCACAGTAGTGACTGATTAAAAAGCCTGGTCATGTGTAAGTACATATAAGCCTGGAGTTGACAGGTGACACCTAACCAGCAGCTGCACACACAGACCTGCAAGATGACCGCCAAGGCATTGAAGTGCTGGGCGTTGTTGACCACCACCACCCGGCCCACGGAGAGAGTCTTCAGACCGCTCACGGACTCCACCACTGCTTGCTTCATTGTTGACACAGAGAGAGCAGACTGGAGTTTTTCATATATAAGACAAGCTGAAAGCTTTTAGGATGGCTGGAGACGTGATGTCAGATTAGCACATGACAACAGATGATTTTTTTTGCATATCCTGAAGAGAGGATATGCAAGCGTGTGTGTGTACGTGTGTGTGTGTGTGTACGTGTGTGTGTGTGTGTGTGTGTACGTGTGAGTGTGTGTACACACCTGCAGGTGCTCTGTGGTAATGCGCAGCTCTGTAACTGTGTGGTAATATGACAGAATGTCAGATAACTGACCCTCCGTGTCCAGAGGAGGCAGAGAGGAGAGCACACTTCTCAACTCTGAAATCCTCCTCTCCTGGGCCTGAGAGACAGGGGAGGGAGTAAGGCAGGGAGTAAGGGGGGAGAGAAAGAGAGGTGGGAAAGGTAAAAGGAGGAGAGAGAGAAAGGGCAGATAGTGGGAGGAGGGGGAGGGGTAGCAAGAGACAGAAAGAGAAAGGGTGTATGAGAAAGAACAATGGAAAGAGAGAAAGAGGAACAATGGAAAGAGAGAAAGAGGAACAATGGGAAGAGAAGAACAATTGAAAGAGAGAAAGAGAAAGTTGAGGGAAGGGAAGAACGAAAAAAAACAACAACAAAAAAGAACAAAAAGTGAACATCTCCAGAGTGAAAGAGCGGGTCAAATATTCTCATGTCTGTGGCATGTCTGATCTACTCTTGATAAAAATTCACTTTTGTAAAACAAAACACAAATAAAATAAAGGAGATGCTTTATGGCCACCTAAAGTTATTTGTGAGAGTACACAGACACCCAAGGGCTGCTGGGAATTGTAGCTTGGTACCTGTGTATCCCTGTGGCTCTCAGAGAAGCTTCTGCGCATCATGTCAGTGACGCGGAGTGCTTCCACCCGCAACAGGTTGAGGATCATGGTGTAGGTGAGCCTGAACTGAGACTGCAGCACTGTGGGCTTCCCCTAAGGACACATCACATCCGGCTTAAAAACATTCACAAAAACACACACCAAAAAGCTCAAGCGCGCACACACACACACACACAAACACACATACACACAAGAGACTTAGCACCCACCAGCTCACTGAGCCACACCTACAGATCACACCACCTTTGTCTCCATGGTCTAAAGAATGACTGATTAATATAAGAATTGCTTCGAGACATGAAGGCACAGGGGTGTTGTGTGCGATGCCCATTAACCTTGTGTTGAGAGCAAACAGCACAGACATGATGAAAGAGGCTAAGAAAGGAAACCGTAACGACACAATCAATGTCACAGTGCGACAAAAGCCCCTGGAACGTTCTGTTTACACCAGAGTCAGAAGAGGAAGAGTGGGGTGGGATGGGGGCAGGAGCTTGATGGGGAGCGGAGTTCTCTGCACAGACCACAGAGAGTAATTACAACCCTCAGTCCATCACTGGTGCTGTTGCCATGGCGCCTCTGGAGGCACCCGAGGCAGAGCTGATTAGCAATCAGATTAGATCCAGATAGGAACCAGCCCCCACTCCTCCTGAGCAGACTGCTGATTCAAGATGCCACTAGATTGAAATGTTAGAGTGCTTCATTTGCCTTTAGTATAATACAAGCTGAATTATTCGAAACCAATGAATGAAGCTACACAGACATACAGAATCTTGGAAGAGGCTGAGATGACCAGCACCAGAGAGCAACGACGGCTTTTTCCACTCAGCAATCCAACGGCGCTGCTCAGGAATGGAGAAGCCAGTTTACAGGATATTGGACGAATGTCGGAACTGTTCTAGCCCACACATAGCTTGCTAAGACAGCTCCTGCGGTTTGGCCTTTGCAAAGGCACAACATGGATCCTTCTCTGTTGAGCAGACATTGGCCACTCACCTGAAAGAGCAGCAGGAGCCAATCCTCTTAATGCTACTAAGGAACTACCGCAACCACCAGAAGATAAAGGATCTGATTGTTATTTATCGAATAAGGCCTCCAGGTTAGTACCTTCGTTGTTCAGTAGAGGTTAGAAATACAACAAATGAAATTAGCTACTGTAGAAAATACAGGGGATTGTAACAATAGCAGGATACACTGATCATGTAAGAGGGTGATGCATTTGAACAACACTTCTTAATGTTCAAATAGAAGCCACCTTTCAAGACGGTCCTGAAGGATCCTGAAAATCTCTCACCTATACCCCCAGCCTGTATTTATACCACTGAAGACTATGTCACTGATCCTCAGGACCATGATAAGCACTGCTGTGACATCCATGGTCAGTCCATCCTATGTAGTCCTAAGACAGCTGGGTCGCCCAATGGAGGATGAGTTCCCTCCTGAGTCTTGGTTCCCCCAAGGTTTCTTCCTTATCTCCACCTTGGAAGTATTTCCTTGCCACTGTCACCCCTGGCTTGCTCATTAGGGACTTGGAACCATGCATTTGCAAATCTGCTTTGTGACAACATTTGTTATAAAAAGTGATATATAAATACGTTGGACTTTAGCAGAGTTCCACAGAGATGACCCTGATGACATCATCTTTTAGTCGACCCTCCAGCAAAGCGAGAGAAGGGTCTATGGTGGAGTGGCTCTCCACATTGTACAGACCTCCTGTAAAAGGACAGAAGGGTCTATAGTGGAGTATCTCTCCACATTGTACAGACCTCCTGTAAAAGGAGAGAAGGGTCTATGGTGGAGTGGCTCTCCACATCGTACAGACCTCCTGTAAAAGGAGAGAAGGGTCTATGGTGGAGTATCTCTCCACATCGTACAGACTCCAGCAGACTTCATTTCTTACTTTAGGATGTATTATCATATATTTAATTAATCAATAAGATTAAAAAGACTATAAGGGAATTTAAATGATCCATGATCCATGTTACATTCTGACTTAAATGTCTCTATCTAGTTAGACGGTGGGGCTGATTCCAGTCCTACTGGTGTCTAAACTATATTTTAGACTGTCCTTTGACCTTAAGCATATCCACAACCCCCTTCCTATCTGACGGTCAGACTGACCAAGATCCGAACGTCATCTAAACACCGTAGTGGAGGCCAGTTCTTGGAATTTCTTACCCCATCCTTAAGATCAGTCATCTAGTTGTTGATTCTACCTTAGACCAATCTTTTTACCCCACACCATCACTCTCTTCTTCCACATCATCTCTTTCTTCTATTTAAACTTTCTATGTAGTTAATAAACTTCAGAGTATCTTCTTCACACCTGTGTGTGAATTTGTTCTCCGAGATCTTGTAACGAGGTATACTGAGAGCTGGACTAATCGCTGGTCGAACCCTGAAGGTACTCTGTGTCAGTCGGACTGAACAGACGCTAAAAATGTAACAATAACACAGAGATGATCTTGAAAAGATTTCTCGGCACACAGTAAATTTACTGTAAGGTCTACATGCCAATGCTTCCAAGGCATGTTAGCAAAAGACACTGAGTACACTGTTCAGAACTGCAGTGAGATCTGGTCTTGAGAGCATTTTGCAGCTCGAAAAATCGAACAGCCAAACTGAAGGGAAACGGCAATACAGTCTTAATGATTACGAAAATGATTCATAAGTATTCAAAATGGCTGACAAACTTCCAGTTGTGACTCAACTGTTGTGTCCAGTTGGCCCACAGCCCAGAGCCGGCAGTGTCTCTACCAGAGAGCCGTGGCGACCTCCCTCAAAGTTCACTTCCTCAAGAGTGCTGTTGAGACTAAACAAAGCCAGGCTGAAGCGTCTCGTTTTCACCCGCACGACACCTAGAGGTGGGAAATGGCGGTGCACACGCAAGAGGCTCAGCACTTGACTGGAATGTCCGGCTCCCGCTTTGTGCAGCTGCTGGACCACGAGGACGATCATGGCCAAGACGCCTGATCAGAGTCATGGCCGATCTGTGGACATGTTCGCAGGTAGGGAGAGACAGAGGCAGAAACAGAGAAGCAGACGGAGGCTTGCACAAGGATGGGGGAGGGGCGAGAAGGAGGAGAGCAGGAGCAAAAAGAGGGCAGATCTCATTAAAGAGGACAAAAATAGCTTCAATTCCTTATTCAGATTCCGTGGTTGAAAAACTCCATATAGAAAATAAACCTTAGTTTGTGAAGTCTAACATTCTTTTTTTTTTTTATCAATAATGCTCAAAAAATTTAAATAAAATCCTGGTTGCGATTTCCTTAAAAAGACAATATAAATCAACCATTCCAGTCCAGATTCTGTTCTTTCCATAGCACAGAAACTGCCCTGGTTAAAAGCGTCAGTGACATTCTCCTGTCAGCAGATGACGGTATACTTATCATCCTTATTCTGTTCCACCTGTCACTCCATCCTCCTGTTATGGCTCTTTGAACTGGGCATTGATGAATCTATCCTGAATTGATTCACTTCCTACCTAACAGACATAAAGCAATTCATCACTCTCCCTGGGCACATCTCCTCCACCTCTATTGTCACTCAAGGGGTCCCACATGGCTCAGTCCTGGGACCTTTCCTGTTTATCATCTATATACTCCTCTCCAGACGCATCATACATCATGTCAAATTGGACTTTCATTGCTACACGGACGACACACAGATCTACCTCAGGACTACATCAAACATCTATCACGCAGAAGCATGCTATTCAGAGATTAAACACTGAATAAAATACAACTTCCGTATGTTAAATAGCACCAAGACTGAGCTCTGATCTTATCCTCAGTTCAAAATCAACTCTCAGTAAAACTGGTGAACTGATATAGCTTTGTCCACCTCCTCCCTTGTTCGAAATCTGGACGTTATCCTTGATGCAACTCTTTCATTTGACGCCCACATCCGTGCTACTGTTAAAAAACCTGCTTCTTTCACCTACGCAATACTGCAAAAATCCGACCATGCCTCTCTCAATCTGTTGCTGAATCTCTCATTCATGCTTTCATTTCGAGCCGCCTGATTTATTGTAGCTCGGTCCCTGTCACCCTCAGCTCATCTCTCCTTACATTCACGAGCTTCAAACAGTTCCGAACTCTGTTGCTCATTTCTCCACTCACACGTTACAACAGCCGTTCTACAGGATCTTCTCCAGCTTCTTGTTAAGTACTGCATATAATTCAAAATCCTCCTTCTCAGATACAAAAGATCACAACAATCTCACTCCACCTTACCTCCACCACAGATTTAGTGATCGGGCATTTTCAAGGTGTGCTCCATCTCTCTGGAACTCTCTCTCCTTTCATCTCCCCTCCCACCCCCCTCAATCTACTTCTCTCTACATATTTAAATCCAACCTTAAAACACACCTTTTCCTCCTGACCTATGACCTTCCACATGCTTAGTCTCTCCTTGACTGCACCATGCTCCATGTCGTATTCAACGCTACTGTCCTGGTATTGTCAGTTGTGTTTTCTGATGCCTTACAGTTTGCATACCTGCAACTGTGAAGCATCTTTGGGTTTTTGCAAATCACTGTATTAACCTCCTGTTCTCATTCGTTCTTGTAGCCCGTAAGATTAGTGCCATGTGAAATAATGATCGCTCACGTCACATTCAACCACTAGGGCTAGACTGAAAAAGACAAATAAGGTTTCCGTTCAGCCATTGAACCAGTGTGTCTTTGGGATGTAACTTCGGGACACGGGTTGCAAGAGATGCAACACACACACACACCTCTGAATGCCAGCAAACACAGTACACGTGCAACCTAGAGGCAGTGAGTGGTAACTGCAGGGCTTCAACGCATGAAAACAGACTGCCACAGAAGAACAAATATCACCTAACATTTTTAATTATATGGATTACGCTCACACAAGTAAACTAAAACACTAACTACAGGTTGATCTCGCTCCACCCCGACCGTGGAAGTGAAGCAGAAGGGGGCGCTAGTCTGCGGAGAGGAGCCGTACCCACCAGCATCATGGTGTGCAGGTCAGCCATGTCGTGTACTCCAGCCTTGCAGAGGATGATGACGGTGCCTGTGGCGTCCAGACCCCTCCTGCCTGCTCGACCCGCCATCTGGATGTACTCACCTGGTGAGAACACACGGTCCCCACATTTAGTCCTCACACACATACACAATTACACACAACAACATGTGGCTTTTACTGCTATAACTAGGTCTGGCAGCACATTCAGGCTTCATACAAATAGATATAGGTACCTGTAGGTACACATACACTCACTTAGACACACAGCCCGTAACGCACATGACAGTAACAATGCAAGCTGCTCCAACCTCATCATGGGGGTATATACGTTTTTTTCTTAACTTTTATGCTCTGCTGGATTCAGACCAAGACAACGACAAATCATTTAAGCGGCTGGTGTTTGAACAGAAATGTTTCTGCTCTGCCGCTGAGAGAACTGAAGATCTCATCCTTTCTGCAGATCCACACAAAATGATCACACCAGCCCAGCAAGCACATGAAGAGCCTAGCGTGGGCTTTTATGTCTCTTTAGATGATAAAAAGCTGTTTGCATGTGCACAAGCATCTTTAATTTTTTTCCAAGCATAATCGCATTGCTCATTCACCAGTCTGCTATGCCATCAGCACCTGTGCGAACAAACGATCAGTGATCTCACCACACAGATGCTCACTTTCAGCCCTTCTCTAACTGAGCACGGAAACAACCAGAGACAGAAACCCTATCAGACAGGAACAGACTGACACAATCCACTCACTGGCATACGAAAGATAAATTACAACACCAAAACACACGCTCACACTACAAAGGGTCTTCAGATGCACGCAGAAGAAGTGTGTTTTTTGTTTGTTTGTTTGTTTGTTTGTACCAGGCAGGAGGTTTCTGAAGCCAGTGCCATCATGCTTGCGGATGCTGTCGAACACCACGGTTCGGGCAGGCATGTTCACCCCCATGGCAAACGTCTCCGTGGCGAACAGGACCTGCGAAGGGGAACACATTCCTGCAGGGTTCGTCTGCATGGGGAACACACTCGTCGCCAGAATCCATACTGATGCGGCAGGTGAAAATGTTGTAGCCTATCGGGTGTGTCTGCTTCTCTCCCAGCATTACGGCTCAGTCTCAGTGGATACTGTAGTGCGACACCCACCATTCTGAGAATTTCTTCTATTGCACAAAATGACACAGCATCTTAATATGGATAACATGCTATCAATATACACTACTCACAAAAAGTTAGGGATATTGAGCTTTTGGGTGAAATTTATGAAAAACGTAAAAAGCTGAACAGCACTGAGGCCCACTGGTCCCTCGTCCAGCATAAACGCTCCCTGGTCCATGCAAGACGATGATGCCTGTGCCTGGTGGTGTGGTCAGGTACCCTTGCAGGTCGTGGAGCACGCAGACCACACTGATGTAAACGTGACACTTGGGTGCATCTCAAGTCCCTTAAATGTGTGTGGAATTTGCCATCCACTTCCACAGGGCACTGTTCACAACGAGTTGGTCATCAGTGTGGGATGTGGCCAAAAGAGGTCTACTTTTATGCCTTTCTGTGACTCTTCCAGTCTCTCTGTATCTCTCAATCTGCTATCTCTCTGTATCTCTCTTGCAATCTGCTGATGACACTCTGACACTTTAAGGTCTGTGGCCACTTCTTGTCTGAGAACATCCCGTTTCAAACCTCGCAATGGTGAAGTACTGCTGATCAATTGCTAGGAGTTGTCTTGGTCTCATGATGTTAAAATGTGAACAGCATGATGAAGAGGACTGTTTAAATACCAATTCTAACTGAACCAGGACATTTATCGGTCAATTCATGGATCAAACACCTGTTGTGATTTTTGCCGTTAAGCTCCTTGTTAGAGAACAGCAAGTTGTGCAAAAAGTACTGAAACACTGGACATGTGCATTCAAAAGTTTAGAGAAGGTCACATTAAGTTCACCTGTAAAAGTTAGAGTGCATTTTAGGTGCATCCTGAAATTTCAACTGAATGCAAAATATCCCTAACTTTTTAGTGTATCAGTAGTGTATCAGAGTTAACAGTAAACCCTAGTTTCTGAAGAAGGAGAAATTTGTTCAATTTGTTAATTTGTTATATTCCATGAAGCGGAATGCTGAATTCTGGGGTCATGGTTTTCAGTATGTCTGTCCTCGAAATAACACTCTTAGCAGCTACATCCAAATATGGAACTGTACCTTCACAAGACCTCTTGAGAAGAGCATCTCAATGACCTCCTTAAGGATGGGCAGGATGCCGCTGTGGTGCACAGCGAGGCCTCTCTTCAGCAGGTCTCGCATCTGCAGGATCTGCAGATGAAAAGGCATCAAACGTCATGCACGCCAACACACCTTGTACACCTGGCACCCCTGCAGGCAGCGTCCAGCAGTGGCAACTGCGTGCCAAGCTCATGCCCACTGCCTTGATGCCAGCGGAGTGCCCCCATACATCTAGCGGTACAGCGGGCGGTACAATTCCAGAGGTCAGTTCAAAGATCTCTTGTTGGCTCCTCAAGATAAACAATGGTGAAACTGAGAGAGTCGTGTGGGAACAAAATCCCACACATCTCAACACGGACCACGGCCGAGCCTGCGTGAGACGACACCTCTTCCTGCAGCGTTCATTAAGGTTTGAAGTCCACGTAGCTTCCAAATGACAAGTTACCTTGAAGAGAACAGGGGGAGAGAAAGGGAAGCCTCAGAGCGAGAAGGTCGGCCGGAGGGTTTGTTTTTTGTTTTCACCTGCGGCAGCTGTCGGTCGCCCCCCCTCAGCCGGCTCAGGCTCTTCTGGAAGAAGGAGTGGATCTCGTTCTTCTCCACCGAGCTGGTCAGGTCGAGCATGGTGAGGGAGCGGGCGTTGTCATCACAACGAGTGCGTGAGAAGGTGAAGGCCACTACCGGGGTCTGCTGCCTCATCGACAGGTAGTTCAGGAGCGTCTGCCACACTGCGCGGTCCTGGGGGTTTTATGTTATACACACACACACACACACGCATGTAAATGGCAATCTAAATAGTAATATTATTATTAAAAATTGCAATAAGAAGTCAGGAGTTCACAAACACCCACACCCACACACACACCCAACCACACACACCCCCACACCCCCACCCATACCTGGCTGGGCGTGGTGTTGTGTGAGGTGTTCTTTGCGCCGAACGACTGTGCATGTTTGCTGGTACGTTCCTTCTTGGCCTCTATGGCAGCGTAGTACCTAAACCAGCACCGTTCAACAGCACCCAGAGAGAGGGGAAAGGATGAAGGCTCTGATCCTCCCAAAACATAAACCTCCCCAATATGGCATAAACAAACAAAAGAAAAATAATAGTGACTTGTTGAGAAAAAAAGAAAAAAAAAAAAATACACACACAAAAAGTCTCATGACTATACCCTGTGGTGAGGAAGCTTCCAGAAGCATCGAGGAGAAGGAAGAGCTCTTTCTGGGTCTTAGTGCTGTTTCCTGTGTAGAGGTAGTGCTCCAGGGGTACGGGTCTCTTCACTGTGCTGATCACATAGATAGGCCTCTTCTTAATCCGCCTGGCAGACGTCCCGCGAGCGCAAGACGGACACACAGAGAAACAGAGCGCAGGTTAACGGCTCACAAACCACGAGGTGTAAAAACAAAATGGTCATAATATACAGGTAGGCTGATGAGATGAAGAGTGGGTCCCTGAAGCAGTGTGTGAAAAGCTTTAAGGGCAGAGCCAACACGTACCCAATCCACTCACTGAACTCCACGGCATTGGGCACCGTTGCGCTGAGCAAAATGATGCTAACATGTTCCGGCAGCATGATTAGCACCTCCTCCCATACCACGCCCCTCTGGGGAAGACACAGGACGGTCAGTTATGACCGACTGGCTTTAAACCACACAAAACCTCTGCTGTTAACTGCTGCACTAGACATCTGGAGAGAACTTCCACCTCTGCGTCATTGATGTAATGAACTTCGTCAAATATGACCCATTCCAAATCCCGGATCACTTCAGATCCATTATAGAGCATGGACCTAGTAGAGAAAGACAGGGAAAAGTTGAATTCTGCTCATGGCACCGAAAGATTACACTTGGCAAAATGATGCACTTCAAAAAAATGTTTTAAAAATCTGTTTGTTCATTGCTTGTCTGTTCCAGGTTGCTCACAAGCTATTCATACTGTGATTATGCTTTGTGAAAACGTCTTCAAGCCTGGTGATATGATGTCTGTGCTGCACCACCCACTCCTAGGTCAATTAATGCACATTTTAATGGGTCTAGCTGCTTTACCTCAGTATTTCTGTGGTCATGATGAGACAGGAGGCCTCTGGGTTTAGCTGCACATCTCCTGTCAAAAGTCCCACATCCCCAAAAGTATTCTTGAAGTCCCGGAATTTCTGATTGGACAAAGCTTTGATTGGAGAGGTATAGATGGTTCTGTGAGAGGAGGTAGATGGGTTAAGCTTTGGGTACAACGCCTGAAGTACTGAAGCACACACACACGCGCGCACACACACACACACACACACCTGGTCATGTGCTTCTGGGACAGTGCGATTGCATACTCCGCCACTACCGTCTTGCCAGCTGAGGTGTGAGCAGCAACGAACACGGAGTCATGGGCCTCCAGCCTGAGGATAGCCTGCTTCTGGAACACGTCCAGCTCAAACGGGTACTGACACACACACACACACACACACACACACACACACGTAGAGGAGAGGGGTAAAGAACACCCGCACACATTACACAGGAAAACACAGCCATTTCAGACCCTCTTAAGCACTTACCTCTGACTTTACTTTAAGGAGAAATACGTCATTTTTATCACCAAAAGGTAGCAAACACTATTTATGAAAGTGATTATCTTTTTCATTTTTCTATAAAGATCACATGACATGAAGAATCAAATTTCTTTGTTGTCCTGAAATAAATCAGTTTATGCTCCATAAATCAGTTTATGTTCCATACGTCTCACACTTGGAGACAGTTATATTTAACAGATTTAGTACAAAATATCTGAAGCATCCACGCCACTAGATGTCAGTATAACGGCTGCAGAAATCATCATGAGGTGAAGTACCTTAAAGGCTGGATTTGGGATGCGTTTGTAGAAATCATCACATGGTGATGTGATGACCACAGGCACGGCCCACTTCTTCTCTACATTATCTTTTTTCACCACTTCCTCTTTCCTGCCTGCAGCCGGAGCAGATGGAGGAGCAGGGGGGGCTGGAGGGTCCTAGAAGGGGCAGGACCAGCTATCACATGCATCACAAATAGGCTGCATGCAATAAGAACATTTAAAATCAGTGCATACCTTAAAAACGCACCCTGTATTCAAAGTGTAAACATTACCTTAATGCCCAGATCCTCTAAACTGTTGGTTCTGGGAAGCTTTGATGTTTCTCCACTTTCTAAGCCTTTCTCTTTTTCATCAGGCAAGGGATCAATTATGTCATCAAACGTTGACAGAAGGGATAGAAGATTCACGTCACCTTTTGTGGTTTTGGCTTCTGTGCAGTCGTGGACAGGAAATACAGAAGGATACAGAGAGAAGTCACCATCAGGAGAGTATAGTATGGTTGGCATTGAAAAATGAGGTGTGAATCAAACCTTTGTGACTGAAGTCCATGCCTGCTTTCAGTCCTGGAGGGACTGTCAATAAATCTGGAATTAAAGGGAAGACACATTATTGTAAAATCATTACTGTACTCTGAACACAAACTCACCCACTAGAAATACGCTTTTGAATAATGTTTCTCTCCATGTGCTCTTTAAGTTCAAAATACAAATAACATACTAACAGGCATATGGAAAAACCTTTGTTACCATGACAGACGTACCAAGTTCACATGCAACAATCAAAATATCAAGCAAGCAATAAACAAAATAAAATGATAATGTACATACCATGTTCAAAGTCAATATCTTCTTCCATCTCTGACTTCTTCTGTATTTGCTCCAATGTCAGCTCCTCCATACCTCCTAGGAGGTGATATGGGGTAGTTAGAAAGCAATAAATTAACTTAATAAATGAGGAAAATAATAGGGTTGGGGGGAGGGGGGGGGGGGCTCTGAGCTGATCTACCTGGCAGGAAGGGGTAGTTTGTGTTACTCCCACGAAGACTTTCAGCTGGAGGTCCTGGCTGCCTGTTCAATGATAAAGAGTTCTTCGCTGACAGCCCAGTGTGTTCCAGCAACACCTTGAACAAAGGGAAAATATGTAATTGTTTCAATGTTTGACATGTTTACTGGAAGCCTAAAGCCAACTACACATGACAGAGATGTGCCAACATCTTTTTTTTTTTTTTTATCTATATATAGATATATTCATGATTATTTAATAAGTGAACATGTCACTTTCCTCCATTTACTAGACATGCAGTGAATCTTAGCACTGACTGAAGGTTCGGTTCTGACAATCCAAGTGCTGAGGTAATGTGAGGTAAAGTGCTGAGGTAATGTGTAAATATGGTACCTCAGTGAAGTCCAGCAGCATACCGGTGGTGGGGTCTCTCACCACAGACAGGCTGGAGTGCAGAGGGGACAGGGAACAGTGCAGCAAGGAGTCCACATCTCTGTTCCTCTTGGTCAACCTGAGAGATACAATGTATCATGTTGACATCACTGGTGTTTACATATTATTAGACTTAAATAGACCTTGTCGTCATTGTTTTATTTTCAAATCCAGGGTGCAAGCATGACAAATATCACTTCCATACAGCACATCTAAAACATGCATTAAAGGTGTTCTGGTTACACAGGTTACAGGGTTCTGGGAACTGTAGTCTGAGAAGGAGATCATGAGAGCATGACACTGATGTACTTACTTAAGAAACTTCTGGAATGCATCATTTGTGTCATGTATGGGCATCCATGCAGGATCCTGCAAGAAACGTTTCTCTACCTCCATCTTCAAGTCTAGACACGTGGGAGGAAGGCCGTGGGGAAGCTGAAAAAAGGTCAGCGACGAATGAGATGAACACAACGAGTCCTAGTCACTCCTGACTGTAGCTTATTTAACAGCAATTATTTAGCATGACCTACTGTGGTCTGTGGGGGTAGGGGGTTGTTGCTGGGCAGGGGGTGAGTGAGAAGCTCAAACCTTCCTGAACAGCCCATCTCCAGCAAGGAGAGAGGCAAGTCATCACGGCCAGGAGGGGGTAAATCTGGACAGACAATGCTCTAACAAGTCATCTCATGGCATGACAAAACTGACAGCTAACTGCTGATCGCTATCACTGTAATGCATGTTAACATGAACTTTTACGCAATACTATCAAAATAAACCTGGCTGCTGCTCACTATTAGTTATCTAACTAGATATCCTAACTTTAAACACTTGGATAGCTAGCTAACTAGCTATTTTATTAACAGTTAGCCTTGCCATAGTTAGCTATCTGGCTAGCAGAACTGGCTGTCATAATTTTAGCCATTTTCAACAGAATGGCACCTGAAGCATACTACTTAAGTCATTCGTGGGATCCACTTACCTATTTTATCCATCTCACTCTGCAGTGCTTTAAAATTTAGATAACTAACCTATCTACTATTTCATTGAAGTTACAGAAACAAGCTATGCATGAGTGGGAAGTGACGAACCGGAAGCTCGTGGACTGTTTTACTCACTTGGTAAATAACTCCATCAAGCGTAAACACAGATCGATTGGTATTTAAAGTGAAATACATTTCACTGCATATAAGCCCTAAATGTGATACATGTACATTTAAATAGAACAATAGATTTCTACACATTTACCTCAGAATCAGAATATTTTATTAATCCCCGAGGGGGAAATTGCAGAAATCTTTACCCGATATTAGAAACAGTAAAAAGAAACGTGGGGTTTTCACTTTGTTCACATTAATATGGATGTCAAATAGCGTCTTAAAGGTAGCGAAAGAATTGTCTGTCTTCGTTTTAATTTCGGAGGTACTGCTTTGTTGTAGATCAGATTTAAATTAAATGAGTGCACCATTACAGAGATTAGTACTGTCATGCTCGATTCCAGATTCCAGTCTGGAAACCAGATTTAGTTCTTTATTTTGTGGATTTTATTTGGTCTCTGATCCCAAAGTGCGACAGGTGGCGTCACATCGATGGCCCATTGTTTGCAATCTACGAAACGAGAAGAACCAACAACATGTTACGTCATATGTGGGCGCCGAAACAGTGTATAATTTGCAAGCTACTTGTCGGAGAGCTTTAGGATATCAAAAGTCGCTTTTGGCAAAGTAATTTGTGTAGACGATATTTTGGGATGTGTTATCGCCTAAAGCGAATCATAAAGCTAATGATTCTTAAAAATGTTTAAGTTTGTGTCCAGTTAAGCTAATGTATACCTATATCGCAACAGAATATGCTTACTAGCTAGTAGCTATCATTCTTGAAAGGGTTCACCGCAATGTTATCTAGCTACCTAGATACTTTTACATTTCAGTTTGTTGTCATGGCTGAAGTATGACATCTAAGTAGTGAAAATTTCAGATCATGTGATGTGTTTTTTTCCTGCAGTTTGACTACGATGGCTGTATTTCCAAGCTCATTGACAGAGGAGGAGGAAACATTGCAGAAAAAATACGCAAAGTTAAAGAAAAAGGTAGAACTATCTATTGATAGTAATGAAAGAGTCTTGATTAAAACGCTGCAGTTTTATTGTCGTAGGACGAACCATTTCATAGGTGAACACGATATAATGGGAAATACCTGACTGACAGCAACGTTCAGACATTATCCATTGCTCATTGCGCCAATCCTGTAAAATTATCTTTAAGTATTGCCTTAAGTAGTTGGGTATTTGTAGCATCTAATGTAAGACCAGTGCTGCATAAAATATTTTCCCTGCTTCCTCTGATGGTAGAAAAAGGCCCTCTTGGCACTGAAGAAGCAGAGCTCAAGCAGTCAGACAAGCCAGACCGGCCTGAAACGCAGTAAGTTGCAGTACTCTTCACTGCTGCTTTGCAAATGGATCTAAACAATATTGTGGACCTTTCATATGTATCTTAAAAGGACATGCTTGTTTAGTAAAACAATGACTTGAAAGAGTATTTGCTTCTTTTGAGCGCTAATTTGGTGTTTCTCAGCCCATTCCTCAGGACCTACAAATTGGCCCACGGTTTTGTAATAATCCAGCTCCCAGAACATTTGAATTAGGTAGTCAATGCTCTTGATTGCTTGGTTCAGGAGTATTGGGACTAGGTTGGAGAATACTGTTCTAGATTATTATTTTCCATTTAATGTCAGTAGATTCCAGAACCAAAATTTGAAAGATGAAAGTGTTGATAATAGTGTTGAGAGACTAATTCAGTTGTGTTTCTCACAAGCCCTGTCGGATCAGCCTGTGGTAGACACTGCGAAAGCCACCAAGCATGCCAAAATGCTCATCAAATCTGGAGCCATAAGTGCCATCAAATCAGAGAACAAGAACTCTGGGTTCAAGCGTTCTAGAACACTTGAAGGTAAATTAAAGGTAAGGATTGTTGTCTTTAGTCTATAGTTACTGTTGTTACTATTGTCTTCTACTATAATGACATTCTGCATCATTTTAAAATAGTCAAGTCACTTACTCCCTCCAATCACGATGGGTTTAACAGTGCTACGATACTATGTGTCAGACTCTTAATTGGTTAAATTAATTTATTTTTTAACCGTAGGATCCAGATAAGGGTCCTGCTCCAGCATTCCTTCCATTTCAGAGGAGTGTCTCCACAGATGAAGAGCTTCCAGAGGTAGAGTTCCCACTGGATAGTTAACTGTCTCTATTTCTCCAAGCCTGTTGATTATAAACCATACATCAAGATCTGTAAGAACCCATTAGCATATATTACTTGTCAACTTGTTTCTTTCTCTCTTTGCAGTCTGCTAAAAGAGCCCATAGAAAGACTCTCTATGAAAGGTAAGCTTCAGCAAAACCTGAAAGGCCAGTGCAAAGTTTGTGAGTGCTTGGATGTGTATACAGTAGTCCACCTATTAGTAGTACAAGAGATTTAATATCCCTTCATTTGCTGCTGTAGTTTTGTCGTCTCAGGAGAACGTTCCCGTGACGATGACGACAGCGGGGGAGTGCCGTCCAGCCATGACTTTGAGCGTGAGCGTGAAAGAGAGGTGGAAAGAGACAGAGATCACGACCGAGACAGGGAACGCGAGCGGGACCGAGGACGGGACAGGGAGCGGGACAGGGAGCGGGAGCGGGACCGAGAGCGGGACAGAAGCCGAGAGAGGGAGCGAGACAGAGAGCGAGATCGAGACAGAGAGCGAGATGGACCCTTTAGACGTAAGTTCCTCAGTAATCTATAAGCCTGTAATAAACATGCAGGATGATCTTGTTCTAAATGCTTTCTCATTTATAGCTATGTGTGTGTAACTGTTTCTTGCTGGGTCTGTTCGGAGTGATCCTGATTTTTCCACACCCGTGGTGGCTGTGCAGGTTCGGACTCGTATCCAGAGCGGCGGAATGTCCGGAAGGGGAACACGGTGTACGTGTACGGCGCAGGACTAGTGGAGGACAGCCTGCGAGCGGCTTTCTCTCAGCATGGCAACATCATCGACCTCTCCATGGATTCCCCACGCAAGTATGACTGAGGTTATTCTGTTTTAAGGATGATGTGAGACGCTGTGGTGATTTATATAATATTCATTAATACACTGATGTTTTATCAGGTCATTTATACAGTGATGTTTTTATCAGGTCTGTGCATAGCCTAGAGCAGTGGTGCCAGGTCTCAGTTCTGGAGACCACATCCCTCCTTCCACCAGTGTTGAGCTTGTGAGATCCCCTCATGAGCTGAACTGAATGTGTTATAACCCAGGGTTTTCAGGCTAGTCCTTGGGGACCCCTAGACGTTTTTGTTGTCTTTCATTTTTAACTCATTGCTAATTGGTGCTCTTCAGAACTTAACCTACTGATTAATGTCTGGAGCTGGAACAAAATAAAAATCTGGACTGGATGGGGTTCCTAAGGGCTGGATTTAAAGCCTCTGCATTAGAGTAATCGTTATTCTGGACTACAGACATTATTATCGTCTGAATATATGAGCATACATATTTGCCTGATATTTGCTTCAACAGGTATGTTCTCAAAATCGGCTGCAACGTTACCAAGTACCTCCAAGTCCTCCCACTGTAGACCTTCTGACGAGCTGACGGCTAGTCGCTAAGCATTCTGGTTTCTGGTCTAATTTTCCTCCCTCTTTTCCCATGTTTTCTCTTCCAAGTTGCGCCTTTGTCACTTTTGAGAAGATGGAATCGGCAGATCAGGCTGTACTAGAGGTCAGTCCCAAGAACTCAGCAAGTTCTGTCTCCTTCATTCTCTCAAAAAAGAAGGTTCAACTCCATTACATGGACTTCATTTTTCCTTCTGCATTAGCAGTGTTCACTGCTTCACTAAAGTTTAGTTCTGTGATTTTTTTCTTGAGTTTCAAGAGTTTTCTCTATTACATTATGAATACACGCTTTCAGCTGAATGGCACCGCAGTGGGTGATGTCACCGTGAAGGTGAGCATTGCCAGGAAGCAGCCCATGTTGGATGCAGCTACAGGCAAGAGTGTGTGGGCCTCTTTAGGTGAGTGTAGCCCTGTTGAGCACAAGGGTGTGTGGGTCTCTCTGGGCCTTTTTACTTTGATGAAGCCCTTTCAAATAAACATACTCTTTTCTGTCTCCATTCTTTTGTATTGTACCAGCTGTTCAAAACAGCACCAAGGGCTCCTACAGGGACAAGCGGAATCAGGTCGTCTACAGCGAGGATTTCCTTTGACGGCTCTCCATGCAGAATAGATGGAAGAGGAACGTTTCTCTTAATGCAACTCATTGTGGATACTATGAGGAACTGGGCACTGCTTTTGTTGTGTTGTTGTTTTGGCTATGTATTCAATATTTACAATATTTCAATACAACAATTTCATATGTGGATTGCCCAATAAAGTTGTAAATATTCTCAAATTAAAGCAGAGATTTAGAACTTTAACCTCAAGGTAACCTTTACATTTGTGCTAGAGTACAGAGACAAGAAGTGTTAATTCTTAAATTCCTCTTACACACAGCAAAGCAAAATTTCCACTTTCCCTTACTCAGAATAACCCAAACCCAAAACGAACCTAAAATGTACAAGCTCATACCAGTAGTGTTGAAACTAGTCTAAAATATTCAGTTGTAAGCAGTTAGGCTTGGCTGTAAAACGAGGTTACAAAAAACGCATCACAAACCTTCCTTAAATTGTAGTTGACTTTTAAGCTACGCTTTATACAACCGCATGCTTTATTTAGCTTCCATCTTAATGGCAGTGACAGTAATACACCACAGCATAGTAAACACAAGTAATCCATCTGGCCAGAAATAAATATGTTTGTTAGGCCATTTTACCTCATGAATAAAAGGTAAATGGTTTTAAAACAGACTAAATCATAAGAGCTATTCAACGTGCGTGGCTGTTAGCTTAAGAGGCATGATGCCGGAGCGTCATAAAAAAGCGAAACGTTTAATAGAACAAATATGACACACGAGCAGCGATAATGTTAACATGGGAATACGCGGAGTTCAGACACCAACAGAGGATGTTAGACACGCCTAAAGTACACACATCTAAACAACACACAGGTTGGATACACTTACCGGCCACTTTATTAGGTACACCTGTCCAACTGCTCATTAACGCAAATGTCGAATCAGCCAATCACAAGGCAGCAACTCAACGCATTTAGGCACGTAGACATGGCCAAGACGATCTGCTGCGGTTCAAACCGAGCAACAGAATGGGCAAGAAAGTTTATTTATGTGACTTTGAACGTGGCGTGGTTGTGGTGCCAGACGGCCTGGTCTGAGTATTCCAGAAACTCTACTGGGATTTTCGGTGAGTGTATAACATTAACAAGATGAGTGACGTGCGCACACAGAGGTACACGGTCCCGTGAGAGGAGTCGAGGGCGGCACTGTCACACTAAAACTACATCCCACCCAAGCAAGTTCTAAAGGAGCGAAATAATTTTTTATTGGCTAAACACTGAGGCACAGCAGGAAAGGAAGATCTTTGATACGAACGTCTGTTTGTGTAAAACCGTAGTTTATTGACTCATTTACAGAAAGAGAAAGGGAAAGAACTATTGAAATGGTTTTAATGTATCTTGGGTGAGAACATGCTTGATCTAAAAACACACATTTGAAATACAATCTAAACATGTAACATGAATCCACAATTACAATATTAACTGGTTAATTATCCTGTCATTAGGATAAATGCTGCAAAGACAGACATTAATGGAACTGACAGGTTCCGTTCTTGATTTTACAATTTTCCTTACGCTGGTCTGTCAGCACAGTGATTTCTTACATATTTATTAATGAGGCACAGATGTTCAGAAGTCTGTAATCAACTTCCCCTAAAAAAACAAGAATGACCAGTGTGTCACTAGCACCACCGATCTCGTTTTAGCCAGATCCTGACTGCATGGGTTTCAATTGCCGGCTCTACGTGCGTTACCATGGCATCACCCCTCACTCTGATGTATTCCCCATCATCCTGTGGACAAGGGATGAGGGTGAGCTTCCCTTTCATTCTGAACTTCCACAAATCCTGACATTAATTAATCATGAATTGCATGAATGTAACGATTCTATTGTAAGGGTTTGGTATTGATTTGAATTTGAGTAATGATTCCTCAAAACGGTTCCAATTTGTCTGGTTCTCATCTAACTAGTCAAGTGCAGAAAACATGCTATGGCTTCAATACAGTAGTTTACCATACAAAAGTTCTACTAAACTTGACATCAATGGTAGCCTGTTGGAAGGTGAAATATAGGTGATGTCTGTCTGTCTCAGTCTCATCATAAACCAGTTTGAACCAGTTTGTTTTGCTGTCATCACAATCAGAAAAGTTTGGGAGTTTTTTACAGTCAATTACCATCTTAAAAAAATATAAACAAAAAACAAACTAGTTGACCAGCTACATTGTCATAAAAGGACAACTGCAATCTTGATGCAGTTTGAAGCTAAACAATACTGTCTGAATAACAGTTAGCTAACATTTCTGCACCATGACAGCTGACATAGAAGCTTCAGCTTTCCATCAGTTTGGATCATTCATCTTGATATTAAACAAAACCATTTCCAAAAAAAAATATTTAACTTGCTAGTGAGCAGTGTGTAAGAAGAATATACTAACCACACCAGTCAGGATCTGGCATTTAAACCATAACAGGCTTAAGGGGTTTTCACACTTTTTTTTCTTCCTGGACCCAGGACCACTCGCTCTGCAAGTTTGCTCAAGTGTGAAAGCTGTTTTTGACACCAGGAGCAGTATAAAGAACTGATTGCTGGTCCTACTTAAATCCATGGTTTATAGCTGATGTCTAGCAAATTCTGATAAAATCTGCTGCTCTATCCACTGCTGGAAACACGTGAGGTTGGGTGATTGGTAATTGCTTATTGCATTACTTTTCATGGTGAATTACCATGTATCCAAAAAAGCACGAGAGTATCCAAGGAAGATGAATACTCTGCAATTTCCTCCAGGATCAATAAAGTGTTGTCGTAAAAAGCAGCCAACAGATGAATCTGATGCCTAAAATTTTGCAAAACAGGGCATAGAAATGGATATACAGAATTGTGTAATCGAACCACAGTTCGTCATTGAGCCCCTTCCTCAAATCAGCCCAGAACTGGTCCTGAGTATGGACTCGCATATCTGGGACAAGTGTGAAAACGCCCTTAAAGACCCATGAGGCCAGTTAGCTCCACCTACCCATCCTTGTCTAAGGCTACTTTAGATTACCTCCAGATAAGCCCTAGCTAGCTTAAACACCTCCACCTGCGGCCACCCCCCCACTTTCCCTCTGGATCTCCAGGTAGTTCTGGGCGGTGGTTTTCCCGTGCTGCTCCTTCAGGTGGCGCCGTAGTGCAGGCTTGTGGGCAAAGCAGACGTGGCAGAAGGCGCAGACGTGCGGCCTGGCGCCGCTGTGCATGTTCATGTGGTCGCACAGCGTGGACTTCTGCGTGAACGTCTTGTGACAGAGCGGGCAGCTGTGCAGCTTGGTGGCGCGGTGCACCGCCATGTGGCGGCTCAGGTTGCTGGAGTGGCTGAAGTGCTTCCCGCAGCACGGGCAGACGTAAAGCAGGTGGGTGGCACGCGAATGCACGGACAGCGCCTGCACCGACGAGAACGCCAGGCCGCAGTGCTCGCACGCCACCGTGCCAGTCACGCACGACGTGGAGCCCACTACAGCCACAGAGTCGTCCCCGTGGGCCTCCTCGTCCGCTGGCACCGCCACCACCCCCATGTCGTCCATGGCGCCAGTGCCATCCATGCTGAAGTGGGCGGGGGCACAGTCGGAGCCCGGCACGGTGCCCTGGCCCTCGGCGGCCCGGTAGTCCACCCGCAGGGAGGCGTCGGCAAGTGCCGGGGCCGAGAGGTAGTCTGACCCGATGTCTGCGGCAAAGTTACCCATGATTTCGTCAGAGGTGGGAAAGCGCCAAGCTTGCTGAAAGTTGCCCATGGGCCGTCGCTCACGGAAGGTGTAGCGCTTCCTGTGCTTGAAGCCCCGCCCACGACCACCCTTAGGCTCCCCATGTCTCCGCCTCCAAGGCCGCTGCGCGCCCCTCTGGCTACTACCTGCTGCTCCCTCTTCCTCCCTGCTTAGCTCATCTCCCCGCGTGTCTAACACTCCCACCGTTTCACTGGCCTCCTCAGGGACACCAACATTATCTTCTGCGTCTTGGTGGTCGTCCTTTACATGCACCTGAAACACAGTAAAATCATTCCTCGCTTCGTCCTCCTGGATATATTCAGAGCAGTCCGACGCTCCAACCTGCAACAGTGAAAGCAATAGTAATTGACTTATAAAGTCTTATACGCCCGAGACAATTAACTTCTGCTTGTCTGAGTACCACACACAGCTGTATGCTAGTAACAAATCAACTGTCAACAGGGTAGAAGGTGGATGACAAATCGTGCATAGCTGTGCAACAAATCGCCCCCTCTTTGGGGAATAATAAAAGTTCACCTTGTACCATGGCATCAAATGGGCTACACTCTCTAAATGCACACACAAGGTGTACATAAAAAAGAGGCCAGTGAGTGCAGGTACAAGGTATGTTCTATTAAGGTGAGATGTCAATGTGAATGATATGGAGGACAAAGGAAACATATGTACCCTTTGAATGGACATATCCTCATCTCTCTGCTGGGTAATGGGATGCTCATCACCAGACACCTGGGGCTCCTCCTCTGAGCTCTGAGGCTGTAGTGATGACATATTATCAGAAGGGGGCGACACAGATTCCAGACTATGTGCGCTTCCACTGACAATCACCGGCATGGACTGGGAGTCCTCCATTTTCAAAGTCTGAGTAAGTGCAAAGTGTTCACGAACAGAAAAACTAATGAGCGAAACAGGAAGAGGAATTAATTATTTATTCCGCTACCAGTTCATGCTGCTATAAACTAAAATGCTAGCTGTAATTAGTGTGTGTATGGTAAGTGGTTCACAGACTCACTCCCACTGGACTGTGGTTCCTGGGTTGCAGATAGTTGCTAAGGGCTCCCCTGCATTTCTCCACCACATGCTCCATTTGGAGGTAGCTGGCTGCAGTCAGGTAATTTACAATCTCTTTGGCACTAAACTGTAAAATGCCTGTGTAACAAGACTGCAGGAGGTCACGTATGACTGTTGAGCTGTGCAACACTGACACCTGCTGGACAGAACATGGATGTGTTAACAAAAACTGTAAAAATAAAAAAAATAAAAAAATAAAAAAACTCCATTACTATTAATGGTGTTCAGTCTTTGACAGCAACATGAATCATTCTCTGGTCATGCTTAAAACAATGAACAATAAACACCCTGGAACAATCTTCCACCCAGAGAGGCACTCCAATCATGAATAACTGACTTGCTGGATGCTTATAGATGCCCAATTTCCATTCCTACTCCCAACATTAACATAAGCATAGTGGGTTGTACCTGTAACTCTGCAGATGGGTTAAGCAAAAACTGGTCCCTGAGAAAGGCAGAGGAGGCAGCCAGTACCACTTTATGCCCCCGGAACATCTGCCTCCCCCCTGCCATGATGGTGATGTCACAGAAGTGCAGCTGCTCCCGCAGAGAGTTCATGCTCCTCAGAGCAGTGTCGCCGTGGCCAGGCAGGCGGAAACACACCTCATCCATCTCTGCAAGACGGATGAATCTGAAGGGTTGACAAACAACAGAGTAGGGGTGTAAACAAACATCATGACAACGACGCAGAAACGTATTAACAGCAGTAATTACACTTTTGTGAATGTAGATTTCAAAACAACCTAATGTGCACGTATTGTAAAGACTTCTGAAAACTATTCAAACAGCACTAACTTTGGTACAGTACAAATCGGATGTCCGTGCAAGATCGTTCCTATGAACGTGCGACGGTTTTCAATAGCCTAGTTTTAATTTTTTTTTAAGATTAGGTCATGTGTGGTCATGTGTAATAAATAGGCTCTCACCATATGACTATACATTTATATATAAACAGCAGCCAATAAAAGCACTTAAAATGCTTTTCCACTTAAAAAAGCATTTTAAAAAAGCACTGGGTTCCACTTAAAATGACAGCGCACACAGGGTTTATGCATTAAGCCAGAGTCGAAAACGATTAATCACGCTCCTGACATCAGCTGTCCTGCTGAATATACTAGGTCATTGAGCAATATATGTGTGTCCAACAAGTGTCCGACCGTCATAACAATATAACGAACACGATTCCAATCCAAACTGAAAACCACTGCCCACTTACGAAGGGTACGTACAGATGGTAATATGGTGCTTACATGGCGCACCACAATTGAGGCTTTATACACAATTGATTTCTTTTACTACAATGATGCACAGAATCGCTGGACAAATTTCTATACGGCACCATCACCACAGACCCAGTTAACGGACCATACAAGCTTCATGCGAAATGGTATTACACATAATAAAAACGAACGGACTTCTTAATTTCGTGAAATACGGCTCGTACAACTTCAAAATACATTTTCATTTAATTGTTACAGTTGATCTGAAATATCCAAATATTGCCCGGAACAGAGTTAGCTAGCGAGCTAGCCATCCAAGTGTTTAGTACGGCCCATAGTGTAGCATGAGCCTCGATGCAGTATGCCGCGGTAATAATTGTGTATTCTTAATACAAAGCACTATAGCTAGCTTGCTACGCCATTACACATAAACCACACAACTGGTCCAAGAGCTTTTAATTAAGGCGTAGCGGCAGCTAGCCAGCTACCCACCTTTTGTCTCCATGTAGCTAGTGAGCTCCCTAGCTAGGTTAGGTAAAGCTAGCTAACTAACTGTGGTTACGGGACGGAAAATTGCTAGCTAGCTAGGTTAGATATGTTGTTAGCTAGTACTCGTGTCACTTTTCCGTTCATCCATCCGTTAAACTTACCTTTAATGTTTTATCACAGATGAGCAGGCAAAGTACTGCATAACAGAAACACGTAAACGTCGCAACGTGAGCTTTTTGCAAGTACTTAAGTTTACACAGTTTAGCTAGCCAGCTAATGTTTACTTCTTCATAAAAGTAGCCTATACTACGGTGGCCGGCATATAACTTCCGACCTGTGATTTCGACAACGCATCAGTCGCGTATGTAAATTCGTTCAGCTTTATTCCGGCGTTGTTCAGTATTTGACCAGAGCGCTCAGTGGATTGTCTAGGTTGGCTGAGTAATTGTTTCACTAATACGTCTTTGCCAAATGCGTTACGCATTTATTTTCTGGTATGATAGTCAAAATCCTCCACCTCAGTGAATGCCCATTGCCCGATTCCAATCCCCGAAATGAGTAATTAATTCGTGAATATAAACGCCTACAGCCACCCACATTTTTGTAGTTTATATTTTAAGCACTTGAGTTCATGGCTTATAATGCCATGAAAAACACTGTTGTGACCTTCATTTGTGCAATCGCATCATTTGCAAAAAAATGCCAATTCATACCCGAGTTTAAAACCTAAGCTTATACATTTCTGAAGTCAAAACATAAAAAATAAAAAAACTATAATTTAGATAAAAACGTATTTATTGCAATTATGTTTATACTTGCAGAAAGTCGTAATATTAAAAGATGGATATTTCCAGCTTCAGGGCACCAAACTGGGCTGTGCAAGATGTGAAAGGTTTCCCGCAAATATCCTAAAACATCAAGATCTTCAGAGCAGCGTTAAAAACTATATCATTACTGGTCCAAATACCACACACAACTGTAGTGTTGGGAAAGACTAAACCACAATGTGAAAATCATTAGAATTTATTTTGTCTAATTTCATTAAAGAACCACAATATCAGAAACCGAAAAAGAATTTCACAGGTTTACAAATTTCACATCTTAGATTAAAATGTACAATAATTCCTTAAGAATTATTAGCAAGTCTTTCAGCACACCATTTTTTTGTTAAGAGTATTATGTGATATTTCTAATGACTCAGTTTCAGTACTTTTTTTTGGTCAAGTCAAACCTAAAGCATAAATGGGAACTGCACAGCTGACTATGCTCCATGGACAGGGCGCGCACACACACACACACACACACACACACACACACAGTAAGCATTTTATTACAGAGTTGAGGCTGATATAAAACCTCTATAAAATAATCATGAGCACAATGATAAGATCAAGTTCTAAAAATACAAATACCATTTTACACCAAATTCACACTCATTGCACTTTGAAGATCCTACACCACCTGAAGATGAGAAATACAGCCACTCTCTTAGCAGCCTGTGTGAAAATGACATGGTCATTTATCACCAAATATTAT
>JAOYMR010000004.1:18056027-18066124 GCA_025802075.1 Tenebrosternarchus preto | reverse complement strand
ATATAATATTATAGAATCCGTTTGATTCTTCCTTGATTGACTGAGTAGTCAGAGCTCTTCATTCTCAAATGTTCTTTTCTACTGGCAGAATTTATATTTATATTTTAAAAGTATTATGTTCTCTGAAGAGGAAATAGAAGTAGGGGGCTTGTCTATGTATGATGGTTGTGCAGGAATGACTAATTACAGAAACCCTCCTCCACAACCTTTGACTCCTCCACAGGTGAAGAGTTTCTCTGCTTGCACATACTGTTGTATAGAAGTCTCCACCTACCTGAAAAAATGGGTTTCCCTTATTCCCACGCACATAAGAAAAAGCACCATCCCTAGTCTGAATAGTGGAACAAATTAATATCTTGCCTTAATATACATTAAGGATTTTATTAGGTATGCACCGTTGCCTAATAATCCCCTGGTTAGTGATTCTGAACTATATTTCTAAGTAAGAAGTAAGAAAGTAGATTTTTGTTTATAGAGTACATTTAAAACAGTTTATCAAAGTGCCGTACAAAAAAACAACAACTTAAAGTTAGATAATAATGATAATCATAGAATAGAGAATGAAAAAACTGAATAATTAAAAAAAAAAAAAAAAAAAAAGATAATAAAAAATTCCATTCATTCCATCCATTCATTTTCCAGTGCTTGTCCAGGTCTGGGTCACAGGGTCAGCAGCCTAAACCTAAGCTCTACTCTGAGCCTCTCCTGGATCACAGAGCTCCTCACCCAATCTCTAAGGGAGAGTCCACCAACCCTGCAGAGAAAGTCCTTTCGGTCACTACCCAGAGCTCGTGATCATAGGAGAGCGTCAGAACATAGATTGACCGGTAACTTTGTCTTCTGGTTTAGATCCCTCTTCACCATAACAGGTCGGTACAGGGTCCACAACACTGCAGATGCTGCACCTGTCCACCTGGCAACCTCTCGCTCCATCCTTCCCTAAGTTGTGAACATGATCCAAGATATTTTAATTCCTGCACTTAGGGGTAAGAATTCTCTCCCAACTTGGAGAGAGCATTCCACCCTTTCCGATTGAGTAATAAAACGCAATAATAAATAAAATAAAACATAAAAATATTAATAAGATTTCAAAATGCATGTGTAAAAAAGTACATTTAAAGTCTTCAGATCAAATTGGTAACAGATGAGGCATTTCTAATATTAAGGGGCAGGCTGTTCCACAGCTTCAGGCTGTTCCACACGCTTCAGGTTGTTCCACAGCTTCAGGCTGTTCCACATGCTTCAGAGCAGCGGCTGCAAAAGCACCGTCACTTTTAAGCTTCAACAGAAGAACCAGAAGTAACTGATATGCCAGAAGTCATTGATTTGAGGACCTCAAAGACCTAAGAGTAGAGTCAGGGTGGTCTACAGTGTCTACAGTGTAAATAGCAACTAGTCCATTAAGAGATATAAAAATAAATAAAAGAATCTTAAATTGGATCCTGTACTGGACAAGAAGCCAAATAAGGGAAACTAAAGATAAACAGCCTGGAAGCTGCATTCTGATCTAACTGAAGGCAGGCCTCTATAACGGTGGAGACATTCCTGTGTTTTTATAGTGTTTATTGTCACTACCACTGCTACTAGATAAAGGTGCTAATGAAGAGGAAGTTGAATAAATAAAGGAAAATACATTTTTCCAATGTACCTTTTGAATTGGCTGCACCTAATAACCATAGCATTTAGAATTCAGGTTGAAAGTTAGATTAGTCAGACGTTTGAATTACCCTTGGCTCTCTCCCAATGCTTAAGTTCAGTATCTGTCCTCCAAAACCATCCACCTGCGTGCTACACCAACACAGGGTGTCATGGAGAGAGACTGGTCATGTGTACCATGATGTTACAGAGGGGAAGTTGCAGGGCCACATGACCGCACTTGCCTTGAATTGAACTAAAAATGATTGATTTCTGACACGTTTATTGAATCATCTATGTGCGTGAACTACCTCAAAGAAATAATAAGCCTGAAACATTGTTAAAATCTCTTGTTACTGTGATGCTTTTTAATTTAATTATCTTTTTTATTTTGGTTATTTGTTTTGTGCTTCTCTTGCCTGTCGTGGTTATACAACGGCATGTCATACAAATGTCCAAATTATCACTGCAGATTTTTTAAAATATCTATTATTACCATTAATATCATTGTGCAGAGGAATTTAAATAAACAAAAAGGGATGTAATGAAAAAATTAAACTGACATAAATGAATATGAGCAACTTTTATAACATGTAAAATCTTTTAATTGTTTTACTAATTAATTGTCTTCATCTCCACAGAGTCCAAAATAAGACTTAATAACACAAGGGAGCCTACCATGTCTAGTCTCTGCTCACTATTACTCATGATACCTGCACTTCAAGAGAATCTGCACACATCAACAACTGTACTATTTAAAAATGTCCCACTTTCAGTTCTTCAGTTTTGTACTGAAACTTGCATCTCATTCACACCTCCACCTTCTGTTCCACCCACGCATCACTCTCAAAGCCTTTAGTGTGGTTGGCCCAAACTGCATCATTTGAAACCTTTAACCCTTCTGCTCTGTATGGAGCTTCTTTTTCTAGGATGTCACCTGCAGTTATAATGTAATCCATGTGTAAAAGTACGATAGGCTACTGTGGCAGGATGAAAGATGCATGAGCTCCCCAATTCCAAATTGCTTTTAAAAAAAAACAGTTGTGATGAAATTTACCACCATTAAATTATGATAAAATTCTGCTGTTATCTCACCTCTCATAACCTTTTATTTTTTTATATTAACATGAAGATCACAAGGACAAGAAAAATAACAGCAAAATGGTTGTATTAATAAAGACTGTAAGAATAGTGTAAGATCTCATTCTTTCTTCTTGCATGTATGTATGTTTTACATACCTGTATGCTTTACTTTAACTGTGCTCTTTGTTTGTTTACATTCCTGTATGCTTTACTTTAACTGTGCTCTTTGTTTACATATCTGTATGCTTTGACTGTGCTCTTTATTTGTTTACATATCTGTATGCTTTAACTGTACTCTTTGTTTGTTTACATATCTGTATGCTTTACTTTAACTGTGCTCTTTGTTTGTTTACATATCTGTATGCTTTACTTTAACTGTGCTCTTTGTTTGTTTACATATCTGTATGCTTTACTTTAACTGTGCTCTTTGTTTGACCCATTAGCTGAATAAGCATGAACAGGCATTCTTGATCTGTAAAATCCAATGGTGAGATTTTTTGAATGTTGCAATATATGACAAATAGTGGCATGGTGACTTCAGTAATCTTGTATCACATGCATTTGTGATACACCCAAGAATCCCGGAGGATTAGAATTTACATCATCCATTAACTTCCTGTGGAACTATCTGTGCAGAGATAAAACAAACTGCAACAGTCAGAGTTAATCATCCCGCCCTCTGTTGTCCTGTAGGCTCTGTTGTCCTGTAGGCTCCGTTATCCTGTAGGCTCTGTTATCCTGTAGGCTCCGTTATCCTGTAGGCTCTGTTGTCCTGTAGGCTCCGTTATCCTGTAGGCTCTGTTATCATGGGGCTCCTGTCCGTAATGACTAGAGAGAAAGTTACCCCTGCTACCTCAAACAAGCACCTTATGAATGTGACCATGATTTGTGATGTGACACTTTCAAGCGAGACACTCCTTCATGTCAAATCTGCTCCAGTTTTCTATTGTTTCAGCATCATCTCAACTTGATGATTGATGAACAGCCCATCTGTAACTTGGGCCGAGTCCTTCTCAGAGTCACCCAGTTACCTGTCAGTCAACCATGAGATGTAAATCCCAGAGACAATGAGAGTCACTCAGCACTGTAGTGTTGCAAAATTTTTTACTGTTGTCAAATTTTTCCCTTTATTTTTGAGAAAAACCTTGATTTGTAATGTCATAGTATGCATACCAAGAGAAAACAGAAAAGAGGAACTGATGTTCTAAGGAAGAATGTGGAAGAATTGGTCAGTACTATTTTCACAGTAAAAAAGGAAACTGAGTTGAAGAATATATGAATATAAGACTGATACCAAATATCCCTCTAGAGTTTTTTTTTCTGATAAATATATCATTTCTACAAAATGGACCTCTAAGGACTGAAATGTATAGATAAAAATAAATAAAATCCAAATCAAATGTACACATTAACTAAAAAATACAACAAGTAAAAAGAATCAGATCTTTATTTCAATGTTAAACTACTTTATTTAGGTGTGTTCACCATGGTGTGTATTTAGGTGTGTTCACCATGCCAGAGCACCTGCTGACCTGATAGCTGTGCTGCTCTAACCATCATCCTGAGATGCTCAGGACAGGAATGAGCAAGAAGTTCCAAGGAATTCCAAACGTGTACACATTCTACATTTTTAGTTGACAAGCACATAGATAAATCATGAAAAATGAAAAACTTGAGCAATCAAAATACTGTGGATAAAGTGAAAATTGAGAGAAAGAAATAGAAACAGGGAAGGAAGGATAAAATTGGAGAACCAAAAGTAGCACAAGACTTGAAATTCTACAATCACACCAAATAAGGAAACTCCTCAGCTTAGAAACCTGACTTTGTACATGTGATGCCTGTTGTGGTAGGGACCTCACATGTGTAATGCAGTGGTGGAAATGCTTATTCTACACACGTATGTGTATGTGTATCTGGGTGTGTTTATATGTGTGTGTGTGTGTGTGTGTATCTATATGTGGGCGTATGTGGCTGAGAGTTTTCACATGTAAAAAATTCTCTGCTTCTTCCTCTCCATTGGGTTTCAGTGCTTACCTTTGTGGTGACATCAGTGGAGTTTCCCCAACTCCTTCCTACTTGAGCTTTAAAAGACCTGCTAAAAGACAGCCAAAGAGTTAGAAAGTCGTCGCTGACCAAGACGCACGGTACAAACAAAGCAAGCTGTAGTTTGAAAGGACATTAGAATATATTAGAATCACTTTATCCACAGCAGCTGAGGATAAGAAAAAGAAGACTAAGTCTTGGACTACGTTTCTACCAAGGAATAATTACTAAACCACCTTCACCGATGGCCAGTGACAAGCAAGTTATTTTGGAAGTGGAAGGGGTAGCGCTGAGCCCTGGGCAGGTCACCGTCAGGAGGGAGAAGCCGTCCTCTTGGGCGTGCTCCGCCAGGTGGAAGCTGTTGGGGGCGACGTTTGCAGTGGCCCTATGCGTTGCAGCATCGCTCTGCTTTGCCGGCTACAAGGTGAGCTCCATGTCAGCTGCCTGTCACCACAGAAATGCCTCAAAGCACATCGTTTCAATGCTCTATTGTGTGTTAATGATTAGTTGTGTAATAACAAGGTTTCCCTTTTTATTCTTGTTCCTCCAGCAGACACAAAGAAATTCAGAGGAAACAGATGGTGAGTTCACTTCCACTCTTGTTTTAATTTACTGGCCACTAGAGTGTTTTTTCCTAGCCGCTGGGCTTTCAGGCAGCTAACAGTATTCTTTCTTTTCCCCATTAGACATTAGGCTCACGCTGAGGCAGATATCAGGGAATGCAAAGGCTGCAATTCATTTATCAGGTAAGACTGGGTCTACAATCAAAATGTCACATGTCTTTTGTATAAGGCACACCTCTCTTATATATAAAGCAAAGCTGACAGAAAAACATAACACATAATAATTTCAAATCGAGAAAACTTTTGTAATTTGCTAATTTAATATATCTTAAATTCCCCCAAAGGTGATTACAACCCTGACGTATCCAATACGTCCGTGGAGTGGCGAGACAGCGAGGATCAGTCGTTTGCCGAAGGTGGGCTAGAACTGAAAGACAACCAGATCCACATCCCCCGCAACGGCTGGTACTTTGTCTACAGCCAGGCCTCTTATCGCGTGAGCTGCACAACAGACTCAGATAAGCTTCAGGACCAAGAAATGGTTCACTTGAGCCACAAGGTGTCTCGCTGGTCTGGGTCGTACGACAGCTGGAAGCCACTGCTGAGTACCGTGCGGTCGGCTTGTAAGCGCGCCCCCGCTCGAGGTGATGACAGCGATGAGCCGTGGTTCACCGCAGTGTATCTCGGAGCTGTGTTCAACCTGCAAGCTGGAGATCGCTTGCGCACTGTCATGGATACAAATATGCTGCCTACGATAGAGGGAGAAAATGGGAAAACGTTCTTCGGAGTTTTTTCCTTGTGAAGTCATAGTGGCAAAAGCGATAACCACTCGATCATCTCATGCAGTCTCATCAGTGGTTACATATTTTACATAAGCAGCCTGGACTAATGAACTAGGCTATTTGTTTTATATTAAAACACACATAAGTTTAAAGAGTATGCTAAGAGTAGTGTGACCTAGGAGTGAACTATTACTGTGAGCATACTTTAATGCTGTCATGCACGCTTAAGCGTAGGATGTTGTAAATATGTAACGATTTATTTAAATTGTCCACTACTGAAACAAACTATGTTTTTATCCATCCCTGTTGCAAGTTTACACTTTCAATATTGTTTGAAGGTAATGTAGAGCCAATGTCTCCAAGAAGCATACCTCTCAGTAGAGTTCAAGAGCAGTCGTTATTTTCCGATATGTTTACGATAGTGGTGTAATGCAAATTAGCGCTGAAAGGAAAACAAAACTTGAACCTTTTGTAGAATCTTCACGATTCACCATCTTCGCGTGGGCATGCTTTTTCTTAGTTATTTATTTGCTGTGTGTATATTATTTATTTATTTATTTATTTAATTATTTATTGGATTGTGTAATTTGGGATTTTAATGAAACAAAATAAGAGTAAAACGTGAGAAAAATTAAACATTAATAAACAATGAAAAAATAAAGCATTTTTACAATTCTTACTATTTTTTTTAAGAGAACTTTGTTTGGAAAAAATGTTGTGACAGAAATGGGCAAAAAAAAATAATACACACACACACACACACACACACACACACACACACACACACACACACACACACACACACACAGCTCTCAGACAGTGAATACTGTTTTTTGTACCCAAAATGTGATTTATGAAAATTGGTGCAGGTGTGTTTCGTTCTAGTAGAGAGACCTTATTCGTTCACCTTCCCAGCACCACTGGACACTCTCAACACAGCTGGAGAATGAAAGGGACTTATCTGTCCAACTTATTATTATTTTTTGTCTACACACAGTTTGCTTGTACAGTTGAGCAAGGATTCATGTACCTCTGTCTATAATGTCCTGTAGTGCTCCTCCATCTTTGCAGTGAAATTTCAATCCAGTAAACAAAAATGTTCTCAGCGATATCCTTTTATCAACTGTGTGAGCAAAGTACGTTTAAAGCTCTGGGAAGTAAAACCAGTTTAGATTCAAAAGAGTAAATATTTCAATCATAACATTCAGTCCATCAGATCATCAGGTTCTACAGCTTCAAAAGTTCAGGTTTTAAGATAAATGATCAGTACACTGGTACCACAGCCTCCATCACTCTAGATGTACTACATACAAATGTATTACCATACATTCCTCCTCATACATTACTATAGAAGTTGTTTACTGTAACCTTTGCAAGATACACAATCAGCTGTACACTAGAATCAAGAGAATGCTTGCTGGTAATTCTATTAAACACCTTTGGTCCATCAGGAGGGTATGTCATTTGCCGTGGCAAGGTATGAAAATGCTAATGGAACTTGTGCTAATGACATATCTGTTTGCACTGCCAGTTGTTGCTATGGCAGCAATAATGTAAATGAAGCAAGAAAGCTTAAGGAGAAAAAATGGAGAAAACGCGTGTATACATTCACTAAGTCTTAGGCACCAAAGAAAAAAAAAATTTCAAGTCAGTATTTATTTGCTTAAAAAAAAGATCATTGTAAATTATTTCATGCTTCTGCTTTTTTACTTAGCCTGCTTTCAGTTTCAGTTCAGTGGACACTCACGGAGCTTATTTGTTCTTTGGTGTGTTTAAAATCATTATCAAGAGTCAAAACGGCACTGTTGGAGGTGTGGAAGATGGAAATATTAAGCAGAATATAACGTCCTTTTTTATTTTGTTAATGTTAATATACACTGATATTTTATTGGATTCGTGGCCATTTATTTATTATATATGATCTGAAATGCATTTTCCATTTTTTCCAGCCATCTCACATGATATCAATCAGTTTATTAGAAATCCAGCTCACATGATATTAGTGTTGTTACTTTTTATTCCTTTGTATATTTGCATAAATGCTTTATCATATTTTATATCAAGGAATACATTAGGAGAAACAACCAAGATTCAGGAATACATCAGGAGAGACAACTAAGATTCAGGAGTACATCAGGACGGTGGGCCCAGTTGATGAGGTGCTTAGTGAGCATCTCCAACAACCTGAGAAGAAGCAGGAGACGTGGGAATGCGAAGGAGCAGGAGACGTGGGAATGCGAAGGAGCAGGAGACGTGGGAATGTGAAGGAGAGCAGGAGACGTGGGAATGTGAAGGAGCAGGAGACGTGGGAATGTGAAGGAGCAGGAGACGTGGGAATGCGAAGGAGCAGGAGACGTGGGAATGCGAAGGAGCAGGAGACGTGGGAATGCGAAGGAGCAGGAGACGTGGAAATGCGAAGGAGCAGGAGACGTGGAAATGTGAAGGAGCAGGAGACGTCATGGGACTGACGAAATGTATCGTCAGCAAATAGTGGAAGTGGGTAATATGGAAAAAATTCTACCAATGGCTGGAAAAGGAATGTAAGACAGTACAGAGGCACTAACCATGGCAGCATAAGAACAAACCCTAAATACAAGATGAACAGAGGCTGGGATCTACCATACCAGGAAAGACCCCAATTGCAAGTTGTGCAAGAATAGGCAGAGACAATCCAGCCCATAACAGTGGGATGCAAGATGCTAGCAGGCACAGCATACATGGAACGCCATAACATAACACTCCATAACATACATTCTAATATACAGGAACGTCTATGTATGGGCTGAGCACGTGCTGGAAGTTCCAAGGTCTGTTTGGGACTACACTCCCGAAGATGGAGGAGAATGACTAACCCTAGATCCTGTGGGCTTATAAATACAGAGTGAAAAAAGCATAATGGTTAACCAACCGGACATACAGTAGCAGAGGTGGACAAACAGCAGAAGAACAGCGTCTGAGATCTCCGCCCAGAAGAGTGCTATCCTGGAAACAGCTTAGATACTGCACAGGACCCTCAAGATCCCAGGCCTCTGATAGATTACATGAGATTGAAGGAAAACAACCACCCGAGAGGGCAAGTAGGTAATTTTTTTTACAGTACTGTGCAAAAGAGTTTTTTTTACAGTACTGTGCAAAAGCCACTATTAGCTTAGTTGTTTGATTACTTATTAGAATACAACCAAAAATAAAGGAAATGTGTATGCAGTATTAAACACATAAACAAAACTCTTTTTATAGGTTACAGTCACAAGTAATTAATATGATCTCCCCTTATACTTAAGCAGTAGCATGAACCTGGGTTCCTTCAGGATGGTCCAAAAATAATTAACATGTAGAAGTCTTTATTATTTTGTGTACATACTACTTATATTTTGTGTGTGTATCTTGCACGGCCGATGAAGGGCTTTAAGAGACTTGAAGTTAGCTATGTTCTTTCCTACTCAAGTGTAATGGAAGGTCACACTAACTACTTGCCATTGTATTCTATAGAGTTGTTTTAAATACTGCATAGAAGTGTCCTATATATTTCTGTTTGTATTCTAATAAAGAGACTGAGAAGTAATTATACGTATATCATTATACCATTGTTAAATCAGTGAAACAATAAACCTAATGGTTGACCAAGACTTTTGCACAGTACTGTGTGTGTGTGTATATACTATAATATTATATATATATGTGTGTGTGTGTATGTATATAATGTACGTATTTTTTATTTACAAAAAAACAAATATACAAAAACTATATATATATATATATTTTTTTTTGTGTGTGTGTGTATATATACAAAACAAATATATACATATATAAACAAACAAAAAACAAAACAAATATATACATATTTGGTTTGTTTGTTTTGTTTTGTTTTATGTTTGTTTATTGCTGGTTCTTTATCAAGGGTAGCGTATAAGCTGTTTTGGATTTGCAGGACGTGTATTTTGCAACTACTGGAAACTGGAAACTGTAAGAACCTTTGACAGCAGACTGC
>JAOYMR010000004.1:18034157-18052160 GCA_025802075.1 Tenebrosternarchus preto | reverse complement strand
AGAGGGAGAGAGAGGGAGGGAGGGAGAGAGAGAGGGAGAGAGAGAGAGAGAGAGAGGGAGAGAGAGAGGGGGAGGGAGAGAGAGAGGGACATGCATACAAGTGAGAAAAAAGGAAGAGTGAAAAAGTGAGAGGCGTGAATCAATAAATATTGACCCACGGTCAGTCATCACTCTCAAAACCAAACAAAATCTCACCTAGCCTGACAAAAAGGAAATGAAGCAGGCTCTGACATCAACATTAGTTACTCGGACAGGGAACACGGCTCTGGACGCAGTGCCTAAACCAGCCGGGGCTTCCGCGGCCCAGCAGAACGCGCCTGGCTTCCTCAGCATCCAAACCCAGGGCTTAGAGTCATAAAAAGCTCTGAATCAGAAGTTACATCTCTTCAGTACATCAGTGCGAGTGCTTCTGACTCCCACATAGCTCCAACCAAGCGACCTAAAAGGGTTTAAACACCACTTAACCAGAGGCAGCTATGATCTACTTTACACCACCCAATTTTAGAAACCTCCGGATATTTCCAGGGCCAGATAAGCCTCTAAAATTTTTATAGTCCCAGGTTTAATTAATCTTTAATTAATCTTATCGCCCTGTGCCCAGCTGCCGGTGAAGCAGGTACATTTAATATCTTTCATCTTGCTGAAATTTCAAAATGGATAGAACTGGTAATATCCAGAAGACTGCGGTGGAGCATCAGTCATTTATTAACTGAAAGAGCTAAGGGTGAACACACAACCAGCGAGCTCAGAGCAAAGAACACACGAGAATGCTAATTCTTTTCCATGCTGACATACAGCTCTCCCCCTCAGCCTAAGGTCAGACTGGGCTTAATTCATAATGGATGATGTCCCCAAGGTGGAGAAGAACATAACAAGAAAATTATAGTCACACTGTATCTTCACTTGTTTGAACAGGGAGTGCATACTGCTAGTAACATGAAGGACAGGGGCTCCTTTCCCAGGGAGGGCAAGAACTCTCACACTGACGAATACACATGTTGCTCAGGATAAGAGTGTCTGCCAAATTGTTGACACCTTTGAACTAAAAGATGAAATAACTCATCAATCCTACATGTATTCCGATGCTGAAGTAGTTGTACGGCAAGTTAACTGTGACTCAGAATATGATGTGTTTGATTCCAGATCCAGGATGGCTGTAGCTGACCAGTGTAAATGATTAGATGACAATACTGAGGAAAATAACTCAGGAAGTGGCCAAATGCATCAAAAGCTGCCGAACACCCCCCTCCCCCTCACACAGACACACTACATGAACACCTTATTTATTTCAAAGGCTAACAAGAAGCACTTTAACATCAGGACAGGAAGAAAAACACAGATGTAAAGCCAGGAACAAAAGCAGACAAAGATATACACATATTGTGCCTTTGTTGAGGATTACTGAGTGGAAGTTTTTTTTTTTTACTGAAATCTACGCACGAAATGTGCATGAAAATGAGAGCTCTAGCAGAAATGAAGAGGAATAACTGGAGTTTGACAGAAGAAAGCTGGAGGGTTGAGGGAAGTTCCTGACATGTGATTTTTGAATAATAAATGGAGAAGCCCTCTCTTCCTCAGGCCAGGCAGTGATGACAAGAGCTGAAGTTCCTGCCCTGAAAGAACGTCCAGAAACTTCCGCCCGCTAAGAACTTCAGAGCGATACACAAATGCTTAATGGCGAGTCGAAATGTTCGACAAGAACATCGATGATCCGGAATTTTAATCTCTCCGGTGTTCACAGAGCTAGAGACCATCATCCACAGCTTGGCAATTAAGAGGGAGAAGATGTGACGCCTCATAAAAGACTCATGAGTCTCCTGATACGTGGCAGATCTTCAGTCTGATGGTATCATTAGACTCAAATGACGCCCACAAGGAAACATAGTTCAAGGAGACAGCAAAGCACCTCTCTTAGTCTACACAAGAGCGCCTCCTAAATGCTGCACATGCAAATGTACGAGACAGAAAGGATAAAGGATAAAACCCACAACTACACAGACAGAGAGAGACAGGTGAACTCACAGAGACATTGTAGATGGCCATTCCCACGGCTCGATGGTCATTTATCTTCTCCGTGGAGACAGATTTAGTCTCGTATGCCAGGAAGATGCCCAGAAGCAGAAGTAGCCCCTTGTAGCCGTACACCACCCCTAGGACACGGAGACAGGACAAGGTTGCACATACAAAACACGCCCATAGATGAGTGGAATTGCTGCTTATTCACTTGACATCTTTCTGGGGGTCTGGAAAATACATCACAAAACATACATCACAAATTTGCGTGTCCTTTGCTTGAAGGGCTCGCCAAAAAACATTTACAAAACATTTGCTAACGCTCAACCTAGAGGTCAAACCCCTACATGAAACGAAATGCCGGTAAACTGGAGGCTATATATTAAATGTATTCATAAATGCAGAGGCACAACTGCCTGAGATACAGCACAAAGTCAAAGCCCCAGAGTGCTTGACAGGGTAATTCAGGCCAGCAAACACCTCTTCTCAAGGACACTGCTACAAATTAGCTTAGCGGGTGTATTTTAATGACTCTCCCTAACCAAGGAACCAGGGCTGGTTTAATTTGTTCCATTAAGGCTGTAATTAACTGGTTTAATTACTTAAATACTTATGTGAAGCAAAGTCCTGGGGAGTAGAAGTTCACTAATCATACAGACCTGCCCTTGGGGATCGGCTGAGAGATAAAAGTACGGATATACGTACGCAGGCGAATCAAATCGAGCGCATCGAACACATGCCGATACGCGCTAGCAGAAGCCCAGCGTTCCCGTGGAGGAGCTGGCCTTACCTAGCCAGGTATTCATCTTCTCCGAACTGCAGTGCTCGAGCAGGGGTTCAATCAGCACATCCAGGTCTCCTTTGGGCACCTCTCTAGTGAACTTCTGCTCAGAAAAAACAAAGACTCCGATAAGGTGTGTGTGGGGTGGGGGCTAATGGAGATAAACAAGATGGTGAGATGGGGAGAGAGCGAAAGAAAGCCTGGGAGAGAGAAAGATTATGTGTGTGTGTGTGTGTGTGTGCGTGTATGTGTGTGTGTGTGTGAGAGAGAAAGACTGTGTGTTTATGTGTGAGTGTATGAGACAGAGAAAGATTGTGTTTGTGTGTGTGTGTATGTGAGAGAGAGAGAGAGAGAGACAGAGAAAGAGAGGGACAATGTGTGTGAGAGAGATAGAGAAGCTGCACTAGAGGCTGGCCAAAAATTACAAATATAAACCCAACAGCAAACCCAATTTCACTCCCGCCGAAATCAGGCCCACAATCAAATGTACTTATAAAATCATTTTGCAGTAGGGGGGGATGGACTTGGCCGTACCTCCACGGTGATGTGCAGAGGATCCACGATCTGCCAGATCATCAGGGACAGGATGTCGATCATCAGAAGAACTCCGACAGTAGCGTACAGCTTCCAGGGCTCCAGGTGCTGCTGGGATAGAGGAGGACCAACACAGTCACCTTTCCTCACGGGCAGAAATGATGTGCCAGCGCCAGGACACGGATTTATGACCTCATAAAGAGCGAAAGCACAGAGAACTCAGAAAACAGAAGGGCCATTACCAGGAAGCCACGGAAACCTGGCCTGCGCTCGCGCGGCCTAAATCTTACACAAGCGGCTGTGCTGGATTCCAGTCGAAATCGTTACTCTGCCATTACTCGGCACCAGCTCTGTGCTGTTGTTGTTTTTGTCTTGAGGAGGGCCGTGTTTGTAAGGACCAGGAGCTGCTCCGATGACAAGCGAGATGGAGTTCTGTAACTGCTCCTGTATCATGCTCTCTGCCGATAAAGCTGATCACTGCCATTTTTCATTTTCCAGAAGGCCTCACCGCTCCTGGAGCGGGAACCAAAACAATGGCCGACCTTTCCGGTTCCTTCCGTTTCTGTCTGACTAGTTATGAGGACGTGTGGAACTGAAGAAGTGATTCAGTCTGAACACAGGGAACAGTGTCCCTACAGTTTTAATAGATCTGCACATCACAAAAGATGGTCTTACACAAGCAGCACCAGACATAAAATACTTTTGTCCCAAATAATTTCTTAGTCCACCAAACATTCTTTTTCCTGCTCAAACGGTTCCTACTCTTGTCCCTAGTGTTGCTCCCAACAATGTACAAAAATGTACAATGTTTGTTCGAACTAGAGCATTGTACACAAAATAAAGATCAAAACACAACAGGAAATACCACTGCTGTCAGCTCTGTCCCCCACTGTGCGTCAGGGGCTCCGTCTTTGGGAGGTGCACTGGTCGGAGGGTTTTTACGTCTTTGTGCGGAGGCTCTGAACATGTGACTGGGTTCCATGCAGTGCAGACATTAAGGGGCTCAAAGTGAACTGGATCAGGTCTGACACAGCTCTCCATACTCTAATCCCCCATAGAGATGGGCCCCTCCGGTAGGAGCCTGCTCATAAATATTCAGAAATGGGTATTATCTCCTCATGCTTGAAAATGTCTTTGCCTTTCTCTCTCCCTCTTTCTCCCTTTCTCTCCATCTTCCTCTCTCTCCTTCTCCTTCTCTCTTCCTCTCTCTGACATTTCTGCCATACAGGGATTTTTGTGAGGGTGGACATGTATTTGCCCACTGCATTAAGTGAAGAGTTGTGATGGTTGTGGCAGTAATGGTTTGCGGACGGAGCAGTATCTTCTCGGTTGGAGTAGGGTGACGGGGTCATGGAGTACGGGTTGAGCAATAAATGGGCCATTTAGACCTGTTCAAGGGCATTGCAGACACCCATTTTCCCGAGGTCAGTCAGAGAGATGAGGGTTGAAGTCATACACAGAAGAGAATGAGAGAGAGGATGAGTGAGAAAGACCAAGCAGGAGACCCATTTTTCTGAAAAAGATGAAGGCAAAGAGTGACGGAGGAGAGAGGACGGAGAGAGGATGGAGAGAGGGTGAAGAGAGGACAGAGAAAGGATAGAGAGAGGACATTGAGAGGACATAGAGAGGATAGAGAGAGGATGGAGAGAGGACGGAGAGAGGATGGAGAGAGCATATACAGTACATATGCTTTCATATGGTGAACAGCAATCTCATTACACCATATTTCTAACTCTTTAAATAATCCAGTCAGAACTAGTTCAGAAGAAAGAGACTATATAGTTTAAAAGGACTTCCTGAATGATGGTATAATAAACTCACACACACACACACACACACACACACACACACACACACCTAGCTCCCGTTACCTTTCGCTTGTCCTTCTTCTCGTCCTTCTTGGTGAAGACTGTGTGGACCCACCAGATCTTGGTGAACATGCTGCCGTATGCCAGACTGAAGCCAAGGCCAAGCAGCCACAAGCGGAACTACAGCAGAAATCACACGAGGTGGAGGTGAGGTTGGGGGTGAGGTGGAGGTGAGGTTGGGGGTGAGGTGGGGGAGAGGTTGGGGGCGAGTGTTCTATCTACGCTTCACTAGATTAGCACCTTTTATTATATTCTTTTAACATTCTTATTATTGTACATGTATCTTTTCATTTGACATTTTTGTGAGTTTGATCTGGGCATTAGTCTCTATGGTCTATTTTTATCCAGTTTCTAATGTAGGATTATAATTTCTCTTTTATGTCAGTCTACTTAGAAAGCACTATGAGATATGTATCTGCAGGAAAAATACAATGTTCTTATTGTTTGATTTATTTATAGAACAACATCTTAATCCATCTTAATCTTCTTTTCACAATACAAAAACATCTTATTTAATAATCCATGAAGAGACTCCATTTCCAAGAATTCCAGAGTGCTTACCTGGCAGACAACAGGAAACTGAGACCTTGGAACATGTAGTCCATCAATGCCTAGGGGGAAAACTGCAGCCAGAGCCATCATGCAGCCCACTGCTGTCATGTTGTTCAGGTAAGGCTGTGAGTTCTGAATGTACCTGAAACATAACAAGCAACATGTAAGCCTACACATCTCCCATGTGCCCTTGCCATGTAGTGAACTTCACACAGTCCTGTATGTGACTAGGATTCTCCCATACAGGTGCTGCTGACTGCTCCGAATGTTCATCTGGATCATGTGAATGTGATTCAAATTGCTGTGTTTTTGTCATTGAGACAATGTTTCAAATATACATGAACAGCCCCTACACACACACACACACACAAACAGCCCACACAAAAAGCCCACACATACACACAAACAGGTCACACACACACACACACACAGCCCCCCCACACACAGCCCACACATACACACAATCAGCCCACATATCCACACAAATCCACACATCCACACACACAAACAACCCACACATCCACACACACAAACAACCCACACATCTACACACAAACAGTCCCCACACACACACAAACAGTCCACCCACACACACACACACACACAGACATGCAGACAGCCCCCCCCACACACAGACATAAACAGCCCACTCACACACACACACACACACAAACAGCCCACTCATACACACAAACAGCCAACACACACACACACACACAAACAGCCCACACATACATATAAACAGGTAACAGTTTTGGTCATCAGCTCAGGTATGAGGAGTATGAAGAAGAGAATTAAAATCAGAGCATATCAGTTTTTCCCACTCACAGACAGACAGACACACACACACACACACACAAAATGATTGGAATGTGCTTATCACAAGTATGCCAGATACTTGATATGCGTGACACAGTCTTGATATTCTGAATATATTAGCCACACTTGCTTGGCTCTTGACATGCCTATTGGAAACACACATACTTGGACACGTTATTGCTCATCTAATGCATACATATGGGAGAAGGACTGCTGGTGTAGGTATTAACCAGCAGATGAAAACCTTGAATTTCCTCTGCATCTTACTTGATCAGTTTGATACACACCCATACACACACCCACACACACAGTATTGACACACCTGACATTGCTGTTGTAAATATTGAAAGTGAGGCACACAATCCCCAGTAGGATGCCCAATCCAGCAAAGACTGACACAGAGATGAAGAGCTTCTGAGAGAGGAATCGGAATTCCTCAATCACCATAGTCTGATCAGCAGGAGGACCAGATCCTAGAGAACAAAGCGAAAGAGAGGAAAGGAAAACAAATGAGAGGAGACCAAAGGGGAGGAGAGGAGAGGAGATGAGAGGGGAGGAGAACAAAGGGGAAGGGAGGAGAGATGAGATGAGATGAGAGGGGAACAAAAGGGGAGGAGAGGAGAGTGAAACGAGAGGAGAAGGGAGGAGAACAAAGGGGATGAGAGGAGAGGAGTGGAGGAGAGAGGAGGAGAGAGAGCTCAGAAGAGGGAAGGACAGGAGCAAAGAACGTGGGAGCGCGGAGAAAAGGAGAACAGAGCAGAGAACAGGACTGTACTAACCACCAGCACTTAAGCTAGAGCAATCAAGACACAAATCAAAGTGATGGAGCACAGAGAGACAGAGAGAGATACAGCAGTGCTGGCTTGAGGCAAGGGGCATTAATAGTGACCCAGTTCTGCAGTTCTGCAAAGTAACTGGCATTCTGTGCACCAACACAAATGATCCAATCTCACGCTCACTCTCTGTAAATGAACTCCCTGTGTATCTGGCTATCAAGAGTCAGTTGCACGCCCAGCGGGAAAGACACAGATATCGAGTTTCATCTCTCTGCTGCTTGACTAAAGCTCCCCCTCCCCTCACACATACACAGATACCATCAGAGCCTCCTTCGTGCTCCTGCCCCGGGTGTGGAGCACCATAAGGAGCACGTGCTTCTATCCTCCCAGGAGAGCCCTGCTTGACGTAGCTGCACTCATATCTGGTTCTGTTTGTGCTGTCTGACACGGGGTTACCATCACGCTCCTTTTCAGGGGGGCCAAAGGCAGTACCAGTACCAGTATCAGTATCAGTACCAGTACCAGTACCAGTACCATTGCCAGTACAAGAGCCAATACCTGTACCAGTTTTAGAACCAGTATCAGGGCTAGGGTTATGGTCAGGGCCAAAACCTGTTCAAGGACAAATACCAGTACCAGCAACGGCACCATGGACAGTACCAGGGCAAACCCCAGTATGATTACCAGCATCAGGATTATGGTCTGAGCCAGTACCAGTACCAGTACCAGTACCAGCTGCTTGGGGGCTGTCTGCAGCCAGAGATCATTCTCAGAGTAGTGTGTGAGGAGATGAAGTTGAGCATATTTTCAGTGGAGGTCAAACTCCCTTGTTGGCCTCCACTGAAAATAAGGAGCTCACAGCAGCACAGTGGGTATGATTAAAGCTGGATATCCAAACAGGGCTTTTTCTTTCCTCCAGGCTGTGACGAGCAACAGGAGCATTGCGTGATGCAGGCAGCACGTCTGGAAGGATAATAACACTAAAATAACTTCAGGTGAAAGAGAGTGAAAAAGCGACAGAGACAAAGAGACATGGATGGAAAGGGAGAGTTACAGGAACTGTTCAGAATGCAAGAGTATAAACGTATCTGGATCAGAATGGTTTGTAAAAGAGAATGCAGTTGCTATGGTGTCTCAGGGTAGAATGTTAACAATGAGTTAACAGATGCCATGGATTTTTTTAAGTGCCATTTTTATTGGTTTCTAACCTGGTTATAATGACTCTGCTTGGAATTGAAAACTGGAATTGAAATTATACTCGTCACTTCATTGATGATTTTGTTATTTGCTCCTTGAAACTTTGATATTGCTTTCATGAACTGGAACAATCAGTAGCTTAGAAATAATTATATTCATGAATGGTTTTTGCAATAGTATATAAATCAAAATCAAATACAACATCTGTTTGTATTCTAATAGAAAACGAACATTTTTGCATTTTCAGAATAATGTGTATGTCTGTGTGTGTGTGTGTGTGTGTGTACAAGTACAGTGTATATTTGTGTAAGTCCTTGCATGTGTGTGTATGTTTGTGTTGTAATATGCTTGTGTGTATCCTGTCTCCTCTGGGCCAATGGACTCTTACCGCTCAATACTTCTCCCTGACCTTGATGGTGGAATCGGGACAGTATGTTGCCATAGCAACCAAGCCCCATAATGGTTGCCATGGCAATGAGAGAAGAAGGCAAGGATGCAGTGGTTGTCAGAAGCGACCAGGGAAATAGGGAGGGAGGGAGCGAGAGAAAGAGAGAAATGGGAATAACAGCCTAAGAGAGAAAAGAAACAGTCACAGAGCAAAGGGAGAAAGAGTGAGGGAGAGAGAGAAGAACGGCCTTGATGTAAGAAAGAACAGGAGAAGTGTAGGTAGACCTTACAGAGCTTCTGAGAGAGAAGGAGCTGAGGAGGAACATGTAGAGGACATGTAGAGAGAGATAGAGACAGAGAGTGAGTGTGTGTTAGAGAGAGAGAGAGAGAGAGAGAGAGAGAGAGAGAGAGAGAGAGGATAAACAAGAGAGGGAGAAAGTGAGAATGAGAGAGAGAGAGGCAGAGAGAGAGAGCGAGAGAACAGGAGTATTAAGAGGGAAAAGTTTTCGAGCAGTTGTTCATGTCTAAAGTCTGGAGCAGAGTCATGCTGCACCAAGGGCCACAGCACCGAGGGCCACAGCACCGAAGCTCATCCCACTTGTCATATTCTTAACTCTGCCCCATGGGGACAGCCTGACAGAGTTACCACATGTGCTTTCCAACCCAGCAGCTCGCACAGTGACCTAGGAAGCTTGTGGTGTTAGTCGATGGCTTGGTACAACTTGTGCCCTGGGAATCACCCCCCACCCCCCCCCACCCCACCACTATACAGTCAACCTTCTCTCACGCTACACTCATGTAACATGGAGAACCTCACGGTCTGTCAGAGATAACAGGGGCATTGTTACTCAGACGCCCTCTGACGGTGGGTACCATGGCGACCCAGCGCAGGAGGAGGTACCAGACCCCGACCGTGGCCGGAGGAGTGCAGGACTTCACGTCCTTGCTGCTCCACCCCCCAGTTACAAAACTGAGCAAAACAGTGCCATCAGTAACTCAGCTCCCAGCCACAAACTCCCAGGAGCTCAGTGGCAGGGCTGTGATGATCAAACGGCCTCATTTTAAACACTCACAGGCTCCCGATCTTCATATCCAGGGAAATTTACACACTGTATCCAAACCCCGGCATCGTCAGCCCTGTGATGCCACGATGTGCCCGATCTACACGTCCCCCACAACATCCACCACGGAGCTCAAGTACAATTTTCAAACGACCAATCCCATTCAGAATCTGCGCGGGGAGACGGAACGGCTGACAAAAACAATTTGGCGCGGGGCAGAGCGCCAACGCAGGCAGCGTGGCAGGACCGTTCAGGAGCAGGACGCAGGGATACTTTCCTGTCCCGTTCAGACCTGCTGTCCTTGTTTCCTCCGTGAGTCTCCCCAGAGTTTGAAGCGGTCATGAAATTTGATTATAAAATTAAATGAAACCATTAGTCATGTAATATTGGGGCACATTTTTATTAGTATGCTTTGCTCAATCTCTGTTTGAAATTACCAAGTGGCACTTTTCTAATGTCATTCATTTTTCTTTTCTCTTTCTCTTTCTTTATATCGAGGGAGGCAGTGCTCTCCAGAGCGGCACTGTTCTCACGGACTGAATGCTAAACAGAATTTGACTGACTGATTGATTAAGAGCCTCCAGCAACTCAGCCAGCAGGGGATTCATCTTGGATGAGGTGTGTGTGCATGCATGTGTGTGCGTGTGTGTGTGTGTGTGTGAGCATGTGTCCATAACAAGAAGAAAAAACAAAACAAAACAATGAAGCTGGGCAAAGCAGGAAGAATAGTGGGGATATGCGTTTCAAAAAGGAGGAGGGAGAAATGAAGAGAGGAAGAACAAATGGAAGGAGGCGTGATGTTATAAAAACAACAGAATATGTGAAATTTTAGATGCAGAAAGATGGTGACATCTCACCTATCCACCTGTCATTCCCAAACCATGAAAGATTGCCTTTGTTGCCTTTGGTCATATCATAATACCCAATCTTCTTATAACTCCCTCCTAAAGGAAATAGAAAAGGAGAGAGAGAGGGGGAGAGAGAGAGAGAGAGAGAGAGAGAGAGAGAGAGAAAGGTTTAATAATAGTCTAAGAGAAAGGGATAGACTGAATCAGGCCTCCAGTTGCATAGCATTTCAGATCAATATTGTACGACAGCTCGAAAAATGGACACCTAGCTTAATAAAAACAGTACTTTCTGTGTTTAGACACAGCCTGAAGTCTCAGAAGAGAGGCCATCATCAATCGCTACAGGTCTAACTCTCATACTGGCAGTGTTCTGAGTGTGTGTGTTTGGATGATACACCTCTTCTTCTCTGAACTCCGCTTTAGAGAGGACACAGGAAGTCAGTAAACACTAGTCCTGAACAGAGAACTGAGAGAAAACAGAACACACACACACACACACACACACACACACACACATACACACTTACACATGTACACAAACACACACACTCTCTCTCTCTCTCTCTCTCTCTCTCTCTCTTCCTAACATATTTATGGGCATTACAGGGTCTTTACAAGGCTCCAAGGGCTCCACCCCCATACACAACAAGAAATTAGCTTAAGTGAGAACCATTATAATTATCAGGTGATCATTAAGCATAATTACTACACTCAGCTTCGGCTTCCCCCTGGGAGATTCACGCATGTGTGTTTGTGTGTGTGTGTGTGTGTGTGTAAAGAGGGAGAGATCGAAAGACAACAAGAAAGAAGAAGAGAACGTAGAAAGAAGCACAACAGCCCAGAAAAAGAAGAAGGTGGAAAGGATGGAATAAAAACATGCAGACAGGTGACAGAGTGAATGAGGGTGGGGGGGGGCAGGAGAGAGTGACTGAGAGAGAGAGAGAGAGAGAGAGAGAGAGAGAGAGAGAGGGTAGAAAAGAGAAAGAAGGCAGGAGAGAATGAGAGAGAGTAGAAGAGATGTGGAGAGAAAGGATAGGAGAGAGAGAGTGAGAGAGTGGAGGGAGAGTAAGGGGAGAGATGTGGCTCTCTGTAGTGCAGTGACACGCATGTAGAAGTCGGAGCTTAGCTTTTTCTCCAACTTTACATCTCTCTGGCTCTGCCATGTCAGCCTGTGCTTCTACATCTCCAGCTCCTTGCGGTGACTCATAAAGCTACACTCTGCGGCAGAGCAAGAGCTATCGCAGGCCAGGGCTGCTGGCCTGCTCCCGCAGGGATGCCCCGCCCACTGGCTGAACGGAATCCAGCCCCGCCTCCTTTAGCCTCACGCCGAATGCCCATGGTGGCTGATGGGGGAGACGCTCTGTTCATGACAAACAGCTCTGTTTTTAATGTCTACAACCAAACAGGAGGGCAGCGGTGTGGGTTGCCAGATAACGCACGTGGTGGCGCAGGGACAGAGCGCAAAGGCGTCCATCGGACGCGGCCGATCCAAGCCTGTCCCGTGTGTGGGCACAGGCTGCCTGTGTGTGGGAGGCACCCAGCGCAGAGCTGATTACGGCCAGGGAGAGCCAGTGATGCTGCCCCCGGCTCACGGGGGGTGTTGGTTCACTGCACGCAAAGACAAAGGCCCCAGGTCCAGAAGTTCAGATGCTAACGTTTTTCCTGTCCTTGTATTACCGTGGTAACAAAGATGGGCAGAGCCAGGCATTTTGGAGAAGACAGCTCGTCTGAGGGTGATGTACGAAGGGGACAGGGACACTTCATGGTGCTTCAGTCCTTTTGAGGTTCTCTTTTAAATCCACCATTTCTAGCTCAAGCCTACAAACAAGAAAGGAATCAAAGCTTGCTAAACTATCCTTTCTTTATCTCCCAATTTAGCAATTATGCCAATTCCGACCCACCGTCTAGCTAACCTCTGCCTGTTATACAGCACGTAGCAGCCATAGAGACTGCAGCAACTACACGCTTGCCCTATGACCCATGTTGCCAAGCGACACGTGTTTCAGAGGCGCTGCTTGTGCTTCAGACGTGGCAGGCGACCAGGAGAAGGGCAAGGACCACGTTTAACTAGACGCACAAATGAAACGAAACAAACAGAGATGGAGACGAAACCGTTTGTGCTTACTGGATGAAGCAGACAAGTGTGAGAATCCCGGGCGCTGGTTCAACGTGCACACAGATTTATATACCCACACGCTAACCAATGAACCAAGAACAGGTAAAACCAGGAATGGGTTAAGAAAGGGGGCGTGGAACATTGGGGGGGGGGGGGGCGGTATCCACGAGCACATGGTGAGAAGATGAAGAATACAAGCACGAAGCCACATGGCGGTCATGGATGAAAGAGGAAGAGGAGGAGGCGAAGGAGTAGGAGAAAGGGGGCATTGCAGTGCCGCAGTACAAACAGAGGACAGCATGAACTACACTGTTCAGAATGTACCACCTGGAAGCTCCTTACTAGACACAACAAAACAAAAACCTGCGCTAATTTTGTACGGGCATTAACCGCTTCTGCCTTGCTCCAACATTTAATAAAACAATCGATAAGTAACAAAGGTTTTCAAGCCTGTGTAAAAGTGTTTTGCTGTCAAAAGTACAACTGCGAAAGCCTGGGGTTTTCAGCCTCAATGAAACCGGCGCTGGTGTCTGTCGGACGCGGACGGGCGGGGCGTGGCGCCCGGGGGGCCCCCCCCGCAGCTCTCCGGGAGCGTGAGACAACGAAGGGTGGCATATCCCTGTAAACCAGGGCATGCATAGAGCAGGGGAACAGCCCGGGCATGATTGCTGTTAGCACGCTGCTCTACCTGCCTACCCTGCCCTCCCTTCACAACCACTTTGTCTTTTAAGTGAACAGGCAACTTTTTTTGGAGCGCGTGTGTCCAAGCTAAAAGCATAGAGAGATGCGCTATACAGATAGTAATCATTGTCATTTTGGAACTCTGCAATTAATTGCAAATGGCCCCGGTAAAGGCAGTCTGAGCGGTACTTGACCTGTTGAATCAAGTTCAGCACAGACAAAATCCAGAGCAAAGGAAACGCCCTTCAGAGCTGGAGGTGTTTCTGCAGTACTAGCTGTGAAGGCGCTAGCTAATCACGTTCATGATCTGTCAGCACTTTGAAAAGTCACAGGCAATTAAAAATCACAGCCACTCTCACTGATCTGTCAATAAACTCACACCATCGGCGTATCTCAGACGGTCACAGTTTCGGGTGTGTTACATTACCTTGAAGCTGCTCTATGAGTGTCCAGGCCATCCTGGAGCCCTGCGCATCAAACACCACATGACCCTGGAAGACACACAGAGGCATTTTCACACCTCTGCTTTTCCAAAAACAGCTCACTTTTCATCCAAGCACCACCCTAGAGAATCTCTAAAGCACCTTTTTTTTCTCCCAACATACCAGCATGAAGCTTGAAATTTGGAGATGGAAAGAATGTCGATGCCAAAAAAATAAAAAATATCGTCGGCCTCCACTAAAATCTATCATGCATGACTTCACCTTTCTTTCAGTCTCACTCGGATATCCTCCCACCCCAGCTGACATGCACATCTATCCAGCTCTTCACCGATACTCACAGAGACCCCCTCAAAGGAGCTGGTGTTGAGAGCATGGTAGATCTCAGAGGTGATGTCCTTGTTGTTGTAGTTGAAGTCTTCAAGTCTGCGGCCTTTGGCCCTGAGGGGCCCCACAGTCTTGTTGAGGGCCAGAGCAAGGGCCCACACAGCATCGTAGGCCAGCGGGGCCTCCTGGAAGCCCCCGGTCTCCTCTGGGTTCATCCCTCCGAGCTTCGACATCAGCTGGGCCAGGAATTCCTGAGAGGTCTGCAGAAGAAAATGCATGAGGGATGGAGAATTTAACTGAAATGAAAAGAAATGTGTAAAGTTTGGTCTGTGCCTTTGATTATGTAGCTATGTGTATATCTAAGAAAAACAGAGATACAGAGAAAGAGAGAAAGAGCAGTCAGATGTATTAAGACATGATGCAGTTTTTCCCTGGGAACATGGTTCTTAAATGGAGGTGCTTTTCCTTTGGCACTGAAGTCCACATTCACCCACACACAAGCAAACGAGGCTCCGGAAGTGGGAATAACAAACACCACTCTGTCTCAGTCTGTTTTATGTGGGAACTCAGGATTCCAGCCTTGAGGAAGAAAGAGAGAAGGAACAACTTGTCGAAAGGGTACCGTCCCGGTTCCACGTGGAAAAAAACTGCCAGATTCCTGCCTCTTGCTCCTTCCAATCCCCCCCTGCTCCTCGCTTTCTCTTCCCACTATTCCTCCTTCCAACACCTCCTGCCTGCCCAGGGAAATGGCTTGTGCTGCATCTTTCAGCTTCAGACAGGTGCATTTAGCCAAATAAGCCCCAGGCAGCCACACGCTGCTTCCTGACACAAATAGCACGAGGAGGTGGGAAGGGGGGAGAGAGGGGGTTGTGGAAGGGAGCTGGCGTGTATGCATTAAAAAAAACAAAAAAAAACCCAACAAAAAAAACCCCACGCCATCAAAAAAGCCTTCGTAGTTCTTCAAAGCCATCACATCAAAGAGAAGCATGGCGGGAGGTAACGAGGAAGAGCAAATTACTCCGGCATCGAGCCAATTTAGCACACCGATCTTATCGCATATAAGCCTGTCCAATATGACAGTTTATTTCTGCATCAGGTGCAAAGCACAGGCGCTTGGGAGAGTGCCCAGATGAAGCTGCATCCAGGATAGCTGCGGGGGCATATGCACGCATGCCCACTCCCAGCATGGGCTGCCCAAGCTGGGTGAGCTCCAGATAGCATCCCCACTGGGCGCATGGGTCACCCTGACGATCACACCTGTCCTCCCATCCACCCCGTGGGAGCAGCAGTTGGGACTCGGCAATGCGGCTCCGGAGACTGCAGATCGTCCACGCAACGACGGATCACGTGACCATCACACTCTGGGGCCGGGAGCTGAAGGGTCACGTGACCATCACACAACGGGGCCGGGAGCTGAAGGGTCACGTGACCTCCATTGCTCATTGCCGCACCTGACCCTCAGAACACAGCAGGCAAACAGATGCGCAGTTGCCTGACATACTTTTGAGAGAGGAAGAATTAGCTAATATCTACGTCATGTCCCATGACCACAGTCAGCATGTGCTCCAGTAAAGCATGAGTGTATGAGTTAGCACATCACGTCAGTGAGGGGAGGGGCTATACAGGGCTTGTACAGCGTAACCAAGAGAGAAAGCTCATTCATCATTGTAATGTGCAATCATAACAATATTCTGATGTTATGCTGTTATGAAGTGCTGGATTCTAATTACATTTTTTTAGGCTTTTATCATTGTTTTCCAGTGCATGAAGGATGCACCATTTGCAATTTGGTAAAAAACTTAAAACTCAGAGAGTGTGAAAGGAGTACAGCTCTGAAAACATCTCACCAAATTGGAGGCCCCACGGACGGTCTCAGGGTTCAGCATGACGATCTCTGTGGTAACATGGCCTTCCACTGCCTCCGTCATCTGTTCCACCGTGCAGTTGATAGATGGATCCTTTATCTTAAACCAGTTATCGGCATACCAGCCAATCAGGAACCAGACATACTTCTTCCCATAGAGCTTCTCCTTGTAGACCTACAGCAGAGCTCCCAACACCCGCCCCCCAGAGATTAGTGAATGGAGTTTGTTTTTTTTTTTACATTAATCATTAATCACGTCAGCCAGAACGTCTAAAGACTGACCTCACAGAAAACTTTTCTGGCTTCTGTCTCGTAGAACAGACCCACAATGATGCGAGCATCCTGGCGCTGTGGAAACACAGCAGCAACAAGAACAAAAAAATAAAATTATGTATACACCATTGTCTTGAGAACAAGTGAAATAAAGAAAGAAAGAGAGAGAGAGAAAGAGAGAAAGAAAAGAAAAAAACTAAACAGAACAACTTAGGTGTGAAACTATGAGGGTAAAGTGGGGAGAGTATGATAGAGTGAGAGAGAGAGAGAGAGATAGAGAGAGAGTGATAGAGAGATAGAGAGAGAGATAGAGAGAGAGAGAGATAGAGAGAGTGATAGAGAGAGTGATAGAGAGAGAGAGAGATAGAGAGAGAGAGATAGAGAGAGAGAGAGAGAGAGTGTGATAGAGAGAGTGATAGAGAGAGAGAGAGAGAGAGAGAGTGATAGAGAGAGAGGAGAGAGTGATAGAGAGAGAGAGAGAGGGAGAGAGTGATAGAGAGAGAGAGAGAGAGAGAGAGAGAGAGAGAGAGAGATAGAGAGAGAGAGAGAGGGAGAGAGTGATAGAGAGAGAGGGAGAGAGAGAGAAATAAAAAGACCTTCAGAGAGTGTATAAATTAGATGTTGTGTGAAAGGTAATGGCCTTATATAGCTGTGGAGAGAAAGCAGCCTGCAACAGCACTGCAGTGATGTGACCACTGGAGCTAGGACTGCAGACCACACAGCCCTTCTCTCTCTCTCTCCGGGGTGTGCTAGATTCCATGTAACCACGGTACCTTCTGTGATAGCCAATTAATCTCCAGTACCAAAACTAGGCCGGCCCACATGGTGGGGCTACATTGAACAAGCCGCCCGAGAGTGTTCGGGGTTAGGGGGAGGGGTTTCTCCCAGGAGACGCTACGCGGGAAACTGCGGGGGACAAGGGATCACGTCTAAGCTCCAATTAAGACAATTTCCCTCAAAAATAAAAAGTGCTGTCTTCTGAAACGCCCTGTGGTATTTTCTCCTGTAGTATTTTCTCTCAGCCTTCGGTGGTTGTGTGTATTTATGTGTTGGCCGCTATCTTCATTTTTGTGTGTGTTTTCTTACACATTTGCATATTTGTCCATTTATTATCTGAAGTGATTTTAACTACGAAGGGGCTGATGACTGTATTTGTATTTAAGTTTGTATAATGATGGATTTGAAAGTGCTGATTATGGGTGTATTGATGTGTGTATTGATGTATCCACGCGTGTATGAAATGGCTTGGGAGTGTGGGCTTTTATTCATATGTATTGATATAATCTGTGTGTGTGTGTGTGTGTGTGTGAAGATGCTGGTAATTGTGTGTATATTTATACATGTACATTGATGTATCTGTGTATATTATTTGGTGGGTAGATTTGAGGAGGGCACTGGTGTGATTGCTTTCATATGTGGCACCTGTGTGTTGCCATGGCAGCTAGAATTAAATGAGAAGAGAGTGA
>JAOYMR010000004.1:18017682-18034057 GCA_025802075.1 Tenebrosternarchus preto | reverse complement strand
ATACTGCATAGAAATGTTCTATATTGTCTAGTTGTATTTTAATCAAGAGACTGAGAAGTAATTATATATGGCCATTTGACCATTGCTAAATCAACAAAACAATAAACCTAATGGTTGCCTAAGACTTTTGCACAGTACTGTATATATGTGTGTGTGTGTGTGTCTAAAGATTTGTGCATTTAAGATATATGCGAACAGTATCCAAGCACAAGAAATGTTCCTAAATGACCCCAATCATAACCCTAAATGATCCTAACCCTAACCCTAATCCTGAAGCACATCAGCACATCAGGCAAACCCAATGAAAAGATTTCAGGGTCACTTATTTGACCAAAATTTGACCAAACCTGCTGCTAAGACCAGTTTTACTACTAGTTTTAGTACTTTTCCGAAGCACCAGAGAAACACATCAAAAAAGAAACTACCGTACACTGCCAATAGTCATGGAAGTTGAGAAAAATCATTTTGTATTATTTTCTAGCCATATGTAAAGACCACGAAAAAAAGTCATAGCACAGAATACACAATGAAGCCCCTTACTGTAAATAATGAATATTATTTATTTTAATAAATTTAGCATAAGAGGTTGGAAATTTCTCTGTATCTCTAATGCATGCTGGGTTAAAGGAGCATAATCACTTACTGCACTATTTGGGTAACTGCTTTCACAAGCTAACTAGGATGTACAAAGTTGCACATTTTTATCTACACATATTCTCCAGCAGAATGAACTTTATAATATAAATTATAATATAACTTTATATTTCTTTTTCAATAACTGCAATAAGACTTGAGGGAAAGTATGCACACTAGCACAGATTAACTATGAAGATACAGAGACATGAAATCCAGCGAAGGAAACATAGTGGTCCTGCTGAAGCACTCCCTAGCCATGGCTACAACAACAGAGCTCTCTGTGACAGAGGCAACATGTGAGCCACAGATTCTCAAAACATTTAGCCATCAAGACGCATGCCTCAGAGTCTGGAGCCCACACATTCTGAGCGTAGAACTGATAACAATACTTCACAGATCTATAGTAGCATTGCTGTTAACATCATTTAAAACATGTGCTGCATGCAGGGCAGTTTTATAGAACAGGCCCTAATGACCACTGTGGTTACAGTTAAGCAGCTAGATGATTTTTTGGCTAATTACCCATAAAATTAGTTACGTGAGACTCAGGTCCACTTGTCAACCTTGTACTGAGCTATTTGTTCATGCCTTTGCCTTTGTGCTCCACTTAAAGGGCAGCCAGCTAAAGTCCCCCCAGTCTGACAGGACAGACATGCCTTTGTGTGTGAGAATGTCAAGTGTTACTCTAGAAGAATACTGATGAGGGGAAGCAGGAGTACCCAGAAACTGCAGATGAAGTGAGGGCTGCTAGCTAGCATTTAAAGGGGAAAATGAACTAAAGTTTTTACTTTGAGATCCACACAGACAATGTAGACACACATTCCTTGTTATAAGGAAGTCAAGTGGTGTAAGTGAAGTCACACATGGAGGCGCATCAGAGTCTGCTTGTTAATGACTACAAACCCAAAAGAAGTAAAGGGAACCAAACTGAAGAACAACAAGAAATGCAATAGGCTCACCGCTCTTTGTTGTGTCTGCAAGAAGGCTGGCGTGCGTTCTGGATCACTGGAAATATCGTCTTCCGATTCCTCCCACGAGGAGGAAAAGCCTGCGGAGGAGGCGGATGAGGAGGAGAGCTTGCGTAGTCCGACCCGGGAGGGCTGTGGGCTCACCTCAAGCTCCTGGCCCTCTCCACCAGCCTCCATGCCGTGGTCTGTCACTATGACAGCAGGGATGGCACCCACCTCCACACAGCTCCCAACGGCCTCAACCTGTGACTGCACATCCATCAGTTCAGCACTCACTGTGTGTGCATGCTCAGGGGTGGCTGGCGAAATAACGGTCTCTCCTGAGATGCAGGACACACTGTCCACAGGTCTGTCAGCCTGCTTCTGTGAGACACCGTCTGCCATGTTCAAACTGCCCGTGTTATTTTCCACTCGATTATCTTCCCGCCCACTGCACTTCTTCCCATTCTGCAACGCTTTTGGGATTCCAGTAAAGTGGTCCTGGGTCTGGGGATTCAAAAGCTCCAATTCAGGGAGCAGGCTGGGACTGTCAGACTGAGTGCAGGTTCTTCTATAAAGCCGTGGGCTGCGCTGGGTTTCCCTGCTTTGGGCTTGAGCAGAGATGCGTGCCTCAAACAGGTTGACCTTCTTGTTCACCTCCACATTCTGGAGCTCCACACTGCGCAGAAGTTGCTGAGCAGCATGTTGCACACTCTCCTCCTGCTCCTCACCCAGGACAGAACCGCTCAACCGCCGCACCCGACTCCCCACGTTCACCCCCAGCAGGTCTGGCGGACGCCCCCTGGGACTGCTAGGTGGGAAAACAAAAGCGGTCCCAGAAGAGCCAGGGCTCAACCTGCTAGGACTGTACTGCCCACTGGCGCCCCCCAGCAGTGGGCAGTATGTGGTGCGGTCCGGAACAGGCAGCACGGGCCTCCCAGTCCGAGATGTGCTCTTATCGGCCAGGTTATTGGGGTTCATCATGATCAAGCTGTTCAGGGCATAAGCAGCCATAGTAGCAGGCTGACTCTGTCCATATGTGCTCCCATTTAAGAACCCTCATCTGCACCGGAGCCGTCCATCATGCGGGGGAGGGGTGAAGGACAGCAGACTATGACAGAAACACAAGCCAAATCCAGTCCTTGTGTTTCCTTCACTTATTGTATGTAACGCAAATCCACTTCCCGGGCAAAGAACTAAAGGAAAAAACAATTGTGATATAATAATGCAGAATATAGCTCACATAATAAGAACACAAAATATGTGTCGATGTATATTTGTCATTGTTTACACAATGTCTAACTCTACAATCAACATTTATTCTTTGGAATAAAAATTACAACTGAAGTTTCTTCTCAAAAGAATTAGAAATAAATGCTATCAACACAAAGATAATGAAATATGTATGTCTGACAAATAAAAATACTAGCCTCTAAAATCATAAATAACTCTATCAACTATCCTAATAAACAGCAAATCAACCTCTGCTAAAATGTAAATCAGCCCTTATATGGTACTCTAGATAATCCACCACACATATACTGTACTCTAGATAATCCACCACACATGTACTGTACTCTAGATAATCCACTACACATATACTGTACTCTAGATAATCCACCTCACATATACTGTACTCTCTGTAATCCACCACACATATACTGTATTCTGGATAATCCACTACACATATACTGTACTCCGGATAATCCACCACACATATACTGTACACTCTGTAATCCACCACACAAGAACAGTGGGTTAGGGTTAGGAGCTTTAAGATTTAAGTATTACCAGACAAAATGTGTCACTCTTTTGTCACAATATGACCCTACCAACTCCACATAAGCCAAACTGGCTACTTAAAGGTTCAAAACCTATAAGGCTGTTTCTTCTGAAAAAGATCCACTTCGGTATTTTATTTTGTTGTTTTCTTTTAATGGTATCTGTGAAATTTCATGAAGTCAAAATATAGTGGAAACTGTTACAGGATGACTAACCCAGAGGAACAGTGAGAGTTTTTTTCTATTTTATACCATACAGTGCAACCTCATTTAAAATAACACAACACGTCCAATGAGCATACGATCATTTCTGAACAGAGAAACAGTGCTGTGAATCAGGCTTTGTGGCATCAGTTCAAACATCTTCCTGCAAAGCATCCTTTATGGCTGCCCTCCTGCTTACATGATGCCACTGCCAAAGCTTCTTCTTCCAGGGAACCTCCTTCTCGACTACAAAACAGATTTATATTTGTATCATTTTGGTCTGTCAATCTAGACAACCTGTTCTAACAAAACCTTTCGCTTTTATCAATCAAGATGATTCAATATCCCCCTAAAATGTTTATAGGACATATTTAAACATCTACAAGTGGTTTTGCTATAGCTTTACACCTTGCTGTTCTTGCTCCATAAAGACTGAGAATCAGCGATGAATATGAACTAAAACATCATCTGCTTATACTAACGTATGTTCACATACGTATACAGAGCAGGCATGAGGCATCGGCGAAAGTAAAAACATCAGTAAAAGTAAAATCTTAAATTACTTTGGGGAGGGAAGCCTACAAACTCATTCAAGAAGAAGCGATTAACACGTGGCGACATTCTTACGAAGTCGGATGCCGCAAATGTCACAGAACCTGCCTTTAACAAAGTAGTTAGACGAGCATGAAGGAAATGGTGTACATATATTAATAGTTATCTTTCTATAATTAAACGATATTAATAAATTCTTAGTTCAAGAATTTATGCATACATTTCTAATACGAGCAGAACATACTTTGCATCCTAACTGACGATATTTACATCCGATACAGTTTAAAACAAGGAGTTAGTGCTCTGTTGTGTTCCACCGATGTTTCTGTGGTAAAACTTTGCTGAATTTCGGATAAGACTATAATAAGTAGATTATTACAGCGTCATAATCTATCTATTTTTCTTTCTAAAGTCTCGTCTGTTTGATAAATTACAAGTACCTTAAGGTATGACTCTTTAACACAAGCGTGATAAAATAACCTCAATAATAAAAAATCCCAACATTATTATTTCACAAAAAATACACAGAAGTTGGACGACTTACCTCGTGCTGATATGTGTGATCATAGCTCGTGATGTGTGAACGCTGTCGTTAATCGCTGTTTTACCAGAACAAACCAAAGATCATAACGAATAAAACCGACTTCTCAGTCAGCACCTTTAGAAAGGCAAAATTCGAGTCTTACTCCAGACTTTGTAGAGCCTGAGGTCATCAGAATGTGATGTAGGCCAGCAGATCTGCGGCTGTGGTCCGAAGCGCTCTTCAGCAATTCGCTTCGAGTAGTCAGCTATGTTTGTTTAATGTACAAAAGGCAGGAAGGAAGTTCCACTGACAGTCGCTCTGAACTCAGTGTTCAGTGTTGAGTCTTCAGTGCGTCTCTCGACTCCGTCACTCATTCGAGATGAAGGGAAGGAGCTGCCATTCCAAAACTATGGAACGAAGAGTGGCCCGTTTGTACGGTTTATTTGATCGAGGAACCCATTTTTAATAACATCCCGAAAATTGTCAAGTCTTTTTGAAAAACTACAGTACTAAAATAAACTACAATACTACAACATGACAATCGGAAAGACTGCAATATGTTGTCCATGCGTACCAAGAATTTATACAGAATATTCTGTCATTAAACAAAAACCGTTTAATTTTGATATGGGTTTAAAGGAAATGTAGATTATAGGTGTCTAAACGTACGTATGTCTGGACTTTACGTACACTTCCTAAATGTAGATTATAGGTGTCTGAACGTTACGTATGTCTGGAGTTTACGTACACTTCCTGAATGTTTTCTGCATGTAAACAGGTATCCTTGAATCCCTTCACACCTATTAGTCTGCTTTCCAGACCTATGTTCCACCAAGATGCTCCAGAGGTCACTTAGCAACCATGGAAGTATCGATTACTCTTAAATGGGGATTGTAGTTAGGTTCTATTAAAATGTTCTATTAAAGGTTCTATTAAAGGTTCTATTAAAATGTTCTATCAAAGGTTCTAATCTATGATCGTGGGTTTTTGTTGTTTTGTTTTGTTTTTGCATTGTGTAAAACAAAGAAAAGTTGTCACCTGGTGAATGGAAAATCCTGTGCTGTAGTGGCCAGTCTGATTTGAATGAGACAAGCTTGCTGACTGGCTGATAGGTAATATGAAAATTAATTTTCCATGTCCTCAGACAGACACAAGGTCAAAGTGCAGACTTGGATAAAAAACCTTCTTACGATAACATATAAACTCCACCATAACAAAATTTCCAGTGTTTCAGCTTGGTACTATAGAGACTGATAAATCCACCATTGACATCATATGACTGTATTGCATTTAGGGCATTTTGACTGACTGTTCACTGTCTCCTAGTAAACTCACACTAGAAATAGAAGATACCACAAATAACCATTTACAAATAAACTATGAATATGTCCTTTAGTTGGAATTTGCTAAAGTTTATATAATGACTCTTTTGTGGTTTTTCTTCAGCTCCTCAGCTAAACAAATTTCTCTGCTTATATATGAAAATGGTTCAGGCCCATATGGTTTAAATGAGAAAGACAAGAGAGAGAGAGAGAGAGAGAGAGAGAGAGAGAGAGAGAGAGAGAGAGAGAGAGAGAGAGAGAGAGAGAAAATGAGACAGAGAGAGCAGGAGTTGGTTGCAATAAACCAAGGACACTTACAATTGTCCTTTTGAAGTGTTTTCATATAAAGGCCACTGTTTACTTGTAAAGGACACTGTCTGATAGCATGAGCCATTTCATGTCTTACAACCTTTTTTAAAGCATTCATCTTAAACGTAGAATGAATTAAAAATCAATATCTCATTTAAATGATAAAGGTGTGCTCTCAGTAGAGGAGAATCTCATTCGCTTTGGTATCTGGGTCAAAAAAAAAAAAAAGACACTTTAATGCAGAAAACAAAACACAAAAAATGAAAAACAAAGTAGAAAAGAGAATCTAGTTTGATTATGAAATGCTTGGAACCTGATTTAGTTTGATTGGTGCAATCACACCAGTTGAATGAGCAATGGCTCTCAGTAGCAGACTCCTCTGTACTTAACGATGTGTAATCTGGCGGGCTTCGCCTCCACGACAACGACCCTCTCCCTCTCTCCCCCTCGCCGCTTTTAATTTTCACTAAATGTGCAGATAAATCAGCAAATCATTGGAGTCACAACAAAGGGGCCGCCTTTAGCAAGGAACTGCTCCTGTTGTCGAAACTGAAGTGTTTCGCTTGCCGAAAGACACAAAAGGGAAGTGACACTGCACTCAATTAAGGCTGAATGGGAGGAATGGACTCGCGCACTTTACTGATACAGCAATTTGCTCACACGCCCTTTTAATAACACGGATCAAGCAGAGGGGAAATGCCCCTGCTGGCGTGTAATGAGTTCAGACGCAAAGGGACCGTCCTTCTGTCCCTCAACTCTTCCCTGTGCCCTTGTCTTGCCTCTTCCTGTGTGCCGGGAGAGCCAGAGTCAGCGCTGGTGCAGTCTCTTTCCGGGTCTCCCTGGGGGGTGTCAGCTGAATTTTATGCCATTTCTGGAGGCTCAGCGCCTGCTTCCCCCAGTGGCCCCTCCAGCCCTGGGGAAGCCGTGCATGTAGTGTGCTCGAGGGCGGTAGCACAGACGAGTTCTGCCACGACAAACCAAGCAAAGGAAACAAAAAAAAAAAACAAACAAAAAAACCCCTAATCTTTCTGCCCTGCCAATCTGGATATTTATAGCTTTTAGTTTTTAGCAATTTTCAATACTTCAGAGTCATGCATTGGATGACAGACAGATGATATAACCCTATGAATCATATGTTTGACTTTTTCCAGTGCATAAGAATGACAATCAGGCAGCATCGATTTAGCTGGAACCTAAACATCTGACCAAACATGATGAACTGCCAGAAAAAAAGACAAGAAAAAAACTCAAAAATACACCCAAGAGTCACCTCTAAATAGTAGTGAAGTGCTTAATTCCAGTAGGACAATCACTTTTATTCTTTTAGATATTATAGGTAATAGTCATGTTCTCCAACTGCCATTGAATGATTGGCTGTTAAACACCAAAAACATTTTGCTGCACAGTTGGTTTATATAAGCTTGATTTATATATTTATAACTGGTGTATTTATACTATTCTTACTTTTTACTTCTACAAAAAAAATGAAGATAGTTTTGCTTCTCCTGTGGTCACTAAGACACTACAATAGATGGTTAATAAACACACACAGTTAATAAACACATAATAAACACGTACAGTTAAAAAAAAAACAAAAAAAACGACAGTCTACTAAACAATGCATCATTTGTGGCTCATTGAGGCAGCATTCATGTCTGTAAGATGACATCACAAAAACATCGAATAATAATTCGTTTAGCATGTTACTCCTTACAAAATATTGCAGAAATGCTTGCATTGTGGATGCAGTTACTCTCAGACCAATCTAGAAGAGTAGAGCCATGCTGGATCTATCCATGTTTTTATTACAACTGCGCAGGGTTATCTTTAACAAGGTCACAGGGACACATTAAAGGTTCCCTGATGTATTTCCTAACCATATTCCAGAATATTAAATCAGCAGGGTACCAAAAATACATTTACATACCTACAACCACATTTACCTAAAGTATTACATGCAATTTAAAAAAACTGAAACCTTTCATTTCACTTTATGGTAACAGTACAACTGTAATAATTCATACACTAAAAATACATCTGATCATATGATATAGTAACAACACTCTCTGTCATGGATACACCTGCCAGTCCCAAGACCAGGTTCTTCTCATGAGTGACACCACAGTTACGAGGTGTAGTCAAGCATCCATCATCTAATACACTATGTAACATGAATAGTTCCAACCTCTACCTGTGTAACAGCCTTTCTGAAAGCTGATCACTCAACCATCTCTGCCCGCTGTCGCAGACTAGTCAGAAAAAGGGCACATACAGTACCAGTCAAAGGTTTGGACAAACCTGACTGAATGCATGTTTTTAATAGTAACGGCAATTTAATCTAACGGATTATGCTTAAATTTGTTAGCCTACATATATAAAAAAAGGTGTTATCCTACATATAAACTGATTTTCGAAACATACACATTCACTCGGATGCACACACACATGTATAGACAATTAACTGTAGACACACATTCAGCAAGTTTTCTTTCAGAACATTAATCCCTCACCCTTCAAGTGCTCTGAACACACATGAGAATTTCTTCAAGACTGATGGAGAAGCATCACAGGCGTCTGCCTCATGCAGCTGGAGAACATCACTAGTGTGGAGCTGAGGAGGACAGTAAAGGGTGGCTACTCTGAAGGATCAAATGTAGATAAAGTATAGACCATCACAGCATAATCGCATATTTGTTACTTCATTGGTTTTATATGTTTCCATTTTTTTATTGTAGAAAATACTAAAAATAAGCATTGAGCAGGTGTGTCCAAACTTTTGACTGGTGCTCTGTAATACCAACAACACTGATGTGACACTCTTTGAAGATGCAGAAAGCCAGGACTAGGGATTAATGATTGAATATTCATGGCTACATCCCCACAGCAGGTAAAATTGGCCCAAATCTGACCTTTTCTGTCATATGTGTTAGATATTAGTGTCAGTGTCAGTGTTATCTGTGTGGCAGTGTGAACTAGCAAAAAAAAAATACTGAATCTGATATTTCAGTAGTGAAGGGACAAGCTCAGACTCAGTCAGAACATCCAGAATTCATGTGTCTTTTCTGTCAAACTCTACATTCACCATAATTTCACACTGCAGAGAAAGATTTATGACAGCAGTGAGGAGAACTTCAGTGGTGGCATAGTGGGGTAACAGACCTCAAATACATTGAAATAAAGTATCTGCCATGACTCCACAGAGACCAGTCATTTATCACTGGACCTCTTTCACATCCTCATTGGTCATGATAATTTGTTTGTGAAGTTGCAGCTGGCCTCTAACTACAAATAACATCAGCATTAATGTTAAGCTAGTGGCTGTTGACTCAATTTTGATTGTTTACCTCTGGAGAAGTGTGCCATGTGAAACAGGCTGCTGCAGGTTAGTTTAAGTGCGTGATTCTCTTCTCTTCACACTAATGCTGGATAAGGGTCACATTAAACAGATACTGTGAAAAGCCAGAAAATCTGATGTGGGCCACTTATAGCTGTTGTGTGAATATTGCTTAACTGCAGTTTTTTGATCCAATACTGTGATCATATTTTAAGTTATGATTCTGTATACTAAGCTCCAAGCGTGTATTAAATATTATCACATAAATAACATCAATGGAACATTAGCACAAAGTTCTTAAAATAAACACATGAAACAAACACAGACTTACTACAATCTATTTAAAAATGATTTTTATAGAGCTATTGTTATGATTTTTTAAACACTTTGAAAGCAATATTAAATATTTTAATCTTTAGTTAGTTTCTGATTCAACATGGAATATTGATGCATGTAAAATCCCCAGAAACATTGTTGGGTAGGTTAGACTTGTAGGAGCTCAACTCTTACAACCAGACTATTACACCATCAGTGGAAAATCAGAGCCGATAAAGGTTTGACACTCAGCAGTGGCTCTGTGGTCAGAAACTCACCAGTGATGAACAGAAAGTGTGTGGATAATGAACTTGCCATACTAACAGATGGGATTATAGTAAGTATACACTTATAAAATACATATATAATAAAGTGTCCAGTGAGTGTAGCTGGGGTGAGGTCAAGGTCAAGGCAACCATGGCAACTGCTATTACTGGGGTTTCCAAACCCACACACACATTGTTTAGAAGGACAGCAGGATGGTTAAAGCCCTGCTCTCCTCAACCATTTAAATCAGCAAGCAAACAGAGCAGAGACACTCTAACGGTTTGGCAGCATATTCAGACTGGGTGGCTCATGGATCCAATCCTGGACTTGGAGGAAGGCTGCAGTCTAGTTCATGGCAATGAGTGTGGCACCCTCTGTATCCAGAGGTGACAGTGGTGTTCAATACCGAAAGCAACACATGATAAACATTTGCTGCCTGCCAGCCTTCTAATGACACTGCCTGCCAGCCTTCTAATGACACTGCCTGCCAGCCTTCCCATGTTGCTGTCCCGCTGTCCATGGTGCTGAATTGTAAATCAGAGGTAGTGCCAGAGTATGTGGGCTCTACAGGGGTCCACTGCTCTGCCTGTTACTGCAGCAGTGTTTTCTACTGCACTGAAATGTATTCAGTGGTCGCAGTGAATCGCTTATCTGAATGGGTCTTTATATGCCTTGTGCTGGTGTTTGACATGCTAACAGTAACCCGGTCACTTTGTCTATGGAGACAACTTTCTGTTTTCTGCTGCAACTATAAAAGGACATGATCTTTTCCTCTCTCCTTTTGTGGCAGGGATCTGTGGAGTTATGTGTTTGTTTGAACTGCAGTTGCCTAGGTAACTGTTGTCATGCCAACCACCACCCCCAGTATCCCCTCTCCTTCTTCATGCCTTTGAAGTGGAGTTCCAATGCAGAGCTGTTTCGACCAATCACAGTAAAGCTCTTAGCAATACCAACCAGTCAGAATGATTTAACTGTTTGCAGCCTGTGTGTCTCTGTGAGTCTCTCCTTTGGTAACTCTCACTGCTTGCTGTGTGTGTGTGTGTGTGTGTGTGTGTGTGTGTGTGTGTGTGTTGGCACCTCCAGTGCGGAGGAGGAGGGAAGCAGGTGGGAAAGATGGAGAAAGAGAGAGAGAGAAAGACGAAGAGTGAGAGGAACAGAAAGAGTTGTGCAAAACAAGAAAAATGGATAGACAAAGAAAAGTGTTTAAAGCCTCCGTCAGAAGTCAAAATCATGTTACAACAGATTAAAACTCATTAAAATGCACATGATTAACTGGGAAATGCATTCAGAATCACCATTAAGAAACTCTCATTACTAATTTAACATTAATGAATGTCCAATGTGATTTTAAAATTAACTGTATCAATCACTAGTAACAATTTATTACTCCAGTCATAAACTATAGAGCCAATTGGATAATTGCAAATTTACACAAAACATCTCCTGAGGGCACAAAGCACTGCACAACATGCCTTAAAAGTTATAAATAAATGGTATTCAATGATATTATATATTTATATTCAATGATATATATATTTATATTCAATGATATATATATATATATATATATATATATATATATATAATATCAGTCAACAAGTAAAGAATTTCATGTGCCTACAGATATTGTTTATCTTTTATCAAACCTGTGATTACTGGCAATCTGTTGATTTTAGTAGTCACTTACCCTACTATCGTAGTATATGAGTTCAAGCTCGTAGTCCGGGAGAATGTCCGTCCTCTTGTTGACCAGGTCTAGGGCCATTTGGGCAGATGGTAGGCATGCTTGGCCGCCGGGCCATCCACCGCTCATAGGAAACAAGGCGCCAATATAAAGCTTCTTCTTTCCTAGAGCCGGGGAGGACCAGGAAAGGAGCAAAGTCAGAGAGGCCACTATAAACGCGTAAGTAGTCACAAAGCGCCGACAGCCGAGTTGATCATGGCTGTATCCCGCCATGGTTGGAAGAAAGCTTAAATGGATCGAAGAGCGCGCGGTTGGCTGCTGACGAGTGCCCACGCAGAATCTTGTTTGCCCCTCTTGTATATTACACGAAATACGCGGTTGATGATTCCTGTCCAAATGCGGTCCGTGAAATGTTTGAAATGTCTCTTACGCCAAGTTTGTCCAAGGAGGAAAAAGTCTCAGATGAAGTCGCACTACTAACCAGCCTACACTTTAAACATCTTTGTACGTATCCTGTAACGTGTTTGTACCTCCTGCACATTTGTGGTCTATTGGCTGTTCAACAACACTGCTAAATAAACAACGCTACAGGGACTTAGTTTCATGTAAGGAAGGATTTCTCTCATCATTTTAATTGATGTAATTGATTTACGCACAGAGGAATAGGAGTTAAGAAGAAATTTACCAGAGACTAATAAGGTCGATTAAAACATGTGCAGGCCACGGTCGGTTAATTGAATTTTGGCGGTAATATCTGTTAATGAAGGCTAAATAGAACAATGGTGTTTTATTTAAACTTCAGTATACATCACCACCGCATGCCTTCGTTCTGCTGTTAAAACGCTCTGCGGGATAAAAACTGCTAAAAGCGGTTTCTGAGAGTCCTAGAACGCCACGCGTAAATTCAAGTCTTATGAAAGAAAAGAAATTCAAAGTAAGGGAAGTACACGAGAGTGAAGAAGAAACCCATGAGCAATAATGTCAAAGGTATATAGAAAAACAATACAAAAACTACAGCCGCCTTAATTTGGTTTGGATTTAGTATAAGACTTTTGCATCCATTTTGCGTCGTAAGCGCATACTCACGGATTTCCTGAACATCATTGCCAACGGAGTCAATTAAATCAAATTAACGTCACATTTTGCTTACGATCACCGCAGTAGAATACTATACATTCAAGCTATCCTTCCTTGTGATGTATCATTATAGAAAGTAATATGCCGGAGCTAAAACGACGAACTGTACAGGTCGAGGCAGAAAACACTCGTGATGCAACTAATCCATAAAGCTTCCAGCTAAGACAGGACAAAAGAAACGGCGTAACAAATGTTAAAAGCACAGCTCGTAGCGGTGTTGTCGTGGGCTGCAGCAGGGAGACTGAGAGAGATACAGAACGTGCCAGGTTTTGATAGAGTGAGAGAGTGAGTGAGTGAGAAAGAGAGAGAGAGAGAGAGAGAGAGAGAGAGAGAGAGAGAGAGAGAGAGAGAGAGAGGGCTGCAAAGGAGATAAAGGGGAGGGGCTTGCACTCTGTCCCTCTCCGTTTCACAAACCACTTTGAATTTGCAATCCTAACACAGCCATTCGCATTTATCTCGCCCTCCTTCTTTTCTCTGGCAGCTACAAGCAGGGCTTTTTGCTCTGCTCTCTAAATGGAACCATCCTGGCTTTCAAAAGCTTGCAATTATTGCGACTTTATCTAGAATTCATGTTAATAATGAACTTAATTACGAAAGTGGATGCATAGTATGTGAAATAATTTCCCTTTCTTCCACCCTCCCATGCTTAAAAATGACTTTCACACTGGCTTCTTCCTCTCAGAACCCTTGCAGTCACTTTCCCCCCTACTATCACCATCTGCCAATCAATGGGAGCTTTTAATCTAGCAGGGGTCATTAAGCATCTCTGAGTGCGGGTGTAGGCTAAACTACATTTGGAATCCTGTTCTGTTACTCTCTCCCACATACTCCCACATGCCTTCATCACCACAGTCTCCTTCGACCGCTCACAAAGCACACACTAATCCTCCTGCACATTGTGTACATACATAACGCAGGAGAAGATGTGCTTGGTAATCCCACTAAGAGGTGGACGGTGCATGGATGAGAGACAGTGTGTGTGTGTGTGTGTGTGTGTGTGTGTGTGTGTGCACATGTGTGTGTGCAACGGAGATGTGCATCTGGCTCTAAATGTGTCTTCAATAATACATCCTCCAGCTGATGGGCTGACACCGATCCTTGCCTCCTGTTACCTTTTTCCTGCTCTCTGTTCCTCTCCATCCCTGCATCTCAGCTGAGGGAACACAATGTTTTCTCTCTCCCTGTCCAGTTCCCTTCACTCACTCCATCCACCTAGTTCCTTTTTTTCAAAATCTTTCTGTATTTACTCCCAAACGCACTCTTCGATATATGCATGTGTCTGGCTACTTGAACTATTTTTACACTGAAAACACAAACAAACAAACAAACAAACAAGCATTTGCAGCTGCAATCACAATAATATGAGCTCCAGACTCCACTGCGAGCTATTAGGTTCAGTGACGTCATTGACGTCTGGATTGGACGCGACTGGAGTGAAGCCCAGCGCACGTAGAGGAAGAAATCAGCAAGTCCTGCCTTGGAACTTTTTTGTGATTACTGACTGAAAGAAAGCGACTTGCCTTTAAAATATTCTCCCCTCCTTCCCCAACTCCTTGTACAGCATCACCGTTGGTCTTAATCACAGCCAACCGATGCTAAGAAATCGTGGCTTTAACAAGAAAGGGATGGCAGCAATGTCTAATCACATGACACAACACAGCCCTAACAAGCTTTGTCCTTTGTATTGTGTGTTTGTGACGTACATTTGTAATATTTACTGTGTTGGAGGAGACCTACTGATACTCAGCCTTAGTTATATGCTACTGTTACAAAGCCATACACGGTGGGACATGACATCAAAGTAACCACAAGCTAATGATGACAGCGCTTCGCTCAGGACGAGGAGGCACAGGAGAGTGAGCAGATTGAGCTGTGTGGAGCTCCTCTCTGGACCCTTGATCCATAAACTCTGCCCATATTTTGGTGCAAAGCTGATTAGCAATTCTGGACTCTGTTTTAAACAACAGAGTAATTTTGTAAGAGAGGAGCACTTTAGGTGAAGTGCTTTGCTGAAGACAAATAACTGTAGAAGCTTCGGTCCATGTCCCCCCCCATCTCTCTCTCTCTCTCTCTCCCTCTCTCTCTCCCTCTCTCTCTCCCTCTCTCTCTCCCTCTCTCTCTCTCTCCCTCTCTCTCTCCCTCTCTCTCCCTTTCTCTCCCTTTCTCTGTCTTCAGCTGTGTACTTTATGCCCGGCACATAATTCAAAAGACATACATTATATACCATAACACTCAAAAGTTCTTCCTGATGTACTAGCAGTAAGTCATATGTCTGTTACAGAGATTGAATGCACTGTATTCTTGCCACATTGTGTAGGGCAGATTTCAGCCACTAGAGCGGCACTCTTACTTTCTCCCCACAGCTATGGGCTATTTGCAATGTAGCAGTGAACAGAGGCTCAGTGCAAGATCTGTAACCCCACACCCCCTCTTCTTCATTAACCTGTCTGGCCTGACATCACCTAGCAAGAAGACTGGTTCATTAAAAAATGGTTGATTTAGCATGATGCTAGCATGAAACAGTGCTACCATTTTTTCTGTATCTAATCTCTCTGCCTCTCTCTGTCCGTCTCTGTATTCCCTGCCTGTGTCTCTCTCCATCTCTCTCTCTCTCTCCCTCGCTGTTCACTTGTGTTTGACGCAGATGCAATGCTTCTTCATCTTTTCAAAAAGTGATCACATCATGGTGAGCTGCCTGTCATCAAAATCAGACTGGATATCCACACTAACTTTTGGAAAGGAGTGTCAAGGCTGTTGACAGTGGAGGGAAAATTGGAAGTGAGGCTGCCCAGGTGAGAGAGCTCCAGGGTCTGCCAGACAGAGTCCACAGCACATGGAGGTCCACAACTCTCTCCCCACTAAAGCATAGGACGCCATTGCCCCCACAAGCTACAGATCTCTCCCTTTCCACAACCCTAAAATATCTGACGCACACCAGCTAAATGGGACTGAATCAGCCTGTGAATCATGTGGAAGCGTCTGAGGCACCAGGCACAGACCTCAAGCTCCGGGCTACTGTGAATTCCGGCTTGCGCACATAATCGCGTTTCCGATGCAGCTCCCTACAGTTAAAACGGCTTGAAAAAAACCTCAGTGCTAACAGGCGAACGCACTTATCAACTCTACAGCAAATGCCCTCTTCATCGAGCAGCTCTGTATCTTCAAACACAAACAAAAGTAGCATTTACTGGTTGTAGTGGCTACAGGGCAGTAAGACAGAGATAATGCTCTCTTAACGCTGGTTTATACCTCTCGTATTCATGAGTAAGTCTGCCTCTTCTTTCCAGCATAAGACTCTCCTGGTATGAAGCAACAGCATCTCCATTTAAGCCACATCTTGGGCCACATACACAAATCTTTTCTT
>JAOYMR010000004.1:18000057-18017408 GCA_025802075.1 Tenebrosternarchus preto | reverse complement strand
CCCCCCCCCCCCCCCCCCCCCCCCCCCCCCCCCCCCCCCCCCCCCCCCCCCCCCCCCCCCCCCCCCCCGCCGGCCCCGGGGGGTGGCAGGGATTACAGATGAAGTGTTATTTACAGGACTGGGATGTGTCCAGGATCTGTCTTGCTGGAACTGACACAGTTGCGTTTCTCGACGATGACTGACCCCAGAGAGCCCTGGGCCACAAGCACTTAACGTGCACTAATGCGTATTTTTTTCTCAGCAGGTCTGGTGAACGAGGATGTGCAGTGCTGGATCTTAACACGTGAGAGCAGTGTAAGCCCCAGAAATCTGAACCGTGCTTTCAAAATGCACTGATGATGTTCCATAATAACATAAAATGCATTTCTGTTCTTTGTTGTCATGCTGCGAATGTTACAAATATCATATTTACCAAAATCCACTCAAGAACCAACTTTCAAAATGTAGTGTGAGAGAATTAGTTAGAGCAGAGTGTGAGACTGAAATCATACCATTCCAGTTTACAAAGAGCTGCCAGAGAAATAAAAAATCTTGCACATTAATGAACAGTTCCTTGCCTTCCACGGGTGAGAGGAAATGACTGAACTGACAGATGACTGCTGGCTAATAATCGTACAGCCAAGAGATGTGAGGGGGAAAAAAGTAGCCTATGTTGCCAGGGTCACAGTGGGATGGCATGATTGGCTCTGCTGGTTGCCAGGTCACAGTGGGCCACTGCGATTGGTTGCACAGGTTGCCAGGTCACAGCTGGGCAATGCAATTGCCTCTTCACGGCTGCCAGATGCGTGGCATGGAACTGTGCGGACCCAAAAGCCATCTGGGAAACCATAATCCTTTGCCTCCTCAACTCTACACCACAAAGAGAACAAACAAGTTGTCTAGAGGTATTTTTCACTTGGCGTGAGCAAATAATGGCATAAGCCACACCCCCTAGTTTGTTTATCGGGAGGAGGAGGAAAGAAAGACAGGCACACAAATAAAGCAGTTGTCTGATTGTATGCCCTCCTCCCACCCACTCCTCCATGACAGCACTGAGGAGAGGTTTTCTGTTGCCTTCCCTGCTCATCAGCATACCAATCCTTTTATGTGCTCTGCGTGGCACACATTCTCTAAGCAGATTTGCTCAATTTGACACCAAATTTCATTTGCAGCTAAATTTCTGGATTCGGAATTGTATCAGCGGCCGTTTTCCCCTGCCCCCCCAAAAATTCAAATGACGAAATGCGGCCCCCACGGTGGCAAGGGTGTGAGGCGGGGCGGGGCGGGGCGTGGCGCACGGAGTGCCCAGCCAAGGCTGCCCGGGCCAGCCGCGGGAAAAGTCCCTCCGAGAGGCGCTCAACGCTTCGCAGAGAGACGAGAGCAGAGTGACGGAAGACGTAGCGAGCGCTCACACCGCGGGCTGCTAGCTGGAGGATGGCCGCCTTCGCCACCCCGCTAAACCGGAGTGTGAAATATGACCAGGCGCAGCTTAATAACACACCTGCTGGTTAGAGCGTCTGTTCGGCTAAATCCGTCTTAACCCTGCGGAACTCCTAAGAACTCGGCCTCGCCATATTTAACTGTTTCAGTATTGGCTGGGCTGTGGAACCGTGCCCAGCTAGGACCCTCTCATTCATCCGTTTCAGCTAATTACACGCTCAGAGCACACAGAAACAACAACAAAAAAACACATTCAAATAGACCACTGAAAGCCTATTCTGTTTCTTAATAAACAGGATAATTACTTCACCTTGTTCTCCACACAAAGCAAAGATTTATATTCTAGCAAGTTAGAATAATTCTGTAACTAAGTAATTGGCAACACTAGAGTGAATTTAGTCGAAACTCAAAACCCTACAAGTTGCGATCTTTTATACTTTCTGGTTAATCAATTTTTTGTGCCTCAGAGGGTTTTAAGAACCTTCTTTTTTAACCATAATTTTTCACGAAGTGAAAACTGATCCATTTTCTATATTGTTAGTTTACATTCCTAGTAATATTTTCCACGATTCATTAGCATCGAATCATTTAGATTTAATTAGTGTGACGTCATTTAAATGTCTTGACTACATCACCAATGCTAAATGGGTGGGGAAAAATGAAACAATTTTATCCAATAATGCCACGTCATGCTTTCAAGACCTTTGAAATGCCACTGAAGATCCAGTTTTACTCAGTGTTAAGTCACATTACAGAAGGAAAAAATATATATTAAATTTTTCTGTTTCAAGTTGACATTGAACACCAACTGTGTTTTTGCCCTTCTGTCTTGCTATCAGTTCATGGCATTTCCCAATTCTCTGACCAAAGACTCCTTCCAATGGCCTCCTCCCTCCCTCCCTCCCTCCCTCCACTCATTGAGGTTGGATGTAATAATGTTAATGCGATCTGCACCACATCCATAAAACCTCTCTAATCTGGGTGGCTGTTCGCGAGTGGAGTAGGTCCCACTACGCCGTTTCTGCCACTGACATTTTTCATGTTTATGGTGCATTTTCTTATGATCCTGCTGCTGGCGATTGTTCGAAAGCGTTTCTCTTATTACCACACCGCTCCCACTCCAGAGAACAAGACGCGAGGGAATCAGTGGGACTGACTCGATGGTATTTGCAGGTCTTATAAATACATAAATAAATAAATAAATAAATAAATACATAAATACATAAATGAATAAGCAAGCAAACAAGGGAAATAAATTAATTAATAATTGTTCAAAAGGGCAAGAGGAGGTGAAAGAAAGACAAACAACATAACAGATCACATGTGGTTGCACCAGAGGCCTCTCTCTGCTGGGGCTACAGTACCAGTACAGTGGTAAAGGTTAGAGTCTATTACAGAGAATAACAAACTCCAGGCTCTGAATGGCCATGTTTGCTAAAATGCATATAAATGACTTCATTTATGTATGCTGACGTAATGGTGGAGCATAATCTCTTTTTTTTAGAACTGTGGGTAAAAGCCAAACTATCACCATGGAGTGAGACCTGCTTATCACTGCACATGCAATCCATGCTGCCAGAAACCACATCTGCAAACGACAGGCCAAGCTAACACCAGTGAGAGGGGGACAGGGCGGAGGGCGAGAGATGGAAAAGAAGAGAAAGAGTGATGGAACCTGGGAGGGGTGGTGGAGGAAGAGCAGGTGGAGGTGCCCAGCATGGTGGATGAAGATGCTGCATGGTTCGCTCTCCACTTCATCCCCCCAGGACAAAGCCACTTAACCTGGGCTGTGCTAATGAGCTGCTGGTGTGATGGAGGTGGAGAGGGTCCTGCTGATAAATCACTGCTCTAATGACAGCGGAAGCAGCGGTAGATCTGCTCTCTCAGTCCTGCAGACCCCCGAAGTCACGCATGGAGCCAGCGGAGGGGGGAGCGGACGCGGCGACCTTGCAGGGAGCCGCTGCCTCACGCTCGCTGGGGATGGTTGATGCTTGCAACTGGGTGGGCGGAGCCCGGAGCTCGTCATGCAGACCAACTGTGTGGTCATTGGTTTGAGAGGGACACATGATCTGTGACAACAAGATCCTTGCGATGTTTGCTGCAGAACATGAGAGGTTGCTTCAGAAGTGTCAAGACCTAATATAACAATGAGAAATAGCTACATGGGAGCTTATTTGTCATTTTGAGCCTAAAGCTTTATAGTTTCTGTAGTCTACATAGTCCCATGGTATGTTATCTTATTGCTGTTGAACATTTATGAGCTCCAGAAGTCATTATCGTAGTTCAGGCAGATTCATTATACCTAACGTTTAAAACACTCCCAGGCTCAAACTTCTGCAACACTTGTTCTTCTCAGCGCCTTCCTTTTAAGGGGGAGTGGTTGGTTTGTTCTTACCAAACTCTTTTCTGTTTATATCTCCCCCCCCCTACACCCTGTATTCTTGCTCTAATCTGACCCATATAAAAGAAAGGAGCCTCTAACGCACAATGGCCAGGGGCGTTTGGAAGCAAGACGCATCTGTGACAGAAGCACAGGAGGCTGAACGTTACAATCCTGTATCTCTCAAGGGTTCGCTTTGTGTTCCTCCCTAGACTGAGAGCAGCGAAGTGCAAACTGCCCCTGCAGCTCCCTCATTCACGGGCCCCACCAGGGGTATCTGCTGAAGGGCAGCTGATGATGAAACATTGAAATATAGAGAAAACCAGACAAATGGAGAGCGTGGATATGGAGGTAGAGATAACAATGGGGAAAGCTCTTGAGATTGTTGTATTATTGGTAGCAGAAACAGGTTGAAGCTGAAGATGAGAAGCTGTGAGCTTTGAAGGCTTCTCTCTGGGGAAAAGAATGGAAGTTCTTTATTTTTTCTTTCTTTTTTTTTTTTTACCAGGTCTGGCACAAGCTTGATTTTCTTGATTTTCCAGCTTGTTCAATAGTTTACACCTTTGTGCACAAACTCTCCCTGTTCAATCAGTGATCTACTAAATCTAACAAATCGAATGCAGGTGATTTAGGGTTTTTTAACCATGTGATCTCCAGAGCTCATGAGCTGGAAATGTATCAAAAGAACAACTGCAGACTTTAGTTCTAATACTGATAGAACGGAGCTTTAAGGACAGACACTTTACACTGGAATTCGACGTGTGAAAAATACATGCATCATAATTACATACATCAACCTTGATGATGGTCACAAAATGATTCAACATAAATCAATTCTAAAGTGTGACCGTACGCTTATGAGAGGTCGACTGTGGAGCTGCATTGCAGTGTGTTTCCGTGGAAACCCTAGCTTCTAACATTCTCCCATTCAAAAAACATGAATAGTTTTAATCCTCAGAAAGAAAGGATTCAACATACACACACGTACACGCACACGAACACACACACACACACACACACACACAAACTTAAATGCACTTTATTTTGATGCATCATACTTTCATCTAAAGTGCAACCTTTCACAGACAGGTACACATTCAATATGCCAAAACTGTCTTTAGACACATACAGTAGTTTAAAAAAATACAACTGAATATTTATAACCAATATTGCTCTTGGGCAAACAATCAATCCCTCAATGACTCATACACACACATACCACCACACAAGAACAAGGAGAAAATGCTTTCACAAAATGACCTTTCTCACACTGACAACTCCACAGGTAGGAAGAGGATAGGGGATAAACAGAGAGATAGATAGAGAGAGAGAGAGAGAGAGAAAGAGCGTGAATAAAAGAGTGAAGGAGAGAAAGCTCTCACTGTGTCTGCTCTCTGTTAATTAAAATCCTCTAATGCTTCCTGCTGCCTGTTGGGTGCAAACCAATCTCAGTGCTTTAATGAAAAAAGCCAATACTACCATCTCTCACATCCACTCTGGAGAGCTAACATATCACACCAGGGTTTTCAGTTATCACCAGAAAAAGGGAAAGTACAAGGATCTACTTATCACACTATCAGTACTCAGTTTTTTAAAAAAGGGGGAATATAACACACTGTCCTCGCTTATCAGTGACAGAAGACTCGGTGCAGATCTGTATCTCAAGATATCTACTGTTCCACAGTATGTACCCTCTATTGCCATTTTTAAATATTCACTACCACAAATATCCTTTACAGGTTTAGAAATTATACTACCAACAACATCTTTGCTTAGAAAACACTCATCACAAAGCCTATAGCAATTCAGCAATTTATATGCATAAATACGAAAACGTAGTTTGGCCTACAGCCAGTTTATGTTTAACTATTGGGTTATAGATATATTTACACAACATCATGTAGATATACAGTTCTGTGCAAAAGCCTTAGGTCACCATTAGATTGTTGTTTTAGCAAAGGGTATAATTAGTATATCTACATATACAGAAAAAAAACAACAAAACAAAACAAACAAACAAAAAATATATATAAAATTATTATTTCTCAGTCTCTTTATTAAGATGAAGAAAACAGACACACACACACACACACACACACACACACGGGTTCCTACTATTGCTAAGTGTAACAGGAGGTCAGAAGATGTTTTTTTTCTGATTTTCCTTCTGTTTTTTTTTACTGCATAGAAATATCCTATATATTCTGGTTGTATTTTAATATTTAGATAATAAGAGATAATAATAAGAGACTGAGAAGTAATTATATATGGTCATTATACCATTGTTAAATCAATAAAACATTAAACTTAATGGTTGCCTAAGAGCTTTGCACAGCACTGTATTTAGAAATCCAACACATCAAGTACATATATTTATACTGTGTAGTATTTCCAAACTATTTTAGCATTCTGTCACCTACCCATCGTCTACTCTGTTTGTTTCGCATGTACACTGCTGGAACACTCCGAGTCCCTTTGGGGATTCAGAAAGTCTTAAATTATTTTATCTTAGATTTGGCAGACCAGCAAGGACTCAGACCAGCAAGGACTCAGACCAGCAAGGACTCTGTTCATCCTGCAACTCCAGCAGCCACCACTTCTATACAAAACTGTTTTGGCACAAAACACACATGTACTGTGATTAAGAACCACATGTACTGGTCCATCTGTGAGTAAGAACCACTTTAAATGAGCTTCTATCCGTTACTACATTCCAATATTTCGGAGTACAAGAACACAGACTAACCAGAAAAAACCCTGCATAAACATCAGTGAAATGACAATATTATCAGCTCAACCTTGACCTCCAAACAACACTGGTTGCCTTTGTTGAAGATGCAGATGAGTCACATGGTTGATTACAGGAATTATCCATTATATACAATTTACAATTATCCAGTTACAATTCATGTAGTGCGTTGACTTGGCAGCGGACACTGCTGCCCTTCCTGTAGGACCAGCTGAACCAAATCTGAAGCCAACTTGAGGCCTGAGGGCTCTCTCCAGGGTGCCGGAGACCAGTGCTCCCACCGAACCAGTGGCCATCGCTCCTGAGGGGGCATCCCTGCTGCCATACCCCTTCCCCAAGCGCCATCTGTACAGCCACATTGTCTACCAGAGACGGGGTTAATGGGGAAACAGCCTAATGACTAATGGATGGTGTTCTCTAATGGCCTGCCTGCCGGTCAGGGGGTCCCTCCCTGAGACCAATAAAAGTCAGTTCCTTCTCAATGTTAATAAAACCAGCCCCTCAGGGCATTTGAACTGTTCACCTGTTGCTAAAGTTTCTCTTTAGCAGCGAATGTCATTTCCTCTGGAGACAATGTGCAGCATGTTAGATGTATGCTGCTCTACTTATAAACAATGTGTAATTAGCACAGAATCCTTAAGAATGTCTACAGGTTTTCATCAGTTCTCCCCTTTAAAGCTGCGCTATGCAAATTTGGAATCCTCCGTGGTGGAATATTTAATTGCATGAAACTTACCCCCGAGCAGATTTATCTGACTGTAAGGAGCATTCGATGATTACAACTGATGATTGATCATATCTCAGAGATTAGCAATGTTTTCTGAAGATGTTAAGGGAAATATTTACTGTTGTAATCATATACTTGTCAGTATAATGTTGGATTTTCATTTGAGGTCAATCCGACAGTGTAACTGTTTTTCTAGGTTATTAGTCTCCAGAGCACTTTAGCTGAGAGAGGACACTGTTCTATAGAGAGCTAAGCCAAAACAATATTTGCTGTACTTTGAAAAGCCAGTTAGGCTAATATATTTACATTACATTTACATTTACGGCATTTGCCTGACAATACATTTATTTACATTACATTTACCTTTACGGCATTTGGCTGATAATATATACCTAGTTAACCATGTATTGTCCAGATATTTGTCCTGTCACAAAAAACTACTTTTAGTTCATGTCTTGGACATCCTTGGACATCAGAAACAGACAGTGACAGTACACAATGATTGTGCATACATTGTTTCCACAGGGGCAGACAGATGGTAGCACTGGAAATTATTTGAGAGTAATGACTCCAAACAACAAAGGACGAATACGGAAGCAAAAAAACTACACCCCTAGGAAACAAATCAGATAATATTAGCGAATTAGCCAGCAAAACAACTTCACAATTACAAGGGTAACATTAAATTCCATAGCAATAATCATCTGTCTGGCTATTTTTGGTACATCGCTAGCAACCCACCAATGTAATGCACCTGTTCAGTAATATAAATCACTTTTGAGCCCTTCAAGGTCACGTAGCTCCGACCACCTCTGAAAGCTGACGTTTATTCTGGTCTTAGCTTGAGTCACCCTCACTTTAAGTTCTACCACCATGAGTGAAGTCACCGTAGGAGGGCTCGGTTTGTCCTTCACATGTCTCAATATTCTTCAACTTCAATACATGAACTTCCATCGCGGGACAGATCAGCACCGTGAGCCAGGCTCCCTGCCAATGCTACCACTGGTTACTCCGGTAACCAGCCCATCCAACCAGACCGGCCCGTGTGACGTAATATGCAAAGGAGTCTGACCTGGTCTGGAAAACTCCCGCCAAACCTCACGGAGAAATACTTCATGCTTTAGAGGATGAATCGCAGCAGCAGAAGGACACTATATTTTAAGATGTTTTTAAGATATTTTTGTAATGCAACTTACAGTTTCTAACAAAATATTTTCCATAAAGCAGCTTTAAAGTAGAAGCAGTTTGTTAGAGAACCATTAAGGAGACTTAACCCAGCTTTTTTCATCAAGCACTGAATTCATTAAGCAATTTAAATGAACTGCTGCATATTAATGCTTAATCACAAATATTTGTGATCACTGTGACAGTTTCAGTTGTGCAGTACTGAAACTCTAGGAAAAGCGTCACAATTTCAGCAACATCACTTTGTAATTGACCTACTTTCAAAATGTTTGTCCAGGGTAATCGAGACCCAGATATGACAGGCATATTTCTGACCACTGGCCTGTATTTTTAACACTTACGGAGATATTAGCTACCAGAAGCTCACCACGTGACATTGTAAAACAGGCCAAGATCATTGTAAGTAGGTGAGAATACTCAGGTGACCTGAGGTTACATCCTAGCAGAGTTTGATGAACAGGACTCTGACAAAAGGCCCTCAATGGAGAATAATCTGGTAATAAAATAATAGAACTGGTGCACAGATGGATGGACAGAAGGATAGTGTGATTACTCTGGGTCACCTTCACCTCATTAAAGCAGAGCTTATCGCGTCTGAACGAGCACTGCACTTACAGGAGGTCTTGAAGAATGGGAGGCAGGGCGAGAGGCAGCAGGGTGGAAGGGCGTCCCGCAGAGAGGCAAGGCGGTGAGAAGGCAAGGCGGCAGGGAGGCGGGGCGGTGAGGTGGCAAGGCAGCAGGGAGGCGGGGCGGTGAGGTGGCGGGACAGCAGGGTGCCGTGATGGTATCAGCGGCGGGGAGGCAGGGAGGCGGGGCAATGGGGAGGTGGGGCAGGGAGGCAGGGCAGTGTGGAGGCAAAGAAACAGGGTGGTGGGAAGGCAGGACAGTGAGGTGCTGAGTGGGTGTGGAGGCATCAGAGGTGGTGAGGCAGGGTGCACATGCCCAAGAGTGCAGTTATACAGCACCGGCTGCAATGACCCAGGTGGGAACTGAGACAGTGTAATAAGGAGTAAGGAAGCCATTACCAGCAAGTGAACACAGCCAGAATGCATCATTTACTAAATAGATGGAGGACATAAATCTCACTCTCTCCTCTCCTTCCCTCTTTTCTCCATGTTTCCATGTTTCTTCCCAACACTTTCTAAAACACCCTTTCATTCCATCAGAGTATTTTCTCTCTCTCTCTCTCTCTCTCTCTCTCTCTCTCTCTCTCTCTCTTCACACATGTATAGTTCTTCTGTCTCACTCTCACCCTGAATGCACCTCCCTCTTTCTTTCTGTCTTTTCTACTTTTTCTCCCTCCCCTCTTCTCTGGCATCCTGTCAGCTGCCCCATAGCCCCCCCCCCCACACACACACACACCCCACTACCACCTCCATAAGTGTTTGGCTGTGAATGCATGTCACAGCCGCACTCTGGTAGTGACACACTCATCAGTCAGCCCAGTAACCACAGGCTGAGGGGGTGGGGTTGTGGATTATGTGGGTGGGGTTAAACACACTGAACAGTGAAGGAGGGAAAACAAGCATCTACAACACACTCCCCTCTGCCGACACCCAGCCGAAGCAGTCAAGGTCATGAGCGTCCTCATCTAACTGCCCTTGTTGATTTGATTGTTCATCTGCAGCTGTTGTGTGTGGAATACCCTCCGCCCTGCTTTGTGACATCACACTGCCACCCAGCGTTACTGGGAGGTGTCAAACTCCGCCGGGCCCCAGCAGCGACACCTTGTGTTAGTGATGATCATTTTCCATTTCGTGAACTTCCCACGTTTGTCAAAAGGTACTCTCTTTCACGATGTTCTACTGACACCCTCTGTAACAGACCAGTATGACCATCTGTCTGTTTATACGTAATTACATACTGCCCCCTATAGATTTAACATTGCTACTGCAGTCTTGGTATTTTGGAATTTTATCACCACCTTGTGTGCAATGTGCAGCATTTCTCATCAGCAATTTGCTCTGCACTGCCTCTAGTGGGCAGAAAAATGAATCTACGCTCTTCTGTGATGTCATACTGCCACCTGTGATTAGGTAACCATTCAGTGCAAAGGCAGTGACACAAATATTCAACATTGCATCCTTTTGGAAGGTTTGTCTATTAAGAACAGCTATAAGAAAGTTATTATTTATTTATGTGTAGTTTGTGAAATGATGCAGTGTAAATATACACACTTGTCTTTCAGCAAAAAAAAACAATTATATAATAAACAAAATGCTAAAATATGCCGTCTTACCTGTGTGATGTCTGTCATCTATAGAAAGAGAAAAATATGAGAAAAGTGTAACTAAGGAGTTATGCTGAAGATCACACACACACACACACACACACACACACACACACACAGGTACTCACAGCGACAGATGGGCTTGGGCGAGTCCCACTTGCCCAGCTTGGTGCAGTGTGTGCTGTTCCTGCCCTCCAGGATGAAGCCTGTCAGGCAGCTGTAATGGAGCACGGTGCCTTCCACAGCCGGCCCAGGGGGCAATGCTGCCACCCGCCCGTTCTCCAGAGACGTCCACACCTTTGCACATGGCAGCACTGGCACACACACACACACACACACACACACACACACACACATGAAGTGGTCAACAGTACTGTATACTGTGATGGCCTCTACTTCTCAAATTGCAATTAAACCCAAAAAGGAAAAGCAAAATAGAACAAATCGGAACTACATGAACTACATGCTATGCGCTTTAGCTGTGCGCTTCCTCCTTCCACAGGTCAGCTGGAACTCACTGGCACTACGTGTGATCTCACTCAAAAGTGTGAAAAGGAGCAGAAGCACCAGCAGTATTGTACAGCAGGAAGCCTGGAAAACATGTGGTGAAAAACCAGGACACCGAGAGTCCTACAGACAGACCAAGCGAAGCTTCCAGAACATTCCACACAAATCACATTCCCAAACATTTTGGGATTAGGTTTCACCACAGCCTCTACAGTTTATTTCCTCCATCTGTCTTTCCTATTCTTGTAGAACAACAAGAAGATTAAGCAAAATGTTTTCTTTGCATATTCCAGCTTTTTTTTGCGAGTTGTGGTCAGACGTTGTATGGTGCCTCTGGAGAAGGTCAAGGGTCTTGCTCAAGGGCCCAACAGGGGCAGCCTGGAAGAGCTGGAATTCAAACCTGCAACCTTCTGCTTGAAAGCCCAAAGTTTTAGACACTAGGTTACCACTACAAACAAACAAATAATAACACCTTGCAATTTTAACCTTGGAGTCAACCAAAAACCCTCTGAGGTATTACATTTACATTTACAAAGATATTCATACTTTAAGCACAAAATCACAAGCCATAAGTTTTATTAACCAGCTGTTTAAAACACAAATAATCTATAGAAATAAGTGCCCTAATAAACAGTATATGAATTTTGAGGGGAACATGCCTCGAAACAGAAGTGAATATTAGATAAACTGCACTACCCACATGATAAACATTTGCCTTTAATGTCACGGCAACAAAAATGAATACTTAAGAAGCACATTATGTGCTATGCATAAAGAATCAGGCTACATATATACAACTTCTACAAATAATGCATGCAAATGTAAATATACAATATGCAAACATTAACCAAACAGTGAAATAAATTGCCTAATAACTATGTGACATTATTGTCATGACTCCCCCTACTGGTGACAGAAAGACTGACTGCTATGGAAGCTGCAATCTTCCATTTCCCCCCCCCTTTTAGTGTTTGTCCCGTTCTTCCTCTCCCTCTGGACTCGGTGGCCTGTTGTTTGTTGGTTTTTGTGTTTGCGTTCATGTGTGTTTGGGTGTCTGTATCTGTCTGCCTGTGCGTTTGGACTGCAGGCCCCAGGGGCCGACCGGAGTGTGTGCCTTTTGTCTTGGTAGGTGGAAGCTCGTGCCAGTCGCCCAGTTGGCGAAGGAGCCCTACCGACGTGCAGGCGCTGGAAGCCCTACGCAGAGTCGGTGGGGGAGAGGGGCTCATGGTGGTGGATACCCTACTGGACAGGAGCCCTGCCACTACACAAGGGAAATCAGCCCTGTAGTGCTGTGGCTAGTGAGGGAGTGGGAAGTGCTGTTAGAGCCCAGCCAACCAAGAGGGCGACTCCTCCTAGTCTCCCAATGGGTGACGACGTCCCGTGCCATGGGAGGACCCCCCGAACCTAGAGAGGAGCTCCATCGGGAGTACCCGTATGGACCCAGAAGAGGAACTGGTCACCAGCTTCAGGGAAGCGACGCTTGAGGTGCCAGGAGCCTGGAGTGGTTCTCAACCCTCCCACCCTCCGACCCTTTTCTGGCTTCGCTGTTGCTGCATGTGCCAGAGAACGGACGCCTTGGGGTTGGTGTGGGGGTTCTGTCACAATGCAGAGACTCCCCCTACTATTGTTTTCTAGTAGTGGCGGAGCACATGGACTATTTGTTATTGCTTACTTCCGTTAATTTATGTTGTCCATGCCTTCCTCAGGTGGTGGGCATTGTTCATCAATTTGTTCGCCACCAGAGGATAATTATGCTTTTATTTTTCCCTTATTTAAAGGCCCAGCTTTTGTTCAGACCTTGTGGGACTTTAATGTCACTGGACCTCTTTTGTTATAGTTATGCATTTTCAGTTCGGTTTTGTTTCGTTACATTCATTAAACATTTCAGTTGGAGACCTGCGTGGAGCTTCCCTTTCTTTTTCTTTGCAATTATAAACACAAGAAGACCTTGTTGTCATTTAAAACATGCATTCCTCACCTAGAAGGTTGAAATGATCCCTTGTTATTAGCAGAACTTTCCTAAGTGCAGTTACTGCAGCACAAATGCTATTCTGAAATCTCTCGCTGTGGCTTTAAAATGTCATATTAAGAGGCCTCAGTCAGGAGCCATAACACTTTTCTAATATGGACGTGGGAGTTATTAGTGAATAAAAAGAATAAAAAGACAGACAGGGAGAGAGACAGGAGGTCAAGAAAGAAATGAAAAGAAATAATGTTACCACTCATAATGCCACCTCGACTGCTACCGGAGATACAGTTCAAAAGAGGTTTGAGCACAGAGATGTCAGCCTCCCCCTCTCAGAAAGCTACTCTGGTGCTGAGGGTAGACAGAGAAAGGGGAGGAAGAGGGAGGTGGAGGTGCAGGTGGAGCTTACAGCACTTGCTGCGCTGGCTGAGATCCGTCCAGGTGCCGTTTGGCAGGCATTTTCTGACCTTCGGCCCCACAATGATCCTGTTCCCCCTGCAGATGTATTCAATCTCATAGTCCACAGGCAAGACCTGCACACTGCGAATCTATAGGCAACGGAGAGACTGCTGTTAGCACATATCGCAACACACACATGCAGCACACACACATATGTGTATATGAGCCTATAAAAGGCAACCCACATGAATACACACACCCATCCTCACACACACACACACACCCATGCTCACCTACCCACTCAAACCCACACAGACATGCAGTACACACATGTGCACATGAGAATATATAAAACCACACAAATGAATAAATGCACCAACACACACATACACACTACACACATATGCGTACATGCCCATATGAAAACACCCATTCACACACCTTCCCATACAGACACATGCAGTGTACACACATGCACTCATTGCTGAACACATACACTTTCTCTCTCTCTCTCTCTCTCTCTCTCTCTCTCTCTCTCTCTCTCTCTCTCACACACACACACACACACTGTGCAATGAGATATTTAAACATCTGTACCTGTTCTTGGGTGAGACCTCTGTACCTTATCCCTCCATCTCTGGGTGGACGAATAATAGCACAGCCTGTAGGAAAAGACACTGCAGCCATTACAAAGATACATTACAGTTCCTTTGCCCTCTTTTGCTGTCAGTATTACAAAGCGACAAGCGAGGGGGTGTGGTACCCCGAGTAACCAGCAGATGGCGCACTTTCTCTTTCAAACCAAATGACAGCTGCGCTGAGATTTGCACTAGAGCGATGGTGACAGCCATGAAAGGAGTCACTGGGTTTTACAAAAGCCATTCACCTAAACGTGTAAGGACTTCTGTCCCCATGGCTCTGCATTCCCCCTGCTGTAATTGAATGAGAAGGCTATATTTCATCCATCTGTTCACAACAATGCCCCGCACAGCTAAAACCAAGCCACTCAAAGGCGGAAATGAGTTCCAGATAGCACTGAATGGCTAACTGGAATGTCTTGTTCTTTTGCATGTGTACGAATTTGATTTCAGTAATGGATTTCGGAACTGTAAATGCCGCTGTTCCCCCGGGGCTCTCGGGTTGCTGTCAGAATGAGGGAGGAAGGCTATAGAAGGGTGTTATTACAGCTTAGTTCACCTTCAGTGTGACTAGCTAATTACAGTAATCATCAAATCCAGCACAAGAGGCCAGGAGAGGCTACAGGGAGTGAGTGTGTGTTTGTGTGCATGTGTGTCCTCAGGTGTGTCTTTCTGAATAAGTATGTGTGCATATGCTTTCTAGGCAGATAAATAATCTTAACATACATTTTCTAGAATATTTTACAAATCCAAGTTTTAAACAATCTAAAATATTGGCATAAACATTTGTAAAAGAACCTAAGTTTGAGACTCACTTTGATTGTTAATTTAATTGCTAACTGTAAAAAAAGAAAAGAAATTCAAGTACAGTCCTTGATAAGAGCTTCATCAAATTGAATACATTTACATTAATATGATATATACCCTCACAACACTCAGTAAGCCATGGAACACAAATATGACTCAATAGGAACCAGATGAGTCACACACTCAGTGATGTGTTTGGTAATTACAGCGTTCAAATGCCTAATACTGTTGATATTGTGTTTCATTAGCTGGTCCAACTGAGCCAGGCCTGCAATGTTGGAGATAGAGGAAACAGCCAATTAAGAGCTGCCTGGTAGGACGTGAGAGAAATGCCACTTCCAGATACTGCCTGACTGAGCGGTAAAGTGGAACTCCAACATATAAGGAACACAAAGGAAGGTGGATGTGCTCTGCACAAACACACCTCTCACAAAATACAGTTCCACTCCATTACACACACGAGCCCACAAACATACCCAAACAATAAACACGACAGAGCTTCCCATAAAACAGGAAACAGAGATGATACACTTCAGAGAAATGCATTTGGATACAGATGCATATGTGGCGAGTAGAAAGAACCACAAATACACATGCGTAGATACACACACACTCTCACATACACACACACACACACACACACACACACACACACACACCCCATTGGCAGTCCGCACTCAGAATCACAGTTGTGCATGTTCATATTACCTGCAGTTGTATTGTGTCCAGCCTCAGTACAGGAGTGAAACATGAAGAGAATCCAAAGGACAAATAATAGTGCCATTACTCCACCTGCAGAGAGAGAGAGAGAGAGAGAGAGAGAGAGAGAGAGAGACAGAGAGAGAGAGAGAGAGACAGAGAGAGAGGAAGGGGAGGAAAGGGACAGAGCAAGGAAAAAGAGAGGGAGAGAGGGAGAGAGTTAGTGAAAGAGAGCAAGTGCTGAGAGAATGAAGGAAGCTGAAAGAGGGCAGACTGGCAGGACAAACAGAATCTGGAAAGGTGTTAAAAGAGAAGTGGAGACTGATGGTTTGAGGGGCAGAAGACAAGTTAGACAGGTGAGTGGCAGTTGAGATGGATGTGAAGAGAGATGGAGTGGGAAGGGCCCAGTACACGGAGGAGAAGCACGGAAAGCAGGAAGCAGAAAAAAGGAAAAGAAGAAAGAAGACCAGGCGAAGGAGGGACAGAAAAGAGCAGAGGAGGTGTTATAAACAGCGCTCCCTCCAACAGACGCCCGCTTAGATCTCCCCAAACACTCCCATCCCACCTCCAGACCCGCAGAGGCCGTTTTCACCAGCCGAATGACTCATGCTCCTGCGGGGGGCTTCCCTCTCTGAGCTCCGAGCACAGAGCTCCCGCCCCGGAGCTCCGCTCTCGCCCGGACGCCTGCTCATGCATATTCTGTCTCAGCCCTCCGTCTCGCGAACAGGAGGCACGAGGGTGTTCTCGCGGCTGGCGCAGCCGTCAGCCCCACCTCCACGCAAGAGGGCAGGGAGATGGGGAAGTGGGAGGAGTAGGGGATGGGAGAGAGGGTGTGGACAAGTATAAATGATTTTCCCAAATTGCTATTTTCTCACGTCAAGCATCTTTTTCTTTTGCTCCAAGCATGTCTGTGTGTGTGTGTGTGTGTGTGTGTGTGAGAGAGAGAGAGAGAGAGAGAGAGAGGGAGTGTGTGTGTGTGTGTGTGTGTGTGTGAAAGAGAGTGTGTGTGAGAGAGGAGAGAGACGGAGATAGCGGCTGGAACATGGCAAATGGGAGAATCTAAGAAGCATCTGCTTCTAAACCTTCATCGTTACACCCCTCCATCGTTGCACACACCACCCTCTCCCCCCCTCCCCCTCCTCCCTGCCTGCACCAACATTCACACATGCTCGGATTACATACTCTGCTATGATCCAGGGCTGATTTGAATAAATTCAATAAACCCACCTGATTCCTGCACTAATCTGATATGCAGGTAGGGTGTTGGAGAGCAGCACCTAGGACAGCATCGCACTGCTATACAGCAGTTACAACGGAAAGCTCCTGCCTCATCACAGAGCCTGAGAGGCCTCCGAGGACCACGAAGAACTGCATGAGCCACAAGCCACACAAAGAAAGGTAGACATCGCAGCTTAGACCTGGGTGTGGACAGATTGGCATGAGAAGCAGACCACACCCCATAGGCGGGGCAGATTGATGACTGAACAGTGAGGGCGTGGCACCTCTGCTGTTCCTGTTTGGAAAAAGGCAGGACACCTGGGTATCAAGGACTTTTTTGAGGGGGGGGGGGGGGGGGGGGGGGGCACTAAAACAAATGAAAACAATTCCCAGCGGGGCATGGGCCACAAACCCCACACCCAAAAAC
>JAOYMR010000004.1:17949717-17985898 GCA_025802075.1 Tenebrosternarchus preto | reverse complement strand
TGCTAAATGGAACGGGGCTCTGTTGCATTGGTTTCAACCCCCCCCCCCCCCCCCCCCAAGTAATCATTAAATTACAAAGCCTTTGTTTAGACATGACTATGGGCATACAGTATAAAATGCCATTAATGTGTTATAATGTAAATCAAGGTCAATGTAAATCAAATAATGGAGAATAACTCCAAGTAAGAACTGTAAACAGCTGCAATGGTCTTAGATGTTCAGCAGTTGCAAGTATACAACATTCTACAGAACTAAACCAGTGATGAACCTAAATAATCCAGGTTTAACTGAAGACTATGTACTTTCACAATGGAACAACATTCAGCGTCTAAATGCACAGGTCAGATCATTCAGAGAGTTTCAAAAGATCAAAAGAACAAAAGATCTTAATCACTTCTAGATCACTGAACACAGGTTCTGAGCCACAAACCAAGGCTGGACTTTTTTCCCTGAAGGAACAACACAAAGGGACAAATTTCCAGACCCAGAAAAAGCCTATGCCTACATTCAAAAGGTTTCCAGGGGTGATTCACCACTGGCACAGCAATTTAGCCAAGATTAAGTTTAGGCCATGCCCAAAAACACATCACTTGATGTGTTTAGAACTTGGGGATTTGCAAACACTAACTATATTAAAGAATATCCGTTCTACATTACTATAATATACTAATGTAACAAATATGATTGATTCCAGTTATAATATATATTGTATTTGTTTACTGAATAGAAGTAAAAAGTAATCTAAGTAGTTGTTCAAGCTGAAGAAAGTATTCCTTGTACTGCTGACCTATAACCAATGAGACATGATAAACTTTCAGATGCTCCCCTGAGTGAGTCAGCTTCTACAGATCCCAGTGGATCCCTTCCAACAGACTATCCGTCAAGCCAAATATCACTCAGAGCAGATGACTTATCTCTGTCTGCCTGTTTCAGTATCCTCCCTCTCCATCTCTATTTCCAACCTCTCAGATTTATCTCACTTCTCCTCACATTCCTTCTCCTCAATCCTAAACAAAGCTTTTGGTCAGTCGCTCTCAAAATTGTTCAAACACTGATCAGGTAAAGTACTGAGGGGGAAAAATACTGCAGAGCTGTCAGACAACGCGAAACAACGTGTCAAAAAAACTATTAAGAGAACAGGAAATTTATACGAGCATGTAGCTTAGATTTGTTTTGAGCATCTAAATCTAGCAATAAAAGATACATTATCTTTTGTTTTGACACCTTTGTCTCCCTCCCCACACACTTCAACATTTACATACCAGTCAGTGAGAAAATCCCTGGTTTGTAATTACCTCATAACATCCACCTGAAAGAAACGAAACATCTCTACACAATCAACTCCTGAATACACAATTTCCACATAATGACCACCTGAAAAGAGTAGATGCTGAGTCTGGTAATGTCCAGTGGAATCTGTTCACATCTCAACCTATTTCATCATCGTTTGTGCTCTCTTCCACGAAGTCCCACGCCCCCAGTGTCATCTTCACTCTTCTGCCTGACAGAACTCATATTCTGGTGCCAACGTCCTAAACCCACACTGCATGCCTACGGTTTTGCTCCTTTACACCATTACAGTGATTAGCCATTTCCATTCCATTCCTCAACGCTGCACTTCCTGCCGCCTCCTCTACCTTATCTCCCAGAAGCCTTTGTGCTGCCATTGAATAATTGAAACCTGGACATGGAGGATAATCTTCACCTTCTCCCTTTTCATTAACGGCAAGTTCCCCTCTCGGCCGCGTTATCTGATCAATCTGAGGCAGCTTGGTCCCCCCCCAACCCCCCCTGCTCGCTCCATGCCCTCCCATACATTCAAACCAGATATTAAAAGCACAACGAAACCCTATAGGTCTCTGTTTTCTTGCCACTTGCAGTGCATTAACAGCAGTGAGGCGAGTGAGGGGAACTGAACTGGCACCAGTGGAGGGACTCAGACATGTATTAAAAACACTCCAAGCGCTACTGCAAAGTGCTGCAGAAGCAGTAATTGCCTTTCGGTCAGCCCCCTTTACAACAGAAGATTGGTTTATGATGGAGAAGGTTATGAGTTTGAGTCTCACTCAAAATTGTCTATTACATTTGTCATGTAGCTTTTAATAAAGACTGAGACAATACAAGTGAAATAAGCTTGAAAATACAGAAATTAACTTATGAAACATGCCAGAAAAGCAGGGTGTTTGGGGATTTCGCAAATATGTCAATCAAGGGCTACAGGCAAATGTCTGAATTTTAGATGATGTTAACAGCAAAAAGACAAAAGACAAGGACAGACATTAAATTCAAGTTTTAATATCCTCAACTGTCCAATAAATTAACATTTACATAATTAATACATTAATATGATAAGTATTATTTACCTATATCACACTTCAGTTGGACCTGTGACAAACTTCATATATACAGAGCGCATGATCAGTACAACAGGACTCTTATCAGACCAGGGCATTTCTACCCTTTACAGTAATGCCAATGAAAAAGAGTAAAACAGATGAGCAGGTAAGTTAGCTACTCTTAGAAGAAAAGGAAAAGCTTCAGAGGACCACAAACAGGAGATCAGCTCATTCTGCCACCACTTTACACCATTCCACTCCACTCCAGACCTCAGCAGGTCCCTCCTCATGTCCACTGCACACTCTAGTTATAGCAGCGATGTGATTATTCCATTCTAAGCCCATACCTGTAAACATGGGTTTATCAGATACACACGATAAGACGTTATTTAAAAAATATCCAGCAGTCAAGTGTAAATACATCCACGTGGGCTCAAGAAGATCAAATCAAACAAGCAAAGATGATAAATGTTGCGACGATCCTTAAAACACAGACGTTCAGCTCCAGAGTGCGTGCTGATCATATCAAACTTCACGCTTATTCAGCAACATGTCACACGCACGCACACACATACATAACAAAGGCACTCAAATAAAAAAAAAACCCAAACAAACAAACAAAAAAAAACAACAACTCCCTTTTCCCAAAACTCATAAATCAAGGCTCAAAACATGACAACATGGGCAGAAGCAAACAAATGACATGCCATTTTGTGATCAGGGAGAAGTACATCTTTCTAGTTATTTACATGTGAAGTTCAAGGTACTGAGCAGGGGAACGAACCCCCGTGAGAAACGTGAAGGTATTACTGTACAAGCATGAAAGAGCAGAATTAAAAAGCACAGATGGAAGAGATAAACCAGTGAGCACTTTTTTTCTCTCTCTCTCTCTCTCTCTCTCTCTCTCTCTCTCTCTCTCTCTCTCTCTCTCTCTCTCTCCCTCCCTCCCTCCCATATGCAAGCCTTTGAGGTACAGCACAGAGAAAATGGTCAGTGCAGCTGATACTATTTTTATCTCCAGATCCACGACGTGCACTGGGATCTATTTTCAGTCCGTCAGTCAGACTGTATATATCTCCCCACCCCCTTCTGTCTCTCTCCCAGTGACAGATTTGAGAGATAAAGAGTATGAGAGCATCAGAGCATGAGAACTACAATTCCCAGAGCACACACCGAAATTCCCCAGGTTCTTCTTCATCGTTATTCATATTTAGAAGAGTATCAGATCCCCCCTCTACTCTACTGTAGGTGTTAGAACCGTGAGGCACAGCCCTAATCTCAAAACAAGTCCTTCAAGTAGTTTTCATTCTCCTTCCATCACTGTCTTTATCCCCACCAACACTGAGTAAAAGGCCTTCTATCTGTGCTAGATGCAGCTGGGCAGAAGCCCTGGAAGCCTCCCAGAGCAGTTTTTCACGCTCATCCCTTACACTCCCGCCACTATTATGTCTCCATCCGTGGCTGCAGGGAAGACAGCCAAGACAGTCGAGCTGTTTCGAGGAAGCGACTGGACTCGTAAACATCCCCTCCACCCCCATCCCCACCCCCCCATCCAGCAGTGAGGGAGGCGTGAAAAGCTACAGGCAAGGCGTGGTGCTCAGAGGCGTGCACTGCCTGGCCTCCTCTCATAAGCTGACGCTTCGGTGGTGCTGTTTAACAAAACTCTCCCTGTCTCGCTGCGGTCGGCCTGTCCCTGACTCTCCCCGCTCCTCCCCCTTATCCTGCCTAGGCACAATCTCCCTTTCTCTCTCCAGCACGTTCTCTGCGGCCCTGGGTCCTCTCTCCGCCTCCCTCTCTTCACCGATCAGACTCCCGACATCGCTCAGGTCGCCCAGGTGTTCCACCGAGTCGCACTTCTCCAGGTCCGAGGCTATGGTCTGCAGGCTGATGATCGACATAGAGTCTGATCCCGCCCTCTCGGCCCTTTCTCTCTGCCCCCACCCTGACTCCCTGTGTTTCTCCACCCACTGCCTAGTTTTCTCCTGATCTGCCCAATCATTCTCCATCAGGCTCATCCCCACCCCTCCATAAGCCCCTGCTTGTATGATGCCCTCAGCTTCTGCCCCTACTGGTGAGCTCCGCCCCCCGCGGGCTCTATTTCGTTCCCTGGCAGCTCGGATACGCCCCCTCTGTGCGTGGATCTGCTCGCTGATTTGTTCAAGGTTGCGCAAGGCGACGGAGTAACGGGTCTTCACCTTCGCCACGCGCTCCTCAAGATGGACAACTTTGGACTTGTGGTCCTGCAAATTATTACATCGAAATAAACACTTTGCAAAAGTATTTGTTGTTCACAGTTTAATACAACTTAAGTTAAAAAAAAAAAATATTTATGTGGATTACAAAAGAGAAAATTATACTAGTTTACTTCAATATAAGATAAATCACTGTTAAAAATTAAACCCTTTTGGTTTAGAAACCAAATATAGGAACTATAAATCAGTGTGTCTCCCAGCCCAACATGAGCTGAACCCTCTACCTCCAGGATGTGGTTGAACTGGGCCTTGAGCTCAAAGTAGGGCTTAGACTTGAGGATGACCCTCTTGAGGGCTTTCTGCAGGGTCTGCACGCGGGCCTCGGCCTCCTGGCACAGCTGGGTGACCCGCTGGTGCTCCCTCTCGCTCCTCAGACGCTCCTCCTCGGCCTCGTTCACCTGCCAGCGGCACAAATGCGTCGATCGATCACCTGCAGACGTCACTCAGGCCATCGGCCAATCAGCCGCAATCGCGTTTCAGAGTCAAAACAATCGTAAACACAGATGCCCTTCATCTTATTACAACGTTCACAAAAAAAATAAAGAGATTAAAATTCCCATGCAGTAGAATACATTATTTATATTACTTTGCTGAAGGCAAACAAGGCAATGGTTAAAATAAGGCAGAGTTATAAAAGACTGCACAGAACTGGGTGCAGAAAAAGGCCCCAGTGTACGCAATGTCATTTAAGATACAAATGTACTGCTCCTACATTGTAGCAATTTTATAGAGCACAAAGGCAGCCAGGATTAAATGTAATCCAAATACAGACACCTAACCTTGATCATTAAGTGCAATTAAGTATTAATTACCCGTGCTGATTGGTCCTGGACAGATTGGCTTTAAGATGCAGGGAGCCGTTAGCATCCATGCAAACCAGGTAATGAAAGTACTTACTTTTAACAGACTGTGTACATTACCTGGAGTCTCAATACTATGACTGCATACCTTTGTTATTAAGATACTGCTACTGTTCATGTGAGTAGATCTTATAGACCAATTGGTTTAGGGTTTAATTGTAGGCATGAGGCACACATAAAGAAAGGCTGTTAAGGTATACTGGTTGGGCTAGAGCATTTTTAAACTGATTTGCTGTGCTCCATGAACCTATACCGTTAGTGTGAGTCTGGCTAGTGCTTAGCGGAGAAAGATTTAGTGGAGAGAGCATACACAAAATGTATAACCCAGTCAGCATAACGTCCAGATGTCCGTTTTAGTCAATATGTTTAAAAAGAAAAAAACACCACCTGATGGGATTCTGATGGGCTGATGTATCAGAAAACTGTCTAAATGTAACTACAAGGTGTGGTGTGCATGATTAAAGCCCACATAAATGTATGAGATGGCACTTAGCCGGACCATAGCAGGACTGCTTTTGCTTACATCCTACAAGCTGGAACCGCTCTGGACAAGCCACTCGATGTTCAGATCACCGTACCTTAGCTGTTGCGTGGTTGAGCATCTCCTGCCAGGTGGGATCCAGAGTGTTTCTATCTGCCAGAAGGCCCTGCTCGGCCACGTAGACCATCTCCCTGGCAGCCGTGTGCATGGAAACGGCCCGTTCGTATCGCAGAGCCGCTTTCTGGGTTTCCTGTTGGGCCTGCAGGTAGAGCAAATCAGTCACACCTCAATGCAGAGGCGCTGCCATCACTCAGCCTGCTCTTATATGCATATCTGTCAGAAGCGCTTAAGCTTGACCTTACAAAGACGATGATGAGTGCGCATTGCAGCCAGGGAAAAATAAAGGGGAAGAATAATTCCTGTGATGCCTGAGAGAATGGGAAGTCTGAAGCCTATATACCACATGCAGAAGCATAACCAGTCGCACAGTGATATCAGGATAAGCCGTTATCCAATAAGGGCTTAGGAGACTGCAGCTAACGCCTGATTATACAGCAATGCAAGGATGCAACCAAAAACTGTTTAGTTACTGAAAAGGGGTTGAATTGCCACAGGAAGGAACTGCTGTGCCAAGATGAAGAAGGTCCAATCAATCAATAAATGGTGGGAATTAAAAACGACAGGTCATATTTCAGAGGGCTAACTTGGGCAGAGGACGTGACTTACACTGAGAATATCTTATTTTGTTTTGGACAAGCTGATGGAGCCTGACTCAAATTCATGGTGTGGAAGATAATAGGCCTTACCGTACAGCAGCAAAAACTCCCCCTTAGATACACAGGATTACACAAGGGTTTAAGGTGTCAACAAAGAGACTGACGCCATCTTTTGTTATCGTGCAGGCGTCATTTTTGGTCGAGCCAGCCTTGACCAGTCTTGACGAAACACACCCTACACCAATCTTTGCACTGAAGATTAATTATCTTCCTAAGCACAGCTTGTGATGATCTAACATTACCACCTTGCAGAATTTAGTTGTTAAGATGTTTGGGAGGATCTGATGATAGAGGCATGTACTTTTGAACAGAGCATCCCTGTTCTGTAGCACAAGTAAAACTGTAGAGCTAATTGAAGTTTCTAAGACCTGAATAATCACTGGTCCAAGCTCAGGCTAGAGCACACTCCACCCTTTCAAAAGCATGTTTATTGTTCTTTGCACGAAAGGCTGACCAGGTCGGCCTTACAATCCAATTCTGTCTCAATTGCTTTCAATTACACTCAATGGCCTCTGCTGAGCATTTTGCACTAGTGCAATTACACATCTGAGATTGGCTGCAAAATGAAAAGTGATCTTCAAATCATATCTTCTGTATCATGGGCTCAGTCATATTAAGAAACACACGCACTGCCCAGTAATGATCATGAAGCAAGAGACATTTTATGGGTCATTTTCGGTCAACGGAAGGTGATTATTATTATTCACGAGCAGTGGGATGATATACACAATTTGGACAATTATTTCAGAATCAAGGACAAAATCCTCCTTGCCATGCGAAGGACACCCTCTCTTGATTCCTCCTTCTCTCTCACACACACACATTCACCTCTTTAGCCAGTCGACGGGCTTCATAATAAGGCCTGGCTTTCTCGATGCAGGCGCCCAGCTGGGAGCCCTGAGCGTTGAGCTTGCGTGCCGAGTCTGTGAGGATCCTCCTGTAGCTAGACCTTGCCTCCTGAAGCAAAACAGAACCAGAGCTGCATCTGGATTGCCATCCAGCATCAAACGGATATCACAGGACATCACTTTTTTTTATGAATAAGGTGATATGAGCAAGGACCTTGCAAGCTCTCAGCCTACGAACTCCCCCAAACGCCACTGACCAAGAGACATGAAATACACTAGGCCCCTACACATTGAAATAAACAGTTATCTGTGACATAAGATCCATTTCAAGCTGATTCATTTTGATTTGAAATCCATTACAGCTTCTACACAAATTATACAACACCCGCTTTCTGCAAGAAACAGTTTAGCCCAAACTAGAAGACCTATATCTAGAAATTAGTTTATAGGCACTGTAAATGTATTGTGGTAGCGTGTTCTCAGGTCCAGTTAAAGGCGAGGCCATCTTTAGAAATCACAGACCCCGATGTCTAGCTGTATTCACAACCCCCATCTCTTTTAAGCAAATTATCACTTAAATAATTAGATTTTAGAGCAGGGAAACTCTGACAACATGGCCCCTTTGCCTGTTATGCAGGTAACCTATTTTATTTTCTTGCCACAAGCTGGAGAATGCCGAGGGCCATGGCATTTAAACATCGGTATGCTCGTAAAATCAAATCAACACGTTAGTGATGGCCTCCCTGGTGTCAAATACAGAGCAAAACTCACATCTAGCTGCAGTTCGAGTTTATTTATCTCATCGCTGGCCTGGTTGAGGTGTTCCAGTTCTTCCTGCATTACAGCAAACGAAGGAGAGAGACAGTATATAGCGATAAATAGAAAATTCAACTGCAGCGCGCTTTGGAAATAATATATAAACACATTCTTAAGAAGATATTTTCGCTGTAATAAGCAAATTGTCAGGATGAACAAAACACGACTGCAAAGCACAGGCATAGTCAAAAGAGGCTTGATTATGTCTACCTGAATTCTGGGATCCAGTTCCTCCTCGTACTGATCATCCTCGTCGTCGTCTTCAGCCCTGTCCTTGTCCATGATCGCGCTCTCCGCGCACCCTGTCTCCCGTTTGCCATTGCTACCATCGCCCCTGTTTTTCAGTGTCCCATCCCTCTCCTCCCCCTCTACACCGGGAGTCTCTTCTCTCCAGTCCACGGCCTCGGAGTCTCTAGAACCAGGGGGATTCTCACGCAGCCTCCCCGGTTCCATGCGTGGCCTTGATAACCAGATTGTTCGATCAGTTTTGCATGAGAAATATGCACTGTGCGTAATAAAAATGAATTTAAAAAATCTGAATTAGATATTGGATACTTGTCCTTTGAATTCAACCAGAGTAAGGGTGTGCTGACACTAGCGTTCGTGAAACAGCGATGTACATATTAGCGTGCTAGCTAGCAAGCTGATTGCTTCTTACAGCAAAAATACAAACCAGACGTTAAGTTGAGTTTATAATACATATCGTGTCGAGAATTCATTAGCTACAATATTTGACAATACTAGTTTAGCTACACGTTTGCTACCTTGCTTTGCGTATGATAGGATCCCTCTCATCCCCCGGTCTCCTGCCTCTCCTGGTTGTTTTGGTCGTTGCAAAGTGTGTCAAAGATCTTCCTCCCCTCATGTTCAAGTCTCCACTTCAGTTACCAAGTGCTTTGACAATATTGTCGTTCAATTCATGTGCCTACAAGATAGCTAACGACAATTTGGACAATTCTCTCTCTCTCTCTCATTCATATATATATATATCTAATGTTCATAGAATGGATGCACTAAGCTATAAACAATCTACAAAAGTCAACAAAAATTTCTGTGGTACCCATGCTTAATCCTGCATATAAAATGCTGGCTAATCTTTTCCTTAAACACTTCAAAATCCTCCATGATACAGTTTGCACTCCTTTTACAGAAGACATCATTAATCTTCAAAAGAATAAACCAACAACATACTGTAGTCTGCAACTGATGCTAATAAACGTTCATTTATTAACAGCCATTAAAGCACAAAAGATAAACTGATATCACCCATTCCACCTAATCAATTACTGCAGTAGTTGTATCTCTTACAAGAGATATAGTCAGCATGGAGAAACCAAAAAAAAGGCTAGCTGATCATTTAGTTGAACACCTATAGACCATTAGAATGAATGATTTGTCATTTACATTGGCAAGGCAATTTTAATGCTAATGGACATTAAAAAATGATGCATCTGTTTTCTTTGTCAGTTGTTGCATGTACAACGAAGTTTTCATTTCCTACAGCTTCAGAAGCATTTTGTTTGCCCAGCTAATGAAAGAACCTCTGACTGAAATGTCCTGTTTCTCTGGAAACTGTGTACTGCACCGCAATTTTGACTACCTCTATTACTTTTATTTATTTTTGCTTTCATCTTTACAGTACATTGCAGTTACTCTCTGGAATCTCCTTCAGACAGACATACAGACACACACACACACACACACACACACACACACACACACACACACACACACAAAATAAGGAACCAAAAACTTTTTTTCTCTTGAAATCACATTTCATAACAGTTCCCATGATGGAAAATCAAAGTGTGATAAACACGCATGCAACAGCATTTCACTTCCGTCTGAAGGCTGTTTCTCCGGACAGTTACTTTGGTCATTTGGGACGGACGTCAAGCCGTCAGCTGTCAGCTCACGAAATTTCTCAAGAAATTTCTTTCAAGAAATTTCTTTTCTACGTATGACTTTTTTGTCTCTTCCAGAACCTCTTCACCTCACTGTGTCCATGAGGGGTGACCACCATGACCCTGTGGGGAGCGCTCTGCCACACCAGCACCCCTAGGCCCTGTAGAGAGACAGAGGGTAATACTGTCAGCATGCACACACTCAGGCTAGCTTCCACTTATGACACAATAATTAGTAAGCAAAGGGGGTGCGATGTGTGATTCAGAGATGGGCGGCAGGACTTTAAAGGCCTCAGCAGGCCATGGGGACCAGCAAGAACTGTGGAGAACGATGCAGGAAAACAAAAAAGTTCTAAATTTAGCTACCAACCTGAGCTCGGTCCCGTAGCACCTCGAAATCAGCCTGTGACAGGAACTGGTTGTACAGCACTCCTGAAACAAAAAGAAAACGAGAAGTGGATGATGAGGAGAATAAAGGGGCTTTCAACAGCATCGCAACTCAGTATTCCCATTAAAGACCCATCAGGGAGAATTACTGCTCACCTACACCTAAGTGCCACTGACATTCAAAGGTCAGAGTGTCTAGCAGAGACTTCAATCTACTTGGATGCTTTTCTGAGGCAGGCTTTATTTAAGGTCTCGCAGAAGATTCTTCACAAGCATATCTTCAATTTATAATTGACCAAATGGCTTACAGATTCACAACTTGGCATTGACCATGGCGACGTAGAATGACTGCAGCAAGTCTTCCACTCATGATACCATCAATCAGTTCATTATTCCATACAACTAAGATGTCACTAAAGCTTTTGCTGCAAAACCAAAGTGTCCAGAGGTCATATTTTTATGACACAAGCAAATCCATCATCACATTCTGTTTTAGTAAGCAAATAAATACAGCAATGGACTCTAATAGGGATAGAATGGATTTTCTCATAATGTCACATCTCATATTGTTTTTGAGCATACATGAACTGAAATGAATCAGTCAACTGAGCATACATGAACTGAAATGAATCAATCAACTGCATCAAGTGCCAGGATCAATTCTGAAAAATACCAGACGTTAGATTCATACAGGCACCATCTAGATCAGGACCGTATGTTCAGTGCTTCCACAGTGTTTTCCCCCCACTCAAAAACAGGTGGCTGAAGTAATTATCAATTATCAGCTCTGGCAGGTGTACTAGAAACATGAACAATGCAGAGCATGTAGGAATGTAGAATGCTGTCTCTATCTTCACAGCAGTCAAGCAGAATTCAGACTAATGTAAACCATTAGATTTTTCATGGCCAAGTCCATGATGGTTGACACGAAATGTTTTTCACAGCAAGCACAGCTGTGGAGGGTTTAGGTCAACCCGACACAACGCATCAAACCACACCACAGTGATGTATCACTCGGCTTATTAGAGAGTTATACACCGAGAAGAAAAAACACTGCCTTGTTGGACCACGTTACAATTAATATAAATGTGATGTACTGACAGCTGTATCCCTTTCATAAACTTGAATGAAGGCTCCCTTGATGTCCAAGTCTCCATGGTAACTAGCTGAAAAGCACACAGCGTATTTCAAATGCTGGGGACGCAGGTCTAGGCTCTGAGCAAAGACTGCTTTTCTCATGGCAGCTGGCCTAGCACTACTAAACGTGGCAATATTCACCGTAGCATTAGCATGAACACAGTGCACTCTAGGTGGTAACTCGGCTTAAATCAATTTAGCTTTAGCGGTTCCTCCTCTGGTTTTGCTAGCTGCATGATGGTCCCACATTGTACATTATTCATTTTCACTACTTGTTTAAAGAATTCTTTATGTAGCACATTTAGATGCTTTTTACTTTTATACATGTATTGGCATATTCAAACATTTTATTCAAAGATATCCACATGTATCCCACATCTAAGACTAATTTCATTCACCTAATGATTGTTAGCAGAATATATTATTAGTATTATTTATAAGCAGTAATTATTAGTTCAATTTCAAGCATGATCACAGCTGGATTTCTGTAATTAGCATGGTGCAGTGTTGTCCTTTAGCCTGCTTAGCATGTGTGAGGTAGATTTCACACATAATTAGTCTGCCAGACACTCATACCCTCTGTAAACTGGAGACGATCTCTCTCAAGCTCCCACAGTCTGATCTGGTCTGTAATGGTCGGGGGAAGCACTGGAGTCTGGCAAAGAAAGAAACCTAATGAGAAATGCAGAGTCGTATTGGACATGAAGTAGAAAAGGCATTTGAGCTTTACTTGCTTTAGGCACGAAAGATAAAACGGCTGCAAGAAGTAGATAATAAGATTCTACAGCTACCTGCTTTAGCATAACTGGATGTGCCCTGGTCCTCAGGAAGTGGATGATCTAAAGAACCCAATAGAAGCAGCTCAAAACAATGGAAGAACACACAGAAGATCATACATGTCCATATGTGTCACACACACACACAGCAGAATTACACAAGGACATACAAAAATAAACAATAATTATATGTAAAGGTGCATCAGCCAAATGCTTTGAATGTAAATGTACAGATGACAAAGAAAGGACAAACCTCTGGAAAATGGCGTGAAAGTAAAACTAAATGCAGTGTCTCGTACCTGCTGTGCAGTGATGCCATTAGCAATAGCCTGCTGCACTGATTCCCTGGTGATCTGGGCCACGACTACATTAGGAAACCTATACAGCATCTCGCTGAAAAGAGCAACCAACGCGATCTGCAGCTCGGAGTCTGGCAAACACAAGGAGCACATTTTCATTTTCACTCAACGCTAACCATCAGTGGTGTTTTCCAGGTCAGCTCTAAGGGCTCACACATACTTGTGTAAGCATATACACGGTAGTTGGTTTCTACCACGATGAACCCAGAGTCTGCTGTTCCTGGTGTGCCATTTAAGACTGAGGAAGAGGATGAAGGGTTGGCAGTGATGCCTGCAGCCAGAGTGATAGCCAGCCTCGTGGGGTAATATCTTCTCGACTTCCTCTGCAGAAATAGAGGGTAGACATAAAGAAAGGAACAAACAAATGAAGAGCCTGTCATGGTACAGGACAGCTTTCATATTATATTTTCTTCTGGATCACAACACATTTTTGCATTGAGCTGCCCTGGTACAGCAAGTCTTTCCAACAATGTGCACTGAAAGCCAATGCATGAGGAATTGGAAAAAAAAAAATGTTCAAAAGAGGGAAAGGACTTCAAGGGTTTTTTTTCTTTTTCTTTTTTCACCTTTCTTTGGAAAACCAGGCCGAACTCTCGCAGGTGCTGCAGAAACGTCAAAAGAGACTCACTCATGCCCTCAACAGAATAGTCCTGTAGCAAGGCAAAATAAGGAAACACCAGTGACCTCTGAGGCACTACCTTTGGGACACAGGACTTGAGCAGGCAGTACAACGGACGACTTTCTCACCTAATTAGGACTTTAAGCAATAACTACAGGTACACTGATAATTAGTTTCTTAAACATGGTGAGTGATATTATATAGCTACATTTTTCTTAACAATGTGCTACAAAAAGAATAAAATACCAAAAAAGGGGGAAAAACAAATAGTTTTTCACTAACCCTGCCTAGGGTAGAGAAACTCAGCTGGAACAAGAAGGACAGAATCTCTACAAGGTCCATCCCTCTAGACTGGGAGAATAAGAATAGGGGTGTGTTAGAGAGTTACTTTCGAAACCAGAAGTTTCCTTTAACAGCCTTCAAAAGCTGTGGAAAACACTTCATTTTTCTTTCATTTCCCAGTGTGAACGGCGTTGACAGAGGCGGTATTTCAAGAAGCCAGACCTGTGCTGTGTTGAGGTACTGCAGAGTGATGTACCACAGCTGAGAGGCTGTGTCCAGCAGGAGGAACTGGAACCCAGCTGAAGTGATACATGGAGCTTCATCAGCCTCACTGAGGGTGCAAGACAGGAGGGAGGAAGAAGACCAGTATGGACCTTTACTACTGCAATTATGCTTTTACACGTTGCAAATGTTAAAAACCCCCCTTCATGTTGCCGCGGCCGAGTGTGGTACCTCCTCATGAGTCCGGCCTGGATGAGGAGCTGGGTCAGGTCCTTGCTGACGGCTGCGGACGAGCCCACCATGAAGTGCAGTATCACCTCCCAGCGCTCGGTGGCGTATCTGTCCAAGCTCTCCACGTCCCGCGCATGTCGATCGGGCCCGAGGCTGCTGCCCTCGTCCGCCCATGCCTTCCCACTGCCGGTCAAGGAGCCGGGAGGAGGGGGCAAAGAGAAGGAGGAGGAAGGATGAAGATTTTTGCAAGAACACAAGAGCTATATTACAAGGTTATTCGACTGAGGGTCTGTGGTCTACAGTCTTTTGGACCAAATGTGTGGTAAAGCACCTGATTTTAATAATAAGGTTGTGGACATTAGGATCTGGATATTAGTGAAAAAGCTCTGCAGATACGAACCCCTTAATCAAATAGCTCCACATTTTATGGCTTCTTTGAAACACTAATGTCTATGTAGCAGCTCATTTAGAAAGCATTCCAGCCAGACAGATTACAGATTTTTCTATTGCAAAATTTGAATGTCATATTTAACAAAGGCGTAGAAAACAACACACAAAATCTAGCATTACATTTAATACCTGACTAATGTAACAACTGCCAGGTTGATGCAACATTTCAGCATTTTAGTGAGCTTGTGATGTGGCCCTGCTCTCACCCGCCGAGCAGCGCTGTCCTCAGGTTGTCCTTGAACACAGGGTTCAGCGTGATGCCCTGCAAGCCCCCCTGAAGCTGCTGGCTGTGCCACAGCCTGAGGCCAGTCAGCACAGACACACACCGGTCATGATCCCTGAAAGAGAGCCAGACGTCAGACTCAGCACAAATCACAAGGTTTGGTGGGATCTTTGGCCAGATCAAAGGTGACCTGCAATGTCAACTCACTTCTGGCAGTCCTTTTTCACCCACAGTGCGACTGCTGCCTGCGGTAGAGGGTGATCTAAGAACAGCATACGCATCACATAATTCTTGGCCAACGGTGGGAGCTCCCTGAACAGAAAAGCAAGCTTGTGTGTCAAAAGTACCCAAGGTTATACAACAGCATCAAAAATTAATAAGCAAAACAAAAGGTGATAAAAAAAAGAAGGTGATTATATTGTTAACACACCAAAAGGACACCTTTAAATGTTTTTTTTTTTAATATGAAGCATGTGACCTGATAATTTGGAAAAACCAGATGTGTTAATTTTATGAAACACCAGGAAATCTCCATTAGCAAAAATAAATCAATATTGATGTGTATATGGGTGAAGAATTTTGGTGGTGCACATTTAAAAAAATTAATGGAAGAAGTCAAAATGAATGCAGAAAGATGAAGGAAAGTCATTCTGAAACACAAAAAAATGATTAAGGAGTCACTACAACAACTTTGACACACACTCACACACACCAACATCTAAACAATCTGTATTGTGAACCTGTAAACAGCCAAGCATGTTGCTGGATGGTTGTAGAGTCTGTCAAGGATGTCTGGAGTCAGTTCCCTGAGGTATTCGTGAAGGTTCTTGCATTGGAGTTGGACTCTGAGTTTCATTTTGAAGACTGAACACTTCTAGGGTTGCACTGCAAAAGGCATTAGTACAAAAAAGCTACCACAAACAGCATCAGCTTAACATGAAGTAGGATTCAGAACTCCAGTTTTGGGGACCAAGATGAGGTTTAATTTGCAGAGCCCATGTCCCCACTACTGAAGCACAGAACCATTGACAAACAAGTAATTAACTAGCTAGACAATTACAATTAGTCACAGTGTTATGCAGAACAGCGTATCCCACCCTAAAAATAGAACCCGGTTCTAATATTACACAATATCGTTGGAATCATAATCAAAAGCCATACCTTCCCTTAAGGAAAACATCCTAAAAGAGAAACACTTAGCTAGTTAGCTAGCTCACCAGACTGCCTAAAGCAGACTTCTGAACATTAAGCTAGCTAGCCAACCTAGCTGGATGGCTAACTCGCTAAAATTAAAACAGGGATTTTCTGACCTGCTACATGACTCGCTACGCGATCGAGAAAATACTGTTCTGTTCCTGGTGTTATTTTCGTGCTTGTTAATGGGTCTCACCTTGTGTGACAATAGTCAAAGATGAAATAAACAATTACGCGTTTACAACAAGCCTACAGAAAGCCATGTTGGACTGAGCATGTGGTGCGAAACCAGCTTGTTTGATTGGTTGAGCGGCAGACACAACGAGTAGGATTAAAAACCTAGGTTTATAAGAACGGGATACATTTTCGCCCTAATTTAGGATGACCTTAAATTTTTTCGAATTCTAATCCCTGACAAATGATATTACAGATGGGTTCCTATTAAATATTGCTTTCATAGTTTTTTTTTATGAATTATCTGCATTTAGTAAATGAAGGTGGGCATATCTCTTCTGACTGGTTGTAATCCAATGAGAACTAATGGCAACAGTTTGTTGCATAGGGAGTCACACCAGACACATTTATGACCCAGACGCATGCCAAAGCTCCAAGTGTGCATAAAAAATGAGCTTTAACCTGTGAAGGAATTTAATGATCCATGATATATTCTTAATTAAATGTCTCTCTCTAGTTAGACTATCTGGCGGTCGGGCTGACCCCAGTCCTCCTGGCGTCTAAACTATCTTTTATCTTTTAGACTCCTTCGGCCTTAAGCATATCCACAACCCCCTTCCTATCTGACGGTCGGACTGACCCAGATCCGAACGTCATCCAAACACCTTCTTAGTGGAGGCCACTTCTTGAAATTCTTTACCCCCTTTTTAAGACCAATCATCTAGTTGTTGATTCTACCTTAGACCAATTATTTTACCCCACACCATCTCTTCTATTTAAACTTCTATATTGTTAATAAACTTTAGAGCATCTTCTTGACATCTGTGTGTTGTGAATTTGTTCTCTGAGATCTCGTAACGAGGCATACTGAGGGCTGAACTAATCTTTGGTCGAACCCTGAAGATACTGTGTCAGTCAGACTGAACATATGCTAAAACCCAACATAACCAACTTTTTCTACAAAATTACACCATAACTACTGATTACAAACAAGTTATGGTTCTATTAAAAATAAAGGCAGAGATCAAGATGAACTGACAGGTCATGGTGTAGGTTAAGGTAAGGTAAAAGGTAAAACCTTTTTCTGCTCATGTAATACAGCCCATTGCGAAGTTAACTGCTTTTTGAAATCCTCTCTTCATCTGAATTTAATACAAATTGCTTACTTCTCCTTCAACTTGGGCAGCACTTCCTCAGGGCCCACCAGACGGTTCCACATTTTTGTTCTGCTCAGGTTCAACACATGAGGTTAGACCAAAAACGTGGAACCGTTTGGTGGACCCTGAGGACTGGGTTGGAAAACACTGATACAAGGCATGCAATTTTTCATGTTGATACCAATCATCTGATATCAATGCATACCAATTCCAAAAAGATGTTATAAATCTTGGCATTGGCAGTAATTATGACATCATCTTTATTTAAGCATAAAAGCAATATTTTCAATGCATTTGTTTAATTTGCCCTAGTACTTATCCTCACATAAAAGTAGGGGACTACTGTGCCAGGCTGATAAAAGCAAATCTGACCAGAAGTACAACTAAAAATAGTAACATGCTATAAATATTTATCAATATTTTTAAAACGCATTTTATTTTTAAAAAATTTATCAAAATGCTGGGGCGGAGGGAAATTCCAATTCTATTCATAATTTAGGGATAGAATTTCTTGGTGCAGCCATTTGGCAGAGGGAATCCGATATGGTTGTCTCAGGATTTCACGACTGCTCTTTGTGGATTATATGGTCTTTCTGCAGTCATACAGCTCTCAATGGGCCAGTTTGCAGCCGAGTGGGAAGAGGCTGGGATGTGAAGTCAACACCTAACTCTGAGACCATTGTACTCAGTTGGAAAAAAGCGGGATGCCCTCTTTGGGTCAGGGGTGAATTCTTGCACCAAGTGAAGGAGTTAAAATCTTGTTCACAGAATCGTGTTCACGAGAGAGGGAAGAATGGAGCAAGAGGTTGACAGACAAATTGGTTTGGTAATCTGGAAGAGGCTCAGAGTTGAGCCGCTGTTCCTCTGAGTTGAGAAGGAGCCAGCTGAGTTGGCTCAGGCATCTGGTCTGGATACCTCTGGATGGATGCTTCCTTGGCCCTTCTGGGCATGTCCAACCAGGAGAAGATCCCAGGGAAGATCCAGGACATGATGAAGAGATTATCTTTCCTGTCTGTCCTGGGACCACATCTATATCCTCCCAAAAGAAGGGGAGAGGAAAGTGGAGAAGGAGAGGGAAGCCTGGGCCTCTTTGCTTAGGCTGCTGCCCCATGACCCAGAGATGTGGCAAAGAATGGATGGAAAAAATGACCACTACGATATTTTATGAAATGTACCGATTTGACATTTTTAAAATCATGCTGTGCATTTTAATGGGATCAAATCACAACAATACAGGAGCAATTAAACACATACAAACCACTACAAAAAACAAACAGGGACACCCTCCTACGAATCCTCCTTTTCTTGGTGTCTGGTGTAAAGAAATTGAATGAGAAGTCAGTTAGTTTCTGTATAAAAAGCTCAGTACTATACTGCAGTACAAGTGAACTATGAATTCAACTTCAGTATAACAATTATGGAAAAAACAATACACAAAAGCAATTAAGCTTAAACAGAATGATCACTACCTGCAGTGAATACAGGTGAAAAACACGGTCTGGCCTTCGTCTGCAGACCTCATTTGTCTGGTGTGGTATACCATTCCTTCTTTATTGCATTTTGAACACCTCCTGTCCACCTGTTGAGGACAATTTTAATGTAAAATACGCAAACGTTTACATTTACTCGCACGCTTAAAATACGTCAAGATAATTTACCACTGGGCCTGTTAGTTCAGAGTCCCCCTTATTCTCCACAGCAATCGAACTCTGCTCCAAAGGATTAAATACCACTGATGACTTGATAACCTGACCTACAAATTCTGGACAGAGAATATACACCATACCATAAGTACATCCATACAGTCACTTCTATGCAGCCGCCCATATTTTACACAGAACAACTAGACTGAATAGCAGATAAAACAACGATGTTAACTAAAGAGCAAATAAGTGTTCTCCGTCGTACATGGTAAACACTTATTGGAACGGTTCCAAATTAAGATTAAATAAAAAATCTCACCGTTTATAGGGACATCGAAAGAGCATCGAGGACACGTAATGACGTCTTTCACTCCAGGGACGGGGAGAATATTACCGCATTCAGGACAGAAGTTTATATCTCCTTTGAAACACGACATCGCCCCAACAGCTTTACAAAACAAAACCAGTTAATAATTAAAATATAAACAAATTAGCTACAAGATACGACACATGGGAGTCCCAGTTAAACTAACTAGCTGAGTGGAAAAGCAACAGACGGGATAGCTGTCTACATAAACACGTGTTTGCGACGATAACATTAAATACATTTAAAAAGTATCGCTTACTCAGTGAAATGACTCAAGACAGCGTGTAATGGCGTTGAATCTCATGTAAGAAAAACAGCAGAATTACAAGAGGAATACCGAGGTGCACACTGTTGCTCGATTTCACAGTGGGAAACGTACTCAGGCAGACCGAAGGACAACCCTTTGGAAGGGGCCTTTTACATTTGTCGCAAACAAACGACGAAACCAACACTGGCAAGTAGGTGAAGCAAATTTCACGATTTGGTTCGGCGAAGGCTTTTGAGGTAACCGTGGTTCTGCAATTTTTAAATAAAAGGCAGTATCGCCTAAGCTGGTCGAGTTGACTCTTTGTCGTAAAACAAGGCATCTGTGCACGTGTAGTTGTTTTGTCTGCCTATAAATAATGGTCAAGCTAGCTAACTAGCGTTAGCATTCTGTTATTAGCCATTGCTAGTCTTAGCTAGCTTGGTTAAATGTTCAGTTGGATGGGTAAACGTTATTCATGCATTCTCATTGTTATCTAGTGCGAAAACAAACATCGAATTTGAGCTGTAATTAAATACGCCGATAATGATCTGTATATGGACGTGCAAATGCCCGAATATTTTATACATTGTGGCTAACTAGCTAGCTACGTTATTTTTCTGTGTAGCTAACTAAGTACTACCAGTTAATGTCATACGTATCGGTAGTTTGAAGTCTGGGAAGCATTGTTAATTCGTCACATGTTTGAAGATGAACATTGTCCAATTACTTAATATAAACATTATTTAGGTAGCTAATAGTTATATCTAGCAACCTAAAATTGCTTTGGAGGAACCCAAACTTTGCAGTTGTCCTGTTTAAAGACGACGTTTAAAGCACACTTTTGCGATTCCTTGGTACTACAGTATACACTATAACCTGCTTTTTGCGCTTTAACCAGAATGACTGAAAACGACGTGGAGAACGAGCTGTTAGACTACGAAGAGGATGATGTGGATGCAGCAGGTGGTGTTGGGGATGGAGGTCTCACCGGGGACTCCAGTGTTATGTCCATGAGAAAGGAGGGGGTCAAGGGCTCCTATGTGTCTATCCACTCCTCAGGGTTCAGGGACTTCCTTTTAAAACCTGAGCTCCTGAGGGCTATTGTGGATTGTGGCTTTGAACATCCATCAGAGGGTGAGACGCTAACATTTGAGTGTTTGTCATCTATCTTTATTTTGAGCAAATGATTGTTGCCTTATTAATGTTTCATGCTAAAGTCCCTAATTACAGCAAATACTTTCTCCCTCCTTGGTATTTATAGTTCAACATGAGTGCATTCCTCAGGCCATCCTGGGGATGGATGTGTTATGTCAGGCCAAGTCTGGTATGGGGAAGACAGCTGTCTTTGTGTTGGCTACGCTACAACAACTGGAGCCTGTGACTGGGCAGGTAATTCTTCTCAGTGCTCAGATGAATTCAGAAACATATCACAGGCCACTTGCACTTAAATGAATTACCCAGTTCACAGGTGAATGGAGTGCAATACATGTGTTTGTACAGACTGATGTTGGTAATTTGTGCTGTTCAGGTATCGGTGCTGGTAATGTGTCACACTCGAGAGTTGGCATTCCAGATCAGCAAGGAGTACGAACGCTTCTCCAAGTACATGCCTGCTGTCAAGGTACAAAAACGGTGGATGTTTGTCTATACTCAATGTAGCTGTTTTAGTAAGAACATCATAAGCCTTTTTCCAGTGTGGGACCAATGACTAAGACTCTGTCAGGCTGTTCTGGACTTCTGAGCCCAATTGTTTTCTTTTTCTACAAGTGTTGTGCTGGAAATCAGGACCCGTATTTGAGGTGGTAATGGATTGTTGTAATAATTATGTCCAGTAACCACTTAATGAGATGGACAATGTTTGGAGCTATTTGGACTGTTTTTTCCAGGAAGCATATTCAGTTGCTGAATGCTGGCTTGGACAGAGAGAACGAGAAGAGCCTTTCCTCTGTTTGCTAAGAACCAATCAGTGAATCTTTGCCCTGCAGTGGAAAAGAGGCTAAAATTGCCGCTTCAGTCCATAGTCAGTGCACTGTATACACTTCGCTGGTTCCGTGCTCTGTTTTATGCGTGCCATCTTGTGCCCTCTCTCCCCAAGGTGGCAGTGTTCTTTGGTGGTTTGTCCATAAAGAAGGATGAGGAGGTGTTGAAGCGAGAGAGCCCTCATGTTGTGGTGGGAACCCCGGGTCGCATCCTGGCACTGTCCCGCAACAAGAGCCTGAACCTGCGTCACATCAAGCACTTCATCCTGGATGAGTGCGACAAGATGCTTGAGCAACTGGGTGAGGGCACTGAAGCATCCCGAACATCATCGTAGTATGTAGGCAATCTAGACCATTAGAAGAAGTATTCAAAAAGGTTGTACCATGGTATGATATTCTTCAAGCTACTGCAAACATAAAACATCGGAACAGCCTGGGCATTATTTATTTTTATTTATATGTACATGAGTAATATTGATTATTAATAAGTACATTCTTTTGTTCCTTGTTTTAGGGTAGTATTCAGTGTAGTATTTATGCTGTTACCAATATCGAGGGAACAGGTGCATCTACTGATCCTTTTCTGTATCGGACAAAACCATATGTTGTCAACATTAAACATAAATAAGGATCATCATGAATGTGGGAAACCTCAAGCTGTGCTTGGTGTCCTGAGCAAGAATTGGACTGTTTTTGTTTCCACACATTTATATTTTAAAACGAATCCTAATTGCTGTATTTATTATAATTGCTGGTTGTGTTTCTGGTTACTGCTATAATTTACTATTATATTGTGTTGATATTATATTGGCTTTCAGTGCTGCTTTGACACAGAGGGCAAGTTACTAAATCTGACATTGTGTTCAAACTAAAATGGAATGACTGGTCTGGTGTTCTTGGTCTTCTTTGATCATTATGAAGCATGCCGTGTTTCTGCAGTTCTAAAATCAGATTATCTTTGACATCCTTAATTTGTTTTCCTGCTTCTTCCCTCAGACATGCGCCGCGATGTCCAGGAGATTTTTCGCATGACCCCCCATGAGAAGCAGGTCATGATGTTCAGTGCCACCCTGAGCAAAGAAATACGCCCTGTCTGCCGAAAGTTCATGCAAGATGTAATTACGCATATGCTCCCTTTACCACGGCAACTGCTCCTCCCACTGAACACCCCGACCCCCCCCACCAGCAGACCACATCCTCCCATTAAGAAGAGGGTGAAGGTCACAGCCACCTTCCATCAGATTTACTAGATCAAAATAGCTTCTTCCCCCTGTATGTATAAGGGGCTGCCAGCTGAAAGAGGTACACTATAAGAGATGTAAACACCTCAAATCCATACTTTGGCTGGCAGCATCACAGTTGGCGTGTTGTCGCCTTGCCTTTTTTGGCATTTGAAGTATAGCTCATAGATAATAGACCAGTCCAGTTGGCTGCCAATAAAAACAAGGTTTCCTATCAAGATTTTTTTTTTTTTCTGTCCAACTGCACTTTTAGAGGAACACCATTCCTGCAATACATCACTTACTCACAACATGAGCAGCTTTGACACAACACCTTCAAATCAAGTAGTTTACTGTAACGTGGCCGAAAGCCAGAGAAGAATGTTTTTTTCAGAGATCTCATTTAGGTAGTCACGTGCTTGTATTTATGAGCATAAAGAAAAGATGTAATCATGAAAACAGAAGGGCCCAACCAAGCTGCTGGGAGCCTCAAGCTCACAGGCAGGCAACCTCACATACAGAGAGACGTCCAGAGCAGAGTGGTTGTGAAAAAGTCTTCAACGAATCCTGAAATACAGCTAGAAAAAAAAATGCAGGAACACTTACAGTTTTTCATTGTTGCTCCTTTTATAGTCCATTTGCTAAAGGCAGCCACCTCTAAAGCTGGCAGCCCCGTCAGCCTCGAGCTCAACACTCACAAATCCTCATGTCCTTTTATTAGCTGAGTCCCCAGGGGACTGCATCAGGTTGGACAGCGGTGGGCGGAGCCTCCTCAGGGGGCGGCAGAGCTAATTAAGTAAACCGTAAAATATGCCCGAAACAAACAAAGACAACGCAGTTAAACAGAGCTCCAGGGGCCTGGCAGTTAATTCCCTCTCCAACAAAGAAGACTGCACAATTAAATCGCCCTCATGCAGCCAAGTCTGGAAACCATCCCCCTGTCCCTCACCTCCCCCCTCCCGCCTCACCTGCTCCTGCGAAGTGGCGGTGGTTGAATTGAACGTTGGCGCTCTGAAGACAGACGAGCGTTCCATCGAGCCACTCCTCCAAAAAGCACCTGCAGAAAAAGAATGGTGGCAGGGGGGTGGAAGGAAGCTTAGCCCGTTTAAAACTTGGAAGCGTTTTAGAATGAGCTCGAAGCGGAAGAGAATGCACATGCAGGAGGAAAAGAATAGAGTGAGGAAGGTTTAAGTTGCGGAAGACTGGAGCGGGAAGGGCAAGCTGACGAAGAAGAGTGCAGGAGAGGGAGAGAGAAGAGACGCACGGACGTAAGCCGAGGTAATGGAATGTCTCTGAGAAGGTAACTCGACCACAGAGCATTCTTGATGAAGAACCACAGACGCCGTTTTCCAGCTGAGCAGAAGCCACCCCCATCTGTAGCTTTGAGGTGGCACTACCCCAAGGAGCAGTCCCCAAATGCCCCATTCATACATAGTTCACAGGAAGGAACCATTCATTCATAGTTCACAGGAAGGAACCTTTATGACGCGCAGTGGTCAGGGACACTCGTAAACACATCTCTGAGGCATATAACCACACACACACCATAGCCCACATCCCGCGCCAAATTCTTTGGCCAGGGAACAGGCCAGGAACATGTGCTCAGGCTGTGGAGAGCAGTTCTAGCCAAGTGGCAGGAAGCAGACAAAGATTGTATTTAAACTTTCTGCCTCGCAATCCTCCCTCCCCTTGGACACACCAGTCTCGGTCATGTTCATTAGTTGAACAATGACTTGAGGTTAGCAGGCCACGGGATGAGGAGGAGATCAGTTGGAGATGAGGCTTTAGGTAGCACAAGCTCTTGTCAGGTTAGAGCGATCGTTCGACAGACAGCGAGCGCGCTGATAAAGCGCGACTTTTACTGTGAGCTTCGCTCAGGTAAGTGCAGATGTGTGCACAGAGTGTTGGATCGAGCAGCACTCCTGACTGCACACCCACTGCGTGTAGTATTTGGACGTTCACTAGACTCTGTGTAGGTTGTTTAGCAGATTTCCCACATCTGGTTCTCTGCTAAACTATCAGATTTTCAGAACATTGTTTGCTTGTTGTTAAATTACACACTTTGTCTAAAGATTAGATTGTGTGTTGGCATGTAGGTGTATAGACAGTTATTTACATATGCTTTTCAGCTAAACTAAGTAGAAAATAATCTGCAATTTACAAAATATTACGTATCAATTTTATTAGTTACTTTGAGCAATTAAAATTAAGGTTAGCAGTATATTGAAAATATTTTGCCCAGTAGTAGAGAAAGTAATTAACTTTGGAAATAGTATTGTGGTATGTACTTGGATATACCAGTTAAACCTCAGTAAGGACTAAGATGTACTGGGATGCTGGTGTGTTTATTGTAGTGACTGGGAGTGAGTGAGTGTGAGTGTGTGTGTGTGTGTGTGTGGGGGGTGGGGTTTGGCAGGGTTAGGGAGGGGAGGGTGTGCCTAATCCTCATGCCTTCTCTTTCCTTTCCCCTTCCTGTTTCATATTTATTTCTACACCTCTTCTGAAACCCTCAAACATCTCATTTTTCATTATTGCCTATGCTTGCCTGACCTGCTACTCCACATAAACGCCTCTCTGCTTTTCTACACTTTGCTGCCGTTATTAACCCTCCCGACTCACTGACTCGCCCTTCTTGCCTGTATCCTCACCCCTTTTAACCACTCCACCCTCTTCCCCTGCTATACTGCAATGTCCCCCCTTCAACCCCAACCCTCCTCCCCCACACCTGACTCCTGTCCTTACACCCCCCCCCCCTCGCTTGGTGCACGCCCCTGGCTCATGCTGAACCTTAGCCTATGGAAATATTTGTGGACGATGAGACCAAGCTCACACTGCATGGCCTACAGCAGTACTATGTCAAGTTGAAGGACAACGAGAAGAACAGGAAGCTCTTTGATTTGCTGGATGTGCTGGAGTTCAACCAGGTATTTCAGTCTAGACAAAGCTCTGTAACCATCAGCCAGTCCTTTTTTGCTTTGGAAAAGGTTCATTTTGTTTCTCTTATCCTTCACCCACGGTGTAACAACGTCATTGTGTTATGACGTAGTTACACCGGTTATGATCGTTAGTCATATACGTGTGTGTGTGTGTGTGTGTGTGTGTGTGTGTGTGTGTAGGTGGTGATCTTTGTAAAATCAGTGCAGCGATGCATTGCTCTTGCTCAGCTGCTCGTGGAGCAGAATTTCCCTGCCATTGCCATCCACAGAGCCATGCCCCAGGAGGAGAGGTGGGGCCCCACACATTCACGCCTGCTTCTTCCCCGCCACAGTTGATGCTCGTTGCTTGTGTGTTGGTTTAAATTTTCATTTCCATCTCATTTCAACTCCAGGCTCGCTCGCTATCAACAGTTTAAAGATTTTCAGAGACGGATCCTCGTGGCCACTAACCTGTTCGGCAGGGGAATGGACATCGAGAGGGTCAACATCGCCTTCAATTATGATATGCCGGAGGACTCGGATACATACCTCCACAGGGTTAGTTATTTGTGATGTTTAATAATGATGAAAAATGTATTTTAAAATGTGGTTTTGATTCCGTCATCTTTGTCCTCCTTGCTCTCTGGACTCTTGCGATTGGCTGACGCAATCCCCAGGTGGCAAGAGCAGGCAGGTTTGGGACGAAAGGTTTGGCCATCACGTTTGTGTCGGATGAAAGCGATGCTCGTACCCTCAACGACGTTCAGGACAGGTTCGAGGTGAACATCAGTGAGCTTCCAGAGGAGATTGACATCTCCTCCTACAGTAAGTTAATCACTTCCCAGTCACCAGTGAAGAACTTCCAGGGCCTTTTTCCACGTCGAATAGCTACACAGCTCTGCAGTGACTCATATACCTGGAGCTCAAATGGCAGTAGGAACAGTGGCCCTCATTTATAGGGCATCTGTATACATTTACAACCAAAAAACAATGTAATCTGATCATACTTTTAAAAAATGATATAAAACAATAAATGCCTTTACAGTTTCTAGTTAGCCTCTTTATGATTCACAATGAAAATATAAATGGCAATACATTTTGATGTTTGTTTTCATGGCATGTCATTTACCCAAACGTTTTCCTCTCTCTCTCTGTCCTAGTTGAGCAAACGCGGTAAAGGGGAAGACGTGTGTGCAGAGAATGCATGGGAGAGTAGCATTCAGTAGCTTGCATTTCAACATTTGACTGTTATAGTGAAGTTTGGTGAGAATGTTTTAAGAAGAAGAAGAAAAAAAGCTGTAGACATATTTAATTACAGGGGTCCTTCTGAATTTCTCTTATGCTATATTGTGACCCTTGTAAAATAAGCTTTGTTTATCTCAAGATTTAGATCAGACGTTATAACCAATAGTATTTGTAAAAGACTTTGTTTACATTTTCAGATGTGATTCTTTTTCCTCATTTTTTTTTTTTTTTTTTGTTAGCCGTGTTACTGACTGCAGTGTTGGATTAAGGTACTTAATTTAGATTGGAAATGAAGTGAATAGATGTGAAGTAGTTAAATATTAAAGTGTAGTATTGCTTTTCACGAAGGCATGTGCAGGGGAGTTATGAAGCACTATAATGTGAAGTAAAGACACCCCATACAGTAATTTGTGTTCCATGTTCTTTGTTGAAAAACGGATACACTAAATTTGTTTCTCTGATGCTGTATTTAATTAACATTAGTACTGTACACTAAAGGTGCATGATGTCGAATTCCTTTTTTTTAATATATATTTTTTATAAAACATTTGCATTCACTCACTACTGCTTGTTTTTGTTTTGAAAATGGCCTTTCTGAAGTTTATTCCTAAAAGCCTTTTTGCATGTGAGAAGTCAGCTAGCATTTACAGCTGAAGAATTTTAGCTTGTAATTTGCAACACTGGCAATCATCAATGAAAAGAGTTCAATATCTCGTTTATTCCTACATAATGCACCTTTAGTATTTTTTCGTACTTGTTCTTGTCAAGGGGTGTTTCAGTATTTCAAATCTAAGAGTGCAGAAGCACTTGCTGAATTTCATAATTAAACACAAAGCAGAAGTTGCTTTTGTATCTCAGATGATAATTCGTCTGGTTTTGTTGGTCTGTGTGATGAATACTTTACAACCTGCAATTAAGTCTTCAGCCCTTAATCTATAATAACAAATGAACGATGTAGTGAGAATATATTTTAAACACCAGTCATTTTCAGGTCCGTTAGTTTTTCCCAAATGCTTAAACATTTTAAGAAACCGATCAGTTTCTCAAAACTAAATACAAACTCAAAATTAACTACTTTGTTGAAACACAGCACTCAGAACTTATTTCCTTCCACCAAAAACAGCTATTTATATGCCTATTGCTTGCAGAGCATAAACACTGATAAGATCAATTCAGAGTACTGTTATCAGAAGTGGGGTCTTTTTTTTTTACTTCCTGAGGCCACTGTACAGATTTCCATGAACTTCTCTGCATTGGAATATGTTTGTCTTTCTATTCTTTACATTTATTTGGTGCTGTGTAGCTTTCCTCTTACCCACTGTTGCATTTACAGTACTACATGTACATGCAACAAATGTAACCCATTATGTAGTAATGCTGCAAAACTAATTTTCAAGTACAATGAGAAACATGACTAGGAAAATCAGATCAGATACAAAGAGGTAGAAAATGTATTTACTGCAAAATGCAAAGAGATATTGTTCGCCTCTTATCTTGGTCAGGCCAGAGGACCTCATCTAACATGAGCTGTAATATTGTCCCTCACCAAACAGCAGGAAATCCATGGCAAATCCAAAACATGGCAGTCACCTGCATGGACATCATCACATGCCTCTTCCATTGCTTGAAGTAGTCATGGACCAGAGTGGCCAGGTGGAAACGTTATATTATCCCAAATGATAACATAAGATGTTTCCTCTGGTTCTTCTTCCTGTGGGAGGTTGAAGAGAAGTCCATCAAGAAATTACACCAAATAAGGAGTGTTATAAGGACCAAGTTGTGCTACCACTGTGTGCATAACCCTATAGTGACCAGTGGCAGCACACATCAATGTTTTCACCGCGCTGCCCAGGGACATCGACACTGGCATGGTTGCCAGTGATGTTGCTCCTCTACATCCTGATCTTGTACAGGTTGAACCCTGCCTCGTCATGGTGACATGTCCAAACAGGGTACTGAGAGGGTGCTGTACTCACATGCACATATTGGTATCACTTCTCCTTCACATGGTCAGAGTTGCACACAAAGGGAACACGATATATCTGCTTCATCCTCAGCTGGTGTCGTTTCAAGACACGATCGATTGTGGACAGAATGACCTGGTCAATGTTTGTGAAATCAACATCTTCCAGGACTCTGTCTCAGATTTCCCTCAGGGTGATGGCATTGTTTTCCAAAACCATGTTTACTATGGTGGTCTCTCTTGTTCAGTTGTGAATTTCTGGCATCTGCCACCTCTTGCTGGCCACCTTTCTATTCTGGGAAAAGTACACACACATAAAAAGATACACATTTTACTATATTGCTACATAAAATGTAAAGACAAACACTACACATTTTTGTGAGCACTGAAACCATAAAGTATACTGCAATTACTGTAGAACCAATCAATGGTTACTTATCTATTCTCTTCTCTAAAAGCCCAGATAGCAGGCTACTGTAAAGCAGCGCAAATTTGGCTGGACTCGTCACCCAGCTTCAGTCATGGTTAGGCCATGGTTGGTCACATTGTCTTCCTCCTCCTCATCCTCTTCAGCCTGCTAGGTCTCCTCTTACTCTTACTCATCCTCTATGCTCCTGCTGTTCCATCATCTCCATCAACAGCTGTATCAGTCAAGGCATCTTTTATACTCTGACAAATTATTCTAATTAAATTTGCACAAGTGTGAGACTTTTTGGTAATTAGGGTTTTATATTTGAAGGTCAGTGTTTCTTAGGTGACCAAAGTTTGCTAAATGGTGCAATTTGTGTTTAGCGATTTGCAAATCTGATTTAAAATGATATTTGAGTGAGTACACATGGAACTGTGCTTAGAGTTTAACAGTTTGGAGTTGACACATGAGCTTCATGTTTTTGGATTTGTGTCCATACAGTGTAGAAAAACTGTAATTATAGCATCTCCACACCTCTTCATTTTCATTGCAGTACTTTTGACATTTTTTTAGAAACAAAATGGAAAGTCCACACTGACCACAGTGGAAAAGATTTTCTTTACCTTTTTTTATCCATGAAATTCTTATTCACTGCAGGTAAATTGTATAATGAAAGTTTGTGATCTGACTAAACATGATAGTCATGTGTTTTTACAATGGTAATGGGTTAGAAGCCACAAAGGCCTGTAGTGTCAGCAGCACAAAGCTTTATAACAGGATGTGAAAACCATGAAAGGAAATCGCTGGAAGAACAAATGACGATGGATGGGGGGGGGGGGGGTTGGGTTGTCCAAAAGTGAATTCAGGCTGGTGGCTGAGGTCATTCAAACTATCATACAATCAATTGAACATACTGAGACACTACAAAAGACTTCTAATATTTTTGTTGAAATGTATAGACATTTAAACTCCTGTGGATGACATTTCAAATGTAGGAAAATTCAGCTGTTGCAAATTCAAATTCTTTAATTGCACCAGGGCATGTAGAGTCATTGTAGAGAAGGATCAGTGAATTAGTCCTCCATGTAACAGGTCCAGGAACAGCCTGTAGTGAGACTGTACAATTTAAAACTGCGTACATCAGTTCTTGAAGTTTTTCCATGTGAATCACTTCTCTAGCTTGTATGTATTAACAAGGCTCACAAAACAGGCTCTGCATATACTGACATATCAAAATAGTGATTTATTCTCATTGTATTAAATTTATAAACACATCAGGCAGTGGTCTTTATACTGTCAGACAGACATTTGAATATATCAAATGCTCTCACAAACATGTCAATATAGTGTATTTAAATTATATTAGAATTTCCCTCTCATCCCACCTATTGGTATCCATTTAAATGAATGCATTCAAAAGAACATGTAAAGCGACATTTACGGTCAAAGGTTTTGCAACAAACCTAACATTTAGGACATCTTCGAAATGCAATGAAATCTCTCCCAAATTAGGGAGAATGAGGAAGGGTTCAAGTACATTACTTCAACAAAACATCACAGATCTGTAGATTATGAGTTTTGGTGCTCTGGATGCATGAACCTTTAGGCTAATCATTCCTGGCACAAAATTCAACTTCATCAAAATAGTGCTACTTTAAAAGAATTATAAATATTTTGCTTTAATGCATTGATCAAATTTGTCGATACTTATAACTGGTGTACTTAATTTAGAATAATAATGCCATTTAAAATGTCAGTACATTGCTGGAAAACAACTTCATTCTGTCAATCACAAGATATATCTTGTATGACTGCCAGTCTTGGTCAGAAACATATAATATAGTAGACAACACCAATCCAACCCTTCAATGCACAGAGTTTGACACTGGGAATAACAGAAAAGCTAATACTTGTAATCTGAACGACAATAGTCGCATAATAATCCTGAGAAGAACAGCGTTTCCTTCATTGCCTTCATGAGCAATGAATAAGAAACCGCAGGACTCTGCTATGGTCTTCTCTGAGTAAGACTGTTGCATGTGCATGAGGCACCAACTTTTGTGTTGTCCCCAGTATACCAGGGTGTTCCAACCACCATCACCCGAGACAACAGTGATCCCCTCCCCCTTATGTTTTTAACCATGCATTACCACTGGGATTTTCATAATCTTTCACACCCTGCCCGTTTTTTCTTTGGTTTGAGAGGTGTTCCTCTCTTTCTGCATGGTTGTCAGAATCTAAAGTCTCTTATTTCATAGCCCAGGGCTGATATTTGCCCTTTCAACTCCAACTAGTGTCGTATTTTGTCCAGCCTTCAGGGGGTGCCAGATAAATTCTTCGACCATGTGACAGAAAGCTGACTACTCCTCTGTAGCCAGCACGCGGAACCCCTGACTTTAAGTCATCCATCACCCCCAGATTACGGGCCAGTACTTTGAAACTGTCCCTGCTGGAGTACTGCACTCGGAATGGACCAGAGCCTTTCAAACTACCAGCTTGATGTAGCTCCTCTACTGTTACCAAAAGGGCATTGTACACCTCCTTATTAAAGTCTTCATCATACCATTCCCTAACCAAATAAGATAAGTCCCGTTTCGTGAAAGGCACAAAGTCAGTGTTTAATTTAATGTAGCGCAGGTACTGGTCGAAAAATTGACCCAAACTAACTCCTTTCCGGCCAAATGTCATAGTTCTGGAGATCTCTGGCCGAATGCAAGAACGGTCTTTCCTTTGCTGCGGATGACGCATCCAGTCATCCCAGAATGCTTTGGGCCATTTGGGCTCTAGCTCAGCCCACAACTCCTTCAGCAGCATCCATCCCAAGCCAGGAAAGAAATCTGTCCGGTACAGGAGATCAGTCTTGCCAGGGTCCACCAAGCCTTCCCGCCCATTGTCATTCCAGGCAGAGATGCACCACAGAGTTGGGTCAGAGCGCAAGATTGGGTAAAGAGCACGGAAGTACTCAAAAAAGTCTGGAGCAACCTAGATGGACACAAAAGTACATTTTCTGAGAATCAAATGTACATCCAACATCCTGTTACAAACACCAAAACACTAAAGGAAAACAAGACAAACATGATCAGTATCAAGCAATCAGCAGACCTTTAGCACACTGACCTCGCAAGGGGTCCAGTCTTTGTCACCATCACATTTCTAATTATGTCAAGTGAAAATACAATCTACCCATTTTCTAGGTATTTTGAGTTCTAATATATTTGAGTTTATAGCAAATTTTTGTGATTTTTGGTACGTTGTAGCATCATTGGTGTAAGTTAATTTCTAAAATGTGCTAACTTGAAGAACAAACTGAGACTACAGCCGTCACACATATCTGTGAAAAGGTATTAAAACATTTGAAATATTACCTAAAAAGGAGAGTCAGAGTCAGTGGCATAGCACAAAATCCTGGGGCCTCACTGCACAAGCCAGGGTGGAGTCCCTTTTACAAATATTATGATTCCTTTTGGGAAGGGGGGGGGGCGCTCAGTGAATGCCCTGCATGGCTCCATTTTGTCCCAGTCCAGATTAAACAATACATTACATTGACCACACTAGTGCCAATTCAAGTGCTGCTATTCAAATGATAAATTAAATTATGATGAATAAAAACAATTTGCATCCATTAGACACAAAATATTTCCAGTGGCTCAATAATGAGGCGTGCTGTTGCCTCTGGGCACAACTGGTGAGCACTCAACTTCAGGGACAAGCCCTATAGAATATATTTTTATTTTCTGCTCTGGTGGAAATTAGACTTTGTAATCAGTTTGGGTGTGAGGTTTTCAAAACAAGAAGTTCAAAATCGTGTAGATAAAAGAGGGCCCTGCAACAAGGGCATTTTCATCCTAGTGTCATATGACTTTTATTGCTTGTGGTAGAGGGTACAGCACTTTCACTTTGATTTCAAATACAGCACAAAAACTGTAGATTTTTCATTCACAAAATGCAGCACAGGTTAAAACGTTCTCTATAGAACGTTCACGGTACATAAATGTTATTAATGGATAAATCATACAAGTTCATGTATTGTTTCTGGACAGTTCTAGCTGTAGACAATTCTACAGATTGATTAGGTTGGTATTCTTACCTCCAAGTCATCCTCTACAATGACCACAGTGGAGTAACTGAATGTGTTGAACACCTGGTTTAAAGCCCAGCGGTAGTGCCTGGCAATCTTGTAATAGCCCTGAAACTTTCTGTGATCAGGCCGCACTGGAATGTCCGAGAGATCTGGCTGGCTAATGTGGGTCACCTGACTGCCATAGGAGTCAATTACCCGGGCGGTGTCCACGTGACCACAGTCCTGGCTGACAATGATTGGATAAAGTTCAACTGAAGGGCGGTACTGTATCAGTTTGTCCAAGCTCCTTTTCACTGTGACTCTGTCACAAGCGATGACCAAGATTGGGATGACAGTTTGAGGACTGGGATCAGTAAGGCCCACTTTATTTTGAGCAAATTGTTTGTCATCTGACTGCTTGTCTTGCTTTACGTCTGGGTGAGGAGAGGTGACAACAGGAATCCGGGCATTATCCTGAACAATTTTGTTTTCATCCAGGATGGGTAACTGGGGCACCTGCTGAGGTTCTTTAAGTGCATTCTTTTTCTCCTTTGTGTCTCCAGTGTCTCTTTTGGCCGTATCTTTATGCTGTTCCCACAATGATCTGTGACTCTGTATCTGTTTTAGAAGTTTTTTCTGAATCTCCAATTCTGATTCCACCTCTTCAGCCAATCTGATCACTTCACCGGCCAATCCGCTAGCTCCACTCACTTTCCCTTTTCCAGCCCTCCAATCCTCGCCTGCACCTGGCTCAGCTCCTCCTCCTTCTCCAAGTCGACCAATGGGTGGCCTTCCCCACAGAAAGAGAAGAAGCAGTGCATTCCATGCGACAAATAGAAAAGCTCCACACAAGATAAGGGACCCTTTCTTGCGAACCATGGCCCAGTGACACCACAGAAGGGATTGACGTGAAGAAGAGTCTAAAAAAAAATACGAAAAGTTAAAGAATGAGTTTTAAAAAATTCACAGGTTCAGTGATGTACAACTATAGCAAATTCTAACAGATATGCAAGCATTGTTCATGACAGCAGTGCAACCTAAAAGAATAAGATGTACATTGAGTTAATGTATACAGCTAAATTATTTTGGAACTGTAAAGGATAAAAAACTCAACAGAAGTGTACATGGTCAAAATGTTGCATACAGGGAAAGAATATGGTCTTACCATACCCTACAGAATTTAATAATGGACTAAAAAGAGAACCCCTGTATATTACTCAAAGGGAAGGAGAATTTGTAATCCTATCCATTATCTATAACCTGAAAAACAGGAAGGCAGAAGGGTAAAAGTGACTCTCCCACTGCTGCCGACAGCATGCCACTATTGTAATGCAACTGATCAAAACAACAGTTCATAGACACGGACATGGTTAAGATATTTAATACAGTTTCATTCATTCGGCTGCAGACGTTCAGTTTCCCAAATCATGTAAAACAGAGCAATCTCAGGAACAATGAACTACTCCAGTGCTCCCTAATATGGTGATAAGGCCTTGTGGGAGTTCTGATTACATACAGCCCTATTCTCTCCTTGCTCTCCACACCCATTCCCAAATGGATGTTCTTTCAGATGAAGAACCCAATGAAAGCGTTTCTGACATAACGCAAGCCTGGCTACATTGTGAACTTCTTTGAGTTGTTTAGACCTCAGCCATCAAGGTTATTTTATTAACCATGATTCACTTCAAGAAGTAAAAACATCACAGCCCACATCCCCTCCTCTCAAACTGTACAAACCCTTCTTCTAGAGGGAAAAAAAACTGAGGATCAGTTTTTATGGTCAATATGAGAATCTATCCAATTTCAGTCAATGCTAATTTTTATTTAGTTAAAACTGAACCCAAAGGCCTTCAATAGAACTGCTGTGGACTATAATGACTTTGTGAAATACAACATCCAACTGATGCAGATTTTTATGAGTGCAAGCCAATAAGATATAGTCTGCTTTTTAAATGGGGCATGCCTTCACCTACTTTGGATACCAGGCACTCAGGGTATATATATATTTTTTTGCTTTTTTAATAACAGTAGGGCCAGGGCCGTATGAAAATGGTCATCCATTTGAAAGAGAAAAGTTATTATAGTTTGTAGTACAACTATGGTACTGGTAAACTTACAAAAAACATTCAACATTAAATTATTTCACCACATTTATAAAAGATCTCATTCTTTTTAAAAAAAATGACTACTCTTAGGACTCAATTTTCACAAACTAAGTTTCACAGGGAGAAGGTCATTTATTTAAGCCACTTTTTAAAAGACTAATTATGCACAGTTGTTGGAATAATTCAAATCTGAAACTGAATGCCTGTCTGTGGTTATCACACCATGGTATATCAAAAAAACGGGCACCGTTTCTTTCGTTTTTCTGATGTGGAAGCACCGGCTGAAATGGAAATGACGGTAACCGCAAAAGAAGATAACGCAGCTCATGTAACGTAATGAAATTTAGGGACGTGTCAGTTAACGTAAGGACTAGACTAGATTATGTGCAGGTTAGGACGTGAACCTCACTCTGTAATTCAACCAGGACTACGCTACCACTCCAGTGTATGGATATGTTGATAGTCCCCTAGAGGGGGGGGGGGGGGGGGGGGGGGGGGGGGGGGGGGGGGGGGGGGGGGGGGGGGGGGGGGGGGGGGGGGGGGG
>JAOYMR010000004.1:17927666-17941584 GCA_025802075.1 Tenebrosternarchus preto | reverse complement strand
GACTGTTGTAACCTTCAGAAAATTTTGTTGTAATCTTTCTCTGTGCTACAGTCATTGCTGTTCTCTAATTATGATCACATTTTTCGCAAAATAAAGCTTTCATGTTGATATCCTTTGGATATTTTATAAAACACTGTTCTAGTGGCATGGTGTACCCCTTTCAAAAAATCCTTCAAATGTTGATCAATGTAGATTACATTATTTCTGAAAAAAAATAATCTTGTGTGTGTGTATATTTTACTCTCTATCTATATAAAGTTTACAAAGAAACAGGATGCTTCAGTTAAAGGTCTTTCATCAGCTGTGCGAACAAAGTGCTTCTGACTTTGTTTAGTTGAAATATAATCAACTCTACAAAGTCAGAATATACATATGCATGCACAACACACATGTAAAATTGTAAAGTTGATGTTTGAGGTGATTAGTCACCCTGGGTCAGAGTCGGGGCATCAGGGTTTACTCCAAACTTCACAGCAGCACGCTCCCTGGCCTGTGCTTCACTACTGGCACAGACCCACTTCTCCTAAAGAGGAACACAATCAGAGCCACACAAAAACCAACCACCATGTACTGCACACAGCTTAACGCACACTGCAGTCAAGGGTTTGAGGGGAACACATTCCTTTTTGTTAGATTTTTTTGGGGGGAAGCATCTGGATCAGTGACAAATGTTCAGAGTTTCTACGTGTTTCATGATAGAGAATGTTCCATGATTTAATTCACCACATTTAATTAAACCTAAGCATTCCCTGGCTTTGAAAGATTATAGTTTAAAAAAAAAATAACAACCACCAAAGGGACAGGACATTGAAGCATGTATGAAAATATTTTGGATGTATTCACTTAACAATGACTAGAAAGATCTTAATATGGAAAATGTTTGTGTGACTAAAACGCTCCATATATGTAATGTACATACATGTAAATGAGTAAAGTATGTTTCCAAGATGTATAAACAAGCCTTTCGTTGCTCTGGAAGCTGGTCCTACCTCCTGTGTGTCATCAGAGCCTGGAAATGTCACTCGATAAGCTGGAATCTGATGACCCCACCAAAGCTGTCTGGAAATGCACCAGTCGCTGAAGGATGAGTGAGATGGTGTAAGAGCTTATGCATTACCATTTATATACTCACAGCCGTCAAAAGACGTGTCTTCGTTCTTGCAAGATTAAACCCACAGAATAAAGATGGGGTGAAATGGAATCATCCTGAACACACTAACCTGACGTTAGACAGCCAGTTCTTCCAGATTTTAGTGTAAAAGTGAGGAATTATTTCCAGGCTTCCCTGATCCACAGCCTAAAAGTGGTAAATATTTGCTGAATTTGTGTAATATTGGATAACACTGGCACATTTAGTTATTGTGTGTACACTGGCACATTTAGTTATTGTGTGTACACTGGCACATTTAGTTATTGTGTATACACTGGCACATTTAGTTATTGTGTGTACACTGCACATTTAGTTATTGTGTGTACACTGCACATTTAGTTATTGTGTATACACTGCTCATCAACATTTACGCATTTAAATGCACTGATACACAAACATACTTGGACTGCCTTTTTTGCCATTTTCTCACAACGAACAAACCACTGTTTCTTCAGCAAGGGTTCAATAACATCTCCAGATCGGCTAGGGGTAGGAGGAAGAGGAGGAAGAGGAGGAGGAGGAGGGGTTCAAAAGTGCATCGTTAGAACAGATGGTTAAAATGAATTTGAAATCATCAGCTAATCTGACTGCTTTACAGACAAAGTCAGCAGGCAGAGTGAAATGTAAACACAAATACAACGATGTATCTGGCTGAGCAGCTCAACATTGAAAATGACCCTTATGGTGATTCTCATGGCACCTGCAAATAGGTAAAGACATGGCATGGTCCCTCTTTCCTCTGATTAGCTTCTTTTCCATCAGTGCACCAATGACTTTCTCTCTGGCTTCAAAGCGCTTGACACCCTGAGATGAAGAGAAAGCAGTATTTAGATTTGGGGTTGTCCAACAAAGTCTTGCTCCAAGAAGCCTTTAAAATTGTTCGGGTTTAGAACGGGAGTCTTCTTGGAGATGGATAGTTCTGGACCTCGAGCCAGTGGCCACAGAGAGAGGTCATGGTTCCGTCTCCTCCAATCACAGTGAGTCGTGGCAGAGAATGTCTCTGGGACAGCACAAAGTCATTGTGGTCATGTGCAGGTGTCAGCTTCACAGCTCCTATAGTACAAAAGGAGAGACGGCCTTTATTGTGAAACACTAGAGAGGGAAAATCTATAGGATTATAGGATTACTGATCTTCCCTGTATAAACCATATAAATAAATGCACAATGTGTTTATACTGCACAGTATGTACCAAAATATTTGTAATTTCTAAGAACTTAAAGCATCAATTTGCTAACTATGGACCATAGTTAAATACAAAAAATACCTGTGCCCAGATCCATGTCTACCAGAGTGTCTGTGATTATAGGTAACAACCTATTTGTGAATGGGTGTCTGCACTGTTGTCCATGGAGTGTCTAATACAAAAACACACAGGCCTAATAAGTCCAATAAATCATATTACATAGGTAGTTCGATACTGACAGCCACAGCAGAAGAATGAATGTGTGCACTACAGTATTTATACCTGGTATCTGGGGTCGTCAGGATGCACAGCAATGGCCACATCCCCCAACATGGTCTCAGGTCGTGTGGTTGCCACAGCAACCTCCCCATCTAACACAGACAACAATACAGCAAGACTTCCAATCTCTTGACCAGAAGAACAAAGCTAGATAAAACCAATAGCAAAGAAAAAATGCTCACCATTTCCCTCAAGAGGATATGCAAATGTAACCATGGTCCCAAACTCTACTTTATGATGGTAACCAGGGACGGAAAGAAGTGTCCTGCCAGACAGCTGCTTTGAGTCAACCTGAACAGAAACGAGTTAATGTATATTAGTCTTCATCTTTATAAATGTGTCTGTGACATACAAGTTATTCTTTCAGATGTTCCTACTATGCTTTGTTAAATCAGCCTTGGAGCAACAATATACCTCAATATCTGAAATGGCTGATTCAAGGGTACAGCTCCAGTTAACCAGGCTCTCAGCGCGGTAGATGAGCCCGGAGTCACACATCCTAACAAAGGCCTCCGTGACTGCTCTACTGAAACCCTGAAGAAAAGGCCGCAGGAACGAGGAGAAAAGGATGGCAGCCAGAGTAAAGAACGAAAGAAACTCGCAAGCTTGTATGAACTTGTGACTGGGGAGGTGACCTCGTCTTTTTTAAAAAGGAATGTGGTGGTATTCTGTTACCGGGTCCAAAGTGAAACAGGCTCTGCTCCAATCCAGTGAAGCCCCAAGCTTCCTCAGCTGATGATAAATCTCATCTCCCTTCCTGTAATTCAAACATTCAGCACAGTAGTCAGGCTGACATTTCATTACTAATACAGAGGCCTCAGGAGTCACCTGAAATACTTGTACAAACGTGTTATTCAGTGTATACAAATCCAGAAAACAAAAAACGGTATGCAACTAAAATATACAAAAGATTACAGTAATTATTAAAAGCAAACTGGAAGAGACTCACTCCTTTTTCCATTTCCACACCTCCTGCAGAAACTCTTCCCTACTGTAGTCTTGGCGGCACTTGCCATGGTCTCTTAACAGCATCCTCTCAACCACCGACTTAAGACAGAGAAAATGACAGATTATATAAAACTGAGAGGGTCCTCTCTTGATACTTATGAACATTATATAAAACGGAAGGGTCCTTCTTCCCCAAGGTATATGGAACAGGGAGGAATAAATATACCTGCGTTGCTATCCCAGCGTGGTCACAGCCTGGAACCCACAGCACCTTGTAGCCTTGCATACGCCGCCTAAACAAAAACTCAAGACATTCTATTACCAAAGTTCATCACCACAATAAGACACTTAATGGTGAGCCACACAAAAGCTTCAAGCTTCATGCATTTGCTAATATGTACATTTTTGTATCTGTATAATATACAAATAAACCAGTAGTTACCAGCGAGCTAAAGAATCCTCTATGGCCACTGTCAGTGCATGTCCAAGGTGCAGAGTGCCAGTTACATTTGGTGGTGGGATGCAGAGAGAGAAATACTTGTCAACAGCATGTGGGATCTCCCTCTAAAGAAAAGAAAAGGAACATCTCAAAACAACATCTACAACAGAGAAAAGATCTCATCAAACTTCTAAATGTAATGACATTCATTATTTGGAGCCACAAATAGTCGAAATATTCATTACAACTCCCAAAAGAGCCCTGTGCTATGGAAGCTCCAAGTTTAAAGAGAAGAAGTCTACTGCCCTAACCGTACCCAGTGGGCTTTTCCTTTGAATTATTTAAAAAGTTCAACCAAAGGAAAGTTATGAAAATGAAGGTCAAAAGGTATTCTAAAGAAATTAAAAATCAGGTTATAGACAAGTACAAGTGCAAAATATTATCCAAGTGTTTTGATATCCCAGTGAGCACTGTTGGATGAAACAGAAACTACAACGTCACTCAGGCTACAGTATGGAGATGGTGACATCATGTCATGGAGATGCCTGTTGAACTTGGTACATTTGTTAAACTTAAAGGATAGATGGATGGTGCAAAATACAACCTGCTTTTGTTTACCAAAAAAAAAAAAACTAAAGCTTGGGAGAAACTTCAGATTTCAGAAGGACAGTGTTTTACAATAGTAAAAGATCCAGATCTCAGTCCATTGGAGAATCTGTGGTACTACTTTAAAGTGTGGTTCACAAGTGTCATCCCACTAACCTTAACCAACTAGAGCAAGTATACTTGGAAGAATGGATAAAAATCACTCCCAGTGTTCAAAGCTAGTAGAAACACCCCAATAGGCTTAAAGCGTTTATTGCAACAAAAGATTAAAAAGTTTGAAAAGTTACTTGTTTGTAAATAACATTGGTTTGCAATACAAATACTGGTTTGGAGAATGTGTGCATCAATTGTAATCCAGATGAATCTGATGACTCTGGCTTACTTTTACAAGGCTGTGTATTCTTCAAAAAGTAACTTTGGACTCATGGCTATTGAAACTAATACTAGTCAGTTTACTTTCATTCATCCAGACTGAAGTTGCACATGTCTCTGTAAAATGGTTATGAAGGGAAATAAATTTGAGGCTACAGCTTGTGTTCCACCATGTCAGTTGCAATCAATCATGCCTAGAGATTGAATTGGTTTCCTTTCCTGAGGGAAGTTCTAGTTAGCATTTGAAAGATGTTCTTCTCTTACATGTTTCTCAGGGCTGAATATTTCCTGTTTCTCCCACCAGTGATACCAGCAGGACTCCACGTATTTTGGACTGTATGATTGTGGAAGGGGCAGAGTGGTGTCTGTGAGAGAAAACCGAAAAATTGGCTCACTGAATGTGTTATAATACAGTTGGAGCACAGAATTCCCAAGTACACGGTTACTCTTGTTTCAATGCTGTTTGGTTAAAAGGATAAAGAAAATACCTTTCTTGTCTCCAGGCAACGTTGCACCAGTGTATATTACCCTCTCTTTTTCTGACCATTTCATTCCAGAGTTATCAACATTCTGTATGGGTCAGATAATATTTACTTCATTCTCAATATGCTCTTGTATAAAAGCTAAAATTAATCTTTATGCATTCATCACTAACAATCTCTATTACATAAAGGTAGCATACACTACTGAGTATAGCGTTTTCTCTCTTGTTTTTCCGTTTTGCCTTTTCTGACTGAGATCTAACAGAATGCAAAGCCTGTGCAGAGGAAGGTGGAGTCTCAGCCGTTTGAGAGCGGAGTCTGCGCCCCCAGGTAGACCATACGCTGTAGATGCTTCCAGCGCGTGCCCTGAAAGACTTGCCACTGCTGGACCTCCACATCGCCTAAAATAAAACATAAATGGGCTGTGTAAAAAAAATAAATAAAATACAAGCCGTGCATTGTTAAAGCAACCTACTTTAGTCGGAGGACTAAATCAAGCACACAATCACACAAGCAATTAAATACCTAGAAATGACGGGTAGTCCAGTAGCTAAAGTGATGTCAATATGCAGCACTGGCTTCGTTTCAAAGTCGCAGAACGTGTACACGATTCTCCTACATTTGAAACATCCTAGACAGATGTACTGTTTCAGTTTATATTAGACTGCATTGTACTGTAAAATGACGCATACAACACAGTAAAAAAATAGCTAACTATACCTATCTTAATTTACCTTCAATCTGTCTTTGGCTACCCTAGGGCGCAGACATGTTGGAATCTAACGCCGGTTTTTACGCGCGTCAGACAATATTTTGATTAGGACACTACCTTTAAAGTAAGTATTATTAAAACGCTGTAGTTAAACCCTAGTGCCGCAATCCTATGATAAAACATAACGATTTTAAATAAGACGTATTTAAAGCAGTCGATAATACATAGGTCGTTGCTAATCGATCAGAATTTAGGTGAACACAAAATCAGGAAGAGGTCCGTCCGCAAATAGTTTCCTCCGACTTGTGGTTAGACCGTAGAGTGCAGCTTGATCTCGATATCATTACCTCGACGCATCGAAAGGGTGCTCTGGGCCCGTTGGTTTTTTTATTTATTTTTCTAGAAAAACGGCTATACTGCTGTCGACATAGGTGCACCGAGAAAAGCAATCGTTATTTCACACCAGTACGTCACGAACTTGTTAACTTGTAAGCTAGCGTTACCATGGCGGAGGTACCAGGTACATCTAGTGAGACGATAACTGAGACTGTTCAGACAGGAACACCGCCACCTCCTCAGCAGGTAAGATACCAAGACTATGAGATGTTATAATGTTGATAAGCATATTTTTGCAACATATCTTGAAAAGTTATGTTTCAGTTGTAGATGTTCCTGATACGTAGTGTAATCGATGGACTAGCTTAGCTAGCTAGCATAACTAGCCGATTAGCTAGCTAGCTTGAAACACTATTTCTATCTACTTGTTGTCACCAGTAATACTATTACTACTAACTAGCCAGCTAGGTAAATAAACACGTACATAAGCCGACTTAATATTTAAGATATAGTAGTAGCCAGCTATGAGATGTAGTTGGATAGTTTCAGTTCATATTTAAAGTGTTGATTAAAATCAAAGGTATCACTCGTTATGTAAACGTTATGTAAAAACTACTCGACCGATATGTAGCCTGACATGACACGGACATGTTTTTTTGCTTTATAGTTCAGACTGACTGACTGACAAGACATTTGTCGTTTTATGCAGATGTTGGTTATTGGTACTCTAATGAAGACCGTCACTGATGAGCCGCTTTCAGTAAACTAATGGTGTCTAATGCTGTTACACATTTGAGGGAAACGTTGACGACAGCGACTCCCTACAGTTCTTTGGCGTGAGTTCTGCAACGCATAGATTAGGTAGCTTCAGTTTAACGATTAAATTTGACAGTGGACTTGCACGCACCAAATGCGAAGTAGGAAGAAAACAAATGCCTTGTCTCCAGTTAGTTCTTTAAGTGGAAGAAAATAAGTTTTATTTGATAACGCAGCTTTTTTTTTGTTCGCATTGGATTACACTTCAGCAATCATGTAAAAGTGCCTTTTTTATGATTGTAATTGTAAGTTTTTAATAGATTCACATCACGTTGCTTTATGTATACAGTAAATTACGTTTTTTAAATGCGCTTAATCTCCATAAATAATCTTGTTTTGCATTAACAGCATTTGGCGCACGCCCTTACCCAGAACAACTCGCATAAGAGCTTTGAAGTGTCTATCAGATAGATATCCTCATGATATGTATGTTAGATAGATGTTATACACACAATAGCTAAGGGCATCAACCACACCCTATCTTGAATCCAGGCCGTGCAGTCAATGAACATGTGCTCTGATTCAGAGTCTGACCATTGGCCCAAAGTGCAAAACACCGCCCTTAACTTCGGGGTCACACCCTCAATCCAGGGTCACACTCATGCCCTCGCCAGGGGTTCAAACTAAGGTTTGTACCAACCCCTTATAGCAGGAAATTCCTTTAACCATGGACAGACTTCCAATGGTCTCATGGTACCATCCCACTACTGAACCCATTTGTAGCAAAGGCTAAGGGCAGCACCCAGTCTCAAACCTAGGTCTTACAGGTGATGAACATGTGCTCTAACCACCAGATCAAAGGGCACCACTGGACTGGTACAACATCCCAAGGAGTGTTTCTGAAGCGCTTTGAGCTTTATGAAAGGCGGCCTTTGTGTTCGCAATTTCTGAAAGTTGGTGAATTGAGTCTGCAAATAATATTGGTTGGCACAGCGGGGTATAATAATTGTGGATAAAGAAGACTGCATTCTTTGTGTTTTTTCAGACTTTGGAGGAGCTATGCTCAACACACTGTGCCTCTCATGCATAAGGTCAATTGACTGTGCTATAGCCATGTCATTAGAGGGCAGCAGGTATAGCTCCCGCAACTTTATTATATTTCTGGTACTCCTAGTAGGACCTGTGTACTGTTTGGTGGATGCCGTGTCATCGTTCTTTTACCTGATATACATCCTACTATATGGTACACTGTTTGTTCACTGACCACAGTTCACTTTTCCAGCACGATCCCTACATGGTGTTCTCATTAGGCTTAAAGCTGTTCTTTCTGGCATTTTACTCCGTGACTAGCCTATATGGGGACTGTCGCTCTTTGTCACTGTGTGAGGAATCCACCCACCCTTGGTCTGTTTATGTGGGTGGCTTAGAAAAGGAGGCGGTTTGCCCTTTATAGACAGCTTGAACGTTGTGCTGTCTTTGCTTTTTTTTAACCAGTCCTGGCCTGGATCTTTTCCTCAGCTTGACTTCTCTGCCTGGGGTGTGTTGTACAAAGCAAGTCAGGCAGGTTTATGCCGTTAAATAGTGAACTGTGACTGCTGCTCTTATTTTCTCAGCATGAGTGATCGAGTGAGGTGGGTTTGGTGGTGTTTCAGTGTCTGGGGCGACAAGCTGAACAAAACAATGGTTGCAGAGATAATCTACATTTTCTTCCACTCTTGAATTTTTTTTTTTCCCACTTCCCTGTTTATTTGCCAAAATCTACTATAGCCTGCTTATTTTTAGCTTGACTGCAATTACAAAGCTAATACCCAGTTCAGTCTGTGATTTATCAAACGTGAAAGGTGTTATGTTTTCATACTTTTTCCACATGCCACAACCAATGAGAATAAGGGCAGTGTGATAGTTGCCAAAATCAAAAGGCTTAAGTGAGTGTCAGCATGTAAACTCTGGGGATACGGCTTCATTAGGGTCATTTTCTGTGTTCTGTAGGAGGGCAGAAGCTTGACCATCAAGCTTCGAAAAAGGAAGACTGAAAAGAAGGTTGAGTGGTCCAGTGACACAGTGGACAATGAACACTTGGGTAGGAGGTCCTCAAAATGTGAGTATCGTTTCAGCTTCTCAAATGCCCGTTTTTAGCAGGTGCTTCATCCTTAAGAAAACGTCTAGACTAGCTGGAGGAGTCACTTTTGAAAATACAAGACACCACGAGTGGAATGGCTAACTTAACTTGAAAGCTGTACCAAGAATTTCAAAAACAGAAACAGTTTCTGATGCCATGAAAGCTTCTTTCTTTTCCACACTTCAAGTCTTCCATTTTGTTTTTTAGGTTGTTGCATTTATGAGAAGCCTCGACAGTTTGGCGAGTCCTCCTCAGAGAGTGAGGGAGATGATGATGAAGGCTGTGGTAGTGCCCACTGCATTCTTGGACATGGGAGAGGTCATGGACAGAGAGGGGGCAGTGGGACCACGGTGCCCCCTAACTCTGGGGGTACGAACCCTCACTAATCATGAATGAGAGAGTTTATTTGGTGGCAATAGTAAAGGGCAGAGTGGACAACACATCCATAATTTTCTATCCAACTAATCACATTGAATTAAATCACTGCATTTCTGACTTTCAGACAGCAGGTTTATGAAGAGCAGAGGCTTGTAGGTAAATGCAGGGTGATATTTTTTTTCTTTTCAGATGTCTGTTAACAATGTGATTAGTGGGAAGACTTAACAGTTCTTGCTGTCTGAATGCTGTGGAAACCTTGGATTTGTTGTACATAGGACACTGGTTTTAATTTCCTTTTGTAAAGTGTTATTTATTTATGTCTCTTAAACATTAAGATCATAACAGTTTTATTTCATCCCACTGTTTCTTCTGTTGTTGCAAGTAAAGAAAAAGAGGACAAACCCTTGGAAAACTTGAGCCAGTGGTCGCATTAGTGTAGTGACATGTCACAGTAAGCATCTCAAAACATCTCACTCTCAAGGTGGGGCATCTGGTAGTTGGAATGTGTTCCCAGTCCAAAGACTTTGAGGTTGTAGACCCCAAAGATCAAACCGTATCCTCTTAATAAAGCAACACCTTGATACCTGTTCAAAATAGTATTACTGTTGGAGTTGACACAGAAGAAAGAACGATCTGACCTTAGGATTTGTGATTCTTGCAGTGATGTAAATGCTTTCTTACTGAGAGCCTACATTATATTTTTCATGTGATGTACTTCATGTGGTGGAAAGTAAGCAACGATATTGGACGATCTCTCTCCCTCACTGCATACGTGTCGCGGCACAGTGAATAATTTGCCGTCAATGCTTTTGATGACACTACTGATACTCTTCTTTCTGACAATCAGACATGTAAAATCATGAGAATAGAAATAGTAAAGGGCATCAAAATTTTGTATTTGTAATATGGACTGGAAGTTGCATTATCGGTTCCATCTGTATATGAATGAACTATTAGGATAAAGGAAGAAAGGACGCAGGCAGTTGATACTGCTGATCAAAACAAGATTTCTGCTACAGACCTTTGAATTCTAGTGACACTAAGACTGAACTAATGAGTTGCTTGTTAATCCCACATCTTCAGTGTGTGGCCAGATAAGACCAAAACATCAGCAGGGCACAGAGGGCACCATACCCAAACAGCAGGGCACAGAGGGCACCATACCCAAACAGCAGGGCACAGAGGGCACCATACCCAAACAGCAAGTGTGGGGAGACGGGACCTGCATCGGGATGTCTTACAACTGACATACTAGCTGCATATACATGCAGAATACATGTGACCACACACCACTTCCATTTTCTATTCATATTTTAATACACAAGAACAAGCCCTGCATTCATAATGGTGCAGGTGATGAGTAAAATCAAACAGGGGAACATGAGGTGCACTTGTAATGCCTGTGGTATTACATAAAGGTTCTGTGGATGTTGTGTTGTCCACTTCCAGTTATTTGTGGGATTATGTTTATTTTGAGTAAACGTGAGAGACTGATGCTGGTTTTGGTTCAGCCTTTACTTAAATCCTGTATAGATCAGGCTATGCTTTAACAGACATAACAGTGTCATGCAGGCCTGTGGTATGTGTAGAGAATGCATGACAAAAGCCCATCAAAAGTTGTGACTCTTCTCAGAGGTTCCATACACCAAAATACAGCTGTTTACAGTCCATTTCTGTAAGGAATTTTGTAACGCCCAGATGTGTGCCACCATTTTCTACTACATGATGAAAGTATTGAGGCTTGTGTACTGTGAATGCACCTGTATGTACATAGCAGAAATCATAACAGAGCTGATTTAACATGAATCTGCCAAACTGCTGTAAATGAATAAATAGATCAAAAATATGTTGCCATATCTTCTCATGATTCAGCAACAGATGTCCCTATTACAGTCATATGCTGTCCTTATGGTACTGAAGTGTAGAGGTTTATGGTTTAGTAAGAGACTACTTGCTTCAGTCACTTTCCCAAAACATGTTTAGAAATGATATGTCAAAGCTTTAGTGAGAAATGATCTGGTTATAAGCAGCTGCACAACTAAAACGTTTGGAGATTGGATTTCCCTCACGCATGATAAAAGCCAAACTGCCAGTCAGAGCACGTTATGTTGCAGTAAAGGAGCTTTGTTTTTATGATGGTGTCATTTAAGCACCCTTAACTTCAAATTTACAAAAAAGATTTGAGTTTTTTTTTTTTTTTTTTACGTGCCTTTATGACTGCCAATAATGCTGTGACGTTAATCAGTTGTTTAATATAGATTTAGTTATAGGTTTATTCTTAGCCAATCGGAGATCAATCACAAGTGAGTCTCATCTACTCACAGATACCTCAACCAGATGGACCTTACATCAGCATTTGTTATGAAATAACAAGCAACACCAGTATAAGTATGCATGTGCTCGAGATTTATTACAGCCATAACAACTATTTCAGGCTCAATGTACTAAACAGTGATCAAGAACTTGGCATTCATCTGTTCAAAGGCTCATATCAGATCACATTTATATAAAAGCATACAGATCATTTATGGTCAACACAGCAGATTTCTACTCTTTTGTCTCATTTTAACAGTGATCCAGCACTTTAATGTGACAAACCTTAAATTAAAAAGCAATCTTAGAGGGCATTAACTAAGCTATTTTGGTATGAACATAAGTAGTGAATAGTAAAAGCTTTTCAATATATTCTTAATAAACAATGATATAAGTGGTACACACAACAATAAAACTTCAAAAAGCATTTCTCTATAATAGGAATTCTGACTTAATACCACTATTCATGCAATAATATACCTGTAGTGGACCCTCAGGCAATAAATAGGAAAATGATATCAATTCTTGCAAGGACAAGCCATTACAGTGTCATCTGCCAATGATCAGTTGTAGTGATATGAAACATGCAATGGCAAGACAAACTCTAGTTAGTTATGTGTTACATATAATCCAAGAACAAAATTCAATTAGGTTTTAAATTCAGTAAGGTCAGATTTAAATAAATGAACTTTAACAGAAAACCAAAGTCAGTTAATTACATCATAAAAATACACAAACCTTAATGATGCTCCTCTATTTAAAAACAAAAAAAAAAGAAAGAAAAACTCAGGTATTATATAGAATATGCACACTTACAAACCTTTGCAGGAGAAATAATAGTTACTGATATGGTATACCACGGCGGTCAAGGCCCGGCTGCAGTGTGCCATAGGAGCAACTGCATCCCTTCAAGTTTACTTTCTTAATTAGGCATAACGATCTCTGTGTTCCCAAGTAACCCTTTAAGAATCCAAATGTATGCATCTGTTTTGTAAATACGGGTACAAAGCACACCGAATATTGTAAATATGAAAAGCACACCGAACATCATTAATATGAAATAATGATACAAATGTGTATGGCAGTACAAATTTTGTATGTGGAGTCTGGCAAATGTTTTATTCAGGCAATGCTGCATTAAAAAGCACATCAAGTTAATTAGCTGGTGGTGGTTGGACCTTTAGATTCTAGATTTAGATTTACCTTTCTGTAGTCATACTTTAATAACGCTTCCCTTACTAGTCTCACGTACAGCGCTGAAAATAATAAAACCACTCAGCTTTGTAGATTCTTAACTTGCATGCCAAATATCCAAGTAAGGCTCTCTGAGGCTGAAGGGTGCCCTTTCAGTGCATGTTATGCAGATTACTCTCAACTTACTTGCAATGCAACCTTATACAGTAACACCATCTGAGGTCCCGTGCAGATATTTCTTTTAGCGTATTATAATAAAGTCCAACTGTAGTAAAAGGCAGAGATTTTTTTTATATATATATATTTCAGGCCTTTTCTTGTAGTGACTATGTAACTGAAACTTCTCCATGATTGTAAATAAAGGGTGTTGGTATGGTGAATATCTTCATCAGGGATTCCCACTCATCACACAGCCTTGTTTGGCTCAGTCACTGACCAACACTGTGCTAAAGTGGTCAATATGTAGTTACATCACAGACACACGACTCCTCGTGTCAGCAACAACCTGCAGAAAAAAAAAAAAAAAAAAAACTTTTTTTTTTTTTTAAAAATCAACCATGATAAGGGTGAACCAAAGGGGGTGTATTTTATGCAGGCACCAATTTCATTCAGAACAAAAATTTACACCAGCTGATCAGAATTTGGGATAA
>JAOYMR010000004.1:17897273-17922657 GCA_025802075.1 Tenebrosternarchus preto | reverse complement strand
TATATATAATTTATAAAAACGAATAAGATAGGATATGTTTGCTAAATTACCTTAAAAATTAGATTTTTATTAATTCCTGAAATTAACTACGAAATAATGAATTTATGGAGGGATTGAAGTGTTACTATGTAGACGCTGGAACACTAAGTCGTTGCCAGGAGGAAGCGGAAGAATGGCAGATGGGGGGAACATTTCTTTTATGATTAAGATACTTTTCCCGTTTTACATCTAAATTTTGCCTTTTCGTCAGGCGAAGTACCCAAGAAACGTGACTGATGAACTACTAGCGAAAGACTATAAGCTATTCCTGGGTTAATTCTGAATCGTGCAGTCGTCTATTTTATCAGTACTACGGTTGCGGTGGATAGTCACAGCGCTCACTCGAGCTCGCCCAGGGTAGTAACCAATACAATGAAGGGCAGCAGAAGCAGTGATACAATAGGCCTATTGCAAACCCCTGCATGACTGTCTGACTTTCAGCTACATAATGTTGAACCATCTCGCTAGTACTGTTTTGATAGCATGCAAATGATCCAATGAGAATCGAATGTATTGTCAGTGAATCCCAGCAACATATACATCTAGGCATCTTTGTTGTATTGCCTGAAGATCTTGTTCTTACGGAAGAATAGCTCTTTCCACCAGCTCTTAGACTACTATGGATTTCCCGTTCGACTTAAACGCTCTATTTCCGGAGAGAATTTCTGTGCTGGATCAGAATTTGTATGCCGCCCGAAAACCGCACGGAAGGTAGCTATTTATTTTAATGTGGTTTTATTTTTATTTCTTACCAGAAGAACAACTCGTCCATAACAATACAAGATAAGACCCTATGCTTTGGGAGGTGGGGTCTTACATGCACGCGCTAGGATTTTTTTCTTACAGCCAAAGTTCGTTGAACGTGTTTTTATTTTATTTTCTATGCCTTAATCTTTGAACAGTAATTACGATACGAATAGGTTAGTAACATATTTCTCTTACTTGCCTTTAACATAATAGTACATTTTATCTTGCCTGTATGACGTCATGGTGTATATATTTATCATCATCTGACGGAGGAAAAAAATCACGTCTCCGTGGTATTGATCTCGTTGTCTTCTTAAATTAATAATTGCTAGCCAACCTTAATGGGGGAGTCGCATATTCAAACTGATATACTACAAATACAATTGATGCAAAGCTAGCGCAGCTATTAGCTCTTTTGTTGTTAGTTCCTTAGCCTGCTTATGCGTATTTGCATTTCAGACTTGATGCCCAGAATCAGACTGCCACGGTCATTGATGAGCTGGGGAAAGCTTCAGCCAAGGTTATTTCATTTTATTATACCGAATGTTCTCTTCTCATTAAGATTTTTATTGATTTATTTATTGTATGGGTTTTTACAGAGTCTTTTTGATCATTCACAATATACTGTTTTTCTTCAGGCCCAACAGCTGCCAGCACAAATAACAAGTGCATCAAAACTCCAGTCCAACAGACATCATTTGTACCTGCTGAAGGATGGAGAGCGTAATGGGTAGACTGCATGTTTTACATTTCTTTACCCATGGCAGTGTGTGCTTTGGTTCGATTTCAATTCAAACAGTTCAGAGGACATTGTTAATGTGGGTAGACAGGATTACTAGGAAAGTCTGTATGGCAATATATGCATGATTTGAGCTGTAATTTACATTCTATTTTATATCCTGAACGTAAATCTTTTTAGTCTAAAGTAAATGTCTTTATGATGTGCAATAACATGTACACAAGCTTATTTTTTCAGTGTATGGCGACTAAGTGGAACTCATCTGTCAATAATGGTCTCTTTGTTCTAATCAGAGGTAGAGGAGTTGCCGTGGGATACCTAAAAGTTGGATACAAGAAGCTCTTTCTACTTGTAGGTGCTTTTCCTCTGGTTTCTCTGTCTTGCTGGATGGGTGGGACATGCATCCTTCTTTACTATGCTGCATTAACCGTTAGGACCAGCAGGGGGCGCATGTGGAGACGGAGCCCCTCTGTGTACTGGACTTCTATGTAACAGAGAACCTGCAACGACATGGATATGGGCTGGAGCTTTTCCACTTCATGCTGGAGGTGAGTCCATACCCATGTACTAAAGGTCTCCAGAAATAATCACAAGTTTATATATGCCAGGCGTGTTACATTTTTAGTGACTATGGTTTGATTGATCTTATGAGTATGACCTTTTTCATACACAAATTCATATTTTTCATACACAGTACCTCATATAGAAAGAGTTGAATGCCATACACTTATTTATACCTTTGTTTTTGACACACATCTTATAATATATAAATATGTCCACTATATGACCAAAAGTTTTAGTTGTTGGATACTGCTTTATAAAACCATGGGCATTAATATGGAGTTTGCCACACCCTTTTTAGAGCCTTTGGTCTTCTGCGGAAGGCTTTACACAGGATATTGTAGTGTATCTGTAGGAATTTGTGCCCATTAATTCAAACAAGCATTTGTGAGGTTTGGCTTACAATTAGCACTCGAGTTTATCCCAGAGGTGTTCGGTGGTGCTGAGGTCAGGCCACTCAAGTTACACCACACCAAACTCCTCCACGCATTTATGGACTTATTTTGCACACAGAGTTGCAGTCATGCTGCTACAGTAGAGGGTTTTCCCCAAATCTTTGACAGTAAATTGGGAGGCTGTAATTGTGTAAAATGGCTTTGTATGCTTTACACATAACCATCATCCTCTACTCGAACCATATGGCTTACAGCAAACCATAAAAACAGACCAAGACTGTTATCTATACTACACCAAACTTCAAACACTAAATATTCCCCTGCCGTGCGTTAACTTAGATTACACAGTGTGCTTTCCATCACTTCAGCCAGTGGTTGGCATAGTGCCACAGTTGTTGGGCTTCTGTTCACCTGCTTTATACTGAGTGAAACACCAGGGGATACGTGATGTTTACACACGTTTCTGCACTGCAGCCCTCCTCAACCGAAGCTTTAGGATTGAGATGTTATTGATCTTGGACACTCCCCTTTTAATAATAGTAGCAATTAATAGCAGTTATAGTCAATACCAATACTAGTAATTACAGTTGACAAATTTCACTTGAGTGACTTGTCTACATATTTCTATCCATGTAGTTTATATAATAGATTGAAATGCTAAATCTGTACCATGTTTTAAAGATTTTTCTCACATGGTTAATCCTGGTTTAAACCCAATTTTATGTAACTTAACAATTTTATGTAACTTGGCTACAAGATTAAATTTTATTAAGATGATTTCTTTTACTTTACATTATGATCGTTTTAAATAATATGTTCGATAAACTATGTGCTTTCTTCTTTTCTTTTTTTTCTGCAAGCATAAGAAAGTGAAGCCTGAACAGATGGCGTATGATAGACCTTCCTCCAAATTTCTGGCCTTCCTAGAAAAACACTTTGAACTTAAACACAGTGTGCCTCAGGTATGTTTTATGTGCATAATCGTACCTCAGATCACTTTGTTAAGTTCTGACGTCACCCTTAGAATGTGTTGAACACTGGGGTGATTCATAAACAAACCTTGTTTCCGTAAGAGTTTATCTCTGGCATCACAATCCAGTCCAGGCTGTTTTAATTTTTTTTTTTTCACATCTTAGTTACGGGAGAGATTATACAAGTGGGGAGACAGTAAACGTTATTATTCTATTGTCTTTGCTTTTATTTGTTGTTTTATATAGTACAACATAACAGATTTATTTGCATTTAAATTAAATTTGTGTATTTAGCCAGTGTAACATGGCTCCAGTATTAACTATAAAGTGTTTGCTTTTGCAAATTAAAGAAATGTTGTTTCTGTATCACCACTGAGTGGTTCAGCTTGAAAGAACATTTTGCAGAAAGACTCTCAAATGACATTGCTGACATCTCTTTCCTGTCAGGTGAATAACTTTGTGGTATTTGATGGCTTCTTCAGGTATAGATCAGGTAAGGTATCAGTCATGCATGCATGGGGCATTATTTGAGGGGCAGGGCTGTGACACTGGTCAGACAGGATGGGCTTGGAGGAGGAATGAAGCAGGACTGGCCTGCTGGTCTCACATTTTACTCATGAATCTTCAAGCCGGGGGAAGGGGGGTTTAATACAGCATTATGGCATAAAAATCAGATTGACAGAACGGCCTGTGATTTGCCTGATATGTTGCACAATGGAAACACAGTACCAGAACTGTACATGTACCAGCATGCAGGTTGTGACATGTTGTACACAGGCATGTAACAGCACAAGGAAGCAGGAGTTTTCTGTTGAGGGTGGAGATGCTGGTGTCGTTTGGGTAGAGAGTGTCGGGTGGGTGATTGGGCGGATGGGAGGTGGGGTTCTGTAACATCATAACGGCTCCAGAACTCTCATCAAACCCCCAGGGCCACCTCTCTCCCCTGTGATGGACCAGGGGATGTACAGCTGTTTGTAAGAATGCTCAGTTTCTAATATCCTTACCCCCCCGCTTGCTCGTAGCCCTGCTCGGAGTGTGTGGGGTATCTCTGTTACTTGCTCTTACTCCGGTTGTTGAACTCAGCCTTACCCTCCTTTGCTCTTGGACCTGGCAGATCCCTCAGGCAGTCCCAGAGAACCACATACAGCCCATAACAAAACCTCCCACATAGGTAGCAAGCAGAGAATGCTTGAGTCCAATGCTTGAGTGAATGTTGGCCAGTATGTGCACACAAGCATGCTGTAAACATAAATGTTTGTGGACATGCAGTGCCTGTCAAAGGTTTGGAGACACCTTTTTTGTATAATGTACTTTAATCATTGGGACACTTTATCTTTATTGGTTTAGAATAACCAATAAATATCCAATAATAGACTAGTTAGGTTTATTTGTGGAAAGCAATATCACTTATGATGTGTAAATTATGAGGACAATAAAACAAACCAAATTTTATTACGGCGACAATAAAACAAAACAAAAAAATCTCTTGGCTGGTAACTGTAACTGCTGCACACTTTATGTAACCATTTTATTTTTCCAGACATTTCCTCAGAGGGACACACAGGTTGTTCAGTAGTTACTTTGAGTTTGCTTTGGTGAGCTGGAAGCTTAAGGTTGAAAAATATATAAAAAGTAACTGGGAAATATGGGTTCAACAATAGTAACGTTCTTTTAGGTGTTTGTTAGGGAAAATCAAACATTGTTCTGAACATTTCAAAAGAAGGCAAGGTGTCCCCAGATTCTGACATGCAGCATGAATATTTATGAGAAATGTTGTGTGCGTTTGTGTGACTTTGTCACATAGTATTTTCTTTGTTTGCTGTTTATAATGAGACGATTGTTTCTGTAGCAGTTCAACTGAGAAAAGTCCAACCAAAAAAACCAGAGGGAGAAATCAAACCTTATTCGCTGATGGAGAGGGAGGGTATGTAAAAGACATCTGAAAATCCTCTACGGTGATGGTTACGTTCAGTTGGTGTTGAGAAAAACAGTTGATGTGCAGCACATTTAGTGAGATGCACAACACACCAGAGTCTTTGTCAGCAACACAATATTTCCAGTATCATAGTATTTTAAAAACTCTAGAAGCATTTATGCAAACCTAGTCACATTTCACAATAGGCTTTTAATACACGAATGACTAATTGCGGGACTTTGCCCTTTTTAGGCTGCTTTAATAATGTTCTTAGTATAGTGATTACTGTGATCTGAGAAAGGGTAAGTACAGTGCGTGTGAAATACTCTCTCTCTCTCTCTCTCTCTCTCTCTCTCTCTCTCTCTCTCTCTCTCTCTCTCTCCCCCCCCACCCCCCTACCATGCGTCCTCTGTGTGATATTAAGCTGTACGGGAGGAGCAGAAGGCCCTCCCGTGGCCGTTCGTTCGCCCCACAGCCCCACCCCACTCCCCTCCTCTGGGTATATCTTCCCAGTTTTCCCGTTCACTCAGTGTGGGATCCTCCCCCAGCCGCTCTCCTCCTTGCCCCGCCCCCATCCCGGGCCTCCGGCAGAGCCTCACCCCTCACTCTCATCTAGCCGACAACTGCAGGACCAAACGCACCAGGTATGGCCTTCTCCTCGGGTCCCTCTCATGCCTCACGCTTTCGATCGCATGATGAAGAATGTTCACGTCTTCCTCAAATACCGGTTCACCTGAATTCATATCGGTCATGCAAGACTGACTGCTGATACTGACTACTGAACCTTACTGACACAACCCCCTCCCTTAGTGAACAGGCAGGTGCATGGCTAGTGAGCAGGCAGTCAGAGGCTCACTGTGTCTCTCCTACCTGAGAGTTTAGGGACGGTGAGGGACATTGTGTCTGGCGTGACCGACTGGGCTTCAGAAGCTTGAGGTTCCTCTCAGTAATGTCACTGTGTACAGTGCTTCTTTACTCATTCCAGGAGCTCATCTTCCTCAGATAGTGTTGCTAAATGGTTTCTTGTCTTCTCTCCCTCTCCTTTCCTTCCATCTTCCTCCTTGATTTGACATTTTAATTTTGTACATGGTATTATTTTCCACTCTGCCCTTTCACTGTTGCACCATTTATGACAAAAATTGACCATTTTTTTCTCCCCAACCGTAAAACTCTCCCCTCTCTCTTCTGGTGTGCACTGCTATTGCCAAACTTCTCTACAGTTCTCTGAATAGATCTACAGTTCTCTGAATAGATCTCAACCCAGCTTTCATTAACCTTTCAACCTATGAAGTCACAGCCCATAAGATGGCTGTGTTTTTTAAACCTCTTAACTAGTTCTGTAATTTTGTTTGATTTTGTAATAGGATTGTGGAAATGAAACCTAACAGTAAAGTAGAGGGATTTTCACGTAATGTGGTAATTAAAGAGAAAGGATGTAGCTAAACGGTTTTTGAAATGTCCTTTTGCCGTTTCTCAGCACAGAACAGTGCATTTGCTAAGCCTTGACCTGTCAGAACAGTGTAAAGGAAACAGGTGAAACTGTGGTTTGTACCCAATGCATTTCTTTACTATTGTGAAAAAAATTAAATGATCACTTCCTTTTTTCCACAGCACTTTGATTCCCATTCATTAAAGCAGTTGAACGAAAAAAAGATGTCACTTTTTTTTTCTCCAAATAACCTATTCAGAAAATATCCTACATTTACATAAAATTAAACTGACTGAAGTTAAAAAAAAAAACAGCAAAAGGAAAACCGCAGCAACAACAAAACACATTTTGCTGGTTCGTAAAAAGCTTCTCATATTCAGGAATTGAACATTATAGTCATTGCATGTCCTCGTCCACTTGATATTATTTTTGTTCACTAAATATTGTGTTCGTTAAATATTTTTGCATTTAATTATAAGTTTTCTAATTATGTTTTTTTTTTCCTTTCTCGCATTTTCTTAATTGTTTCTCGTTTCCATTGTTTTTATGGCATGCTCCCCACCTCCACCTCCTAATCTGCTTCTGTCGTCGATGGTGCCTATGTTGGACTCCACCCACCTCCCTTCCTCCACTGTGTTTACATTCCCTCCCCCTCCTGTAGCAATCAGGGTTTGGTTGCCAGGAGCAACCTCTACAGTCGCCATATCAGCAGCAGAGGTCTTGGGCTCTTATTGGCGGAACAGCTGAGCACCTTGAAGCTGCCAGGTAATGTGCCCTTTGAACCTGGAGCCTCCCACTGCAGCAGAGTGATGACAATTGCTGTTGTCTTAAGGACACTGCATTTCCCAGGTGTTGCCTTGTTAGTAGTTGTCATGTGTGCTTCCTCAGGGTTGCAGCCAGTGGTCAGTGTGAAAGGTTGTGACAAAGGGGGACAGGCAGACGTACTGGAACAAACAAACACTGCAGAAAGGTTGGCTATGCTTCACGCCATGTGTGAGAGTTACAGACCTTCACACAGGGTTGACTTTCTCTGTGCTACTGCTGAACATAACTGCTGAGGCAGAAAGCAGAAAAACTGAAAGTCTGTGGCTGTCCAGGAACATTACTTCTGTCCTCCTTTTTGATCGTTCTGCCGAAAACATTTTGGTTAAAGACTTCGTTCTCTTTCCTCACGACGTCTCATCTTGTCTGAGCTTCGCTTTTCCAGTTTTCTTCACTTTCTTTTGCTTTTTTGCCAATTTGCGTCTCTCTTCTCTGCCTCTCCTCAGCACGCCGCTGCCCCAGAGCCGGGCCGTGACCCCGCCTCCGCTGCCCGGTTGCGGGAGTGCTCCTGCGCAGCGGACCCCCGCACCCACCCCGGTGCCAGGGACAAGGCCAGCACCAGGGCCAGGGACAGGAGAGGAGGAGGCAGTCGTGAATGTGCAGCACAGTGCCATGAGTGGCAGGGAGGCGTCCTGGCCTGGGGTGGCCGGAGGCGAGCGAAGAGAGAGGCTGGGAGCGAAGAGGGGCGCAGAGGCAGAGAGGGCCGGGCCGGCGGCCGGCTGGTCCTGGACGGTGGGAGAGAGGCGCTGCACGGCCCAGTGGGTCAGACAGAAACAGGAACAGCGCAGCACTCGCCCCTGGTGATGAGAGACTGAGGCACTGGAGAGAGAGCAGAGGAAAGGAAGGACCCGGAGGACATGAAATGGACAAACACAAACAAAGCAGTGATGGGAAGAAAAGAAAGAGGAAGAGCTTCCTGTGGTCTCTGATGGGAAATCTGAACTATTTAAGGGACATTAAAAAATAGAACAAATAGTGTGAAGATGGAAAAGCCATAAAACCGTAAATCTGTGAATTTACATCAGGCAGGTTAAAGTAGGTTCACAGTCACCTTTTAAAAAATACTTTTCTTATGGTTGTCATAACCGTGCATTTAAAAAGTTTTACACCTGCTGAAAGAGTATTATGCAGATATATTCAGGGAATTTTGTATTTCAAATTAAACTAAATTTGAAAGTGAACTGGATCAACTGCATCACTATTAGCTAAACATACCATTGTCATAATATGATGTTTTTTTGGATTAATCGATTTAGGGTAAACAAGAGTGGATTTTCAAGTCCTTTTATTCCTAAAGCCATCTTTTAGAAAAATTACCATGGAAATATAAGATAACATGCCGACGGGATTACACAAGCCTCTTGTGGACGTTATTGGTACTACAATTAAGCAAATCCAATTCATGAAAATTTCAGACAGTTTCTTGTAAAAGACAAGGTCTTTAATAGCATGCATGAGTGACTCAGGGGTTACAGTTTACACAAACCCATCATTGTCCTACAAAGGTGGTGGTGGTGGTGTATTGTAGCATTGTCCTAATCGTTGTCCCTCAACATTAACCTGTGAATCCACCCTGTTGCCATGTTTTGTGTTCTACCAGACCAAGGACACAGATATAACTGGTGAAATGTCTTCCTGCTGATAACAGCACCAACCACTCGCTACTGTACTGTTCAGAACATTTTTACTCCCCCTTTCCAAATTCCACATACACACAAATCCTGAGTTGTAGGACATAAAGAACAATACAAAAAAATATTTATTTCTACATGTTCTGTACCAGCACAAAACAGCACAAACCCTGGTACCTTTGGTAACATTAACAACAGACTTCTGGTATTGGATAGGAGGAAATTCCAGGAAAAAGTGCCCAGTAGGCTGCTGGGAGTAAGGCTTCAAAAGGCCTCCTTGCTTACATCAGCTTTTTTGCGTGACTTTGACCCAAACAAAAGATTGTTTTCCACATTCACATTGTTACAGCAAGTGCTTTGACCCCTTGAAATGAGAGCACAACGTCGCTAGACTGGTTTGTCCTTCCATGTTAGCTGGGTTCCTGCTCACCAACGTGTGATTGGTCCTGTTTAATGATTACAAGGTTATGTGCATACCTCACCAAAGCCAGCACTTCTGGGTAACTGGCCTTTACAATCACACACTTATTAGACCAGATCAGACTGTTCCATACACTGCAACTACTCATCAGTGTCATTTTCAGTAATATATTAACAAGTTTTAAGGGGGGGGCGGGCAAAACAGTAGTTTATTTACTCTCTCAAATGATTTGTTATGATTTTCACAACCAGTGTCTTCCAGCTGAAACAGTACCACTTGAAACTCAGCCAATTAAAAGCCCTTCAGCGTTTGGCCCCATCATCACACTGTCCTATCCTGGCCTAGTGGGCATCGCTCAAGAGCATGAGGTAGATGTTGGACTGGAGGAAGCGCGGGTAACAGTCTGTGTCCAGCAGGGAGCGGATGCGTTGCTGTGCATGGCAGAGGGAGTTATGAGAAGGGGCCTTGAGAAGCTGTAGTGTCAGGTCCCGAGTCTTACAGTCCAGGTTTATCTGGAAGACAGCACAGACATAAAGAAATAGGCATCAAAAAACAACAACAACAACGGCACATTTAACCCACGACGTTCCAGAGCGAGACCCGCATGCGCACTTCTCGAGGAGCACCGGGCTGGATGTAGGTGGCGATGATCTCCTTCGCTCGTCTCTGCAGGCTGAAGGTGTTGGACGACCGTCTGTACTGCTCACAGGCCAAGTAGAACTGGAGGTTCTCCTCACTGAACTCAGAGCGGAGGAATGCCTCAAAGACGGACACGCCCACTGTAGAAGAGCGAGAGAAAGAGTGGAGAGGGAGAGGCGTGGTGAACGACTGCAGTTACAAAAATGCTCTCTATGGACAAAAATGCTCTCTATGGACTGATATCTTCAGGGTGGCGAGATGGGGGGAGGGTCAGCAGATAGGAGACACAGATGGGATATTCACACACGCGTTCTGTGTAACACGCACACTTGACATAAAGCTGAAACTGCCAAATATAGCACCTTATTGACATTATAATAACCACATGACTTTTTTCCATTGTATTTTTGTATTTACTTACTGTTTTTTTTTTTTTATCTTCCTTTCATTTTCAATTACAACTAACAAACTTTTTTGCCTTTTGTACAACTGCCTGCAACAATTTCTCAAGGGAAAAAAGTTATTGTGGGTGGGGAAAGGAAAGGAAGAGAGATTTTGCTAACACAGATATTAGGACATACTTATGTTCCACAAATCATGTAAGACCAAACTAACAAAACCACAAACACACATAATAAACTAATTCAGAGTCACATAGTTCACGAGTTTCACAGAATGTATAAAATTATCTCAGCTGCCATGAACTTTGATCATTTTCACTTGAAACTGCAGACAGCAGTACTTCCATATCAAGTTCAAACTGACTGAGGTTGCAACCTTGTTATTTTTATGCTGGGTCCAATGTCTCAAGTCACAGGATAAGTTTTGCAAGCTGAGTGACAAAAATAATCTTTTCTTTCAAACTTCTCTTATGCATCTGAGCCCATCACCAGAGCAAAGAAGAACCAGCATTGCACAAACATTGACGTCATCGGGAGGAAACAGTGTGATTTAATCTGGACTGGTGATTATCCGCATGCAGAACACAGACCAACTCATGTTGCATTCTTTTACAGAAGTGAGTTTGCACATAGATTAAATTATTGTCAATGCGACACAATAATCCACCCCAGCGAAACCCGTTGGCATCGATCCGTTTTTCAACATTCACTGCAAAACGCCAAAAGAACAATTAACACACAGTGGCCTCTCTAACAAGCCATCTCACTAACTGTGGTAATTTTGCTGCTTCTAATGGCAGGGCCCTAGCAGACTTTGGCCCTCACCTGTGCTGTCGAGCAGGGCACTGAGGGACTCGGCCCACTTCTCCACCTCCTGCCTGCTGAGGCTCGTCTTGCCGTGGCCCACCTGGCTCCACTGCTTCCTGAAGCGAGACCGCCTCTCTTTGGCACTACCAGCCAAGAAATGGCAGCATTATTCAGTATGAAATTCTTGGAGGAAATTAGTGGTGAAACATTGAAGAATGAAGATAACAAGCCATGAAGGATGGATGGAAAAAATATAGGCATATTTTAAATGATAAAGGTAAAGCTCTAAGTGGAAAAAGAGAAAAGGAAAAACAATGAAGAGGGAGGAAAAAAATAAACAATTAAGATCAGTTTCATTGGACCTGAGTCAACACACACGTATACACACACACACACACACACACACACACACACACACACAAAACCAGGTAGTACAATGTCATTTATGAAGAGGCGTGTTTATGCAGCCCATATCAGAACAGGACTAAAAAACATGATCACTCAGCTATTTAGAAACATGTCAAACTCATTTTACCCGCTTTCTTGTTCTCTGTGCTCTTCAGCTGCAATATTTGAATGGGAGGAGAGTGGACTCTACAATAAAAGAAAGAAAGTGAAAAAAAAGGGGAAAGTTTTTTGTCCATTATTTTCACTAGATTCAGTTCTGAAGTGTTGTTTATGCCATACTTTATTTACACAGGCATTAATATGGAGAAACTGTGGCAAAAGGTACGAGCCTGACCTAGTGCACCTCAACAGTCTTAAAAGGAAAAAAAAGGTTTCTGAAAGCATAAATGTGGCCTTTGAAATGTTTGCTTTAGACTTGAATCGCTTGCCAAATTTATCGTGATGTCAGGGGCAGAGAATGGTTCGCCTCTGCGTCAGAGCTGAGCAGAGGGAATGTTGGAATGATGACACCGTGGACATTCTTACGCACTTTAAGTTTTTGTGCACAATCTGAGCGCTAGAGTGTCTCAGGAAAGAGAACCTCCAGATTCCGAGGCCAAACGGTGGGACCAGAATCGGCTGGTTAAAGTATGAGACACAGATGATGCTTAATAAACACACCTGTGCTACATGCACTACAAGTCTGCACTCGTTTCAGGCAATGTATGACAACTACACAAACGTCTTGAATACTAACAGCACAAACAAACAATACACACTAAATGGACAGAAATACTTTTGAAAAGCAAAAATAAAAAAATACTCCAATTAAATCTACTACCTTACCTGCCCAAACAGACTCTTCAGATGCAGTTTGGCAGCTGACAGCTTGGACCTGACATGGTGTCGTTGGCTTTGAGACTCAGGAGTTTGGTAGCAGAAGTGGCCGGCAGTGGATGTAGGCCAAGTCGGAGCAGCGTCCTCCTTTCCCACGCTCTCAGTGCTGCCCGTGGCACCTCCAGCCAGCTGGCTGTCACTGTAGGCTTTGAAGCTTTCATTGAGGGAAGTTATCCGAAGGAAGCCAGAGGACTTGTTGTCTAGACTGGCCAGGTCCTCCACGCTAACGCTGTGCTCTTTGGTGAGCTCGGGCCTGGCCTCGGCTGCCTTGGAGACCGATGAGGTGCAAGGAAGGATTACTGATGCCCTGGCTGACTCACGTCCAAGATGTGACACATGCTTGTATGCATCCACCCGATCTTCCTCATCATGGAGGTTATCCTTTAAAGCTGCCTTCTTCCAAGGCAAGAAGTCCAAGTCCAGCAGAGATCCCTCTGAACTGAAACGACGCATTGTATATTCTGAGAATGAAATGAAATGACAGCCAGAGAGAGAGAGAGAGAGAGAGAGAGAGAGAGAGAGAGAGAGAGATTAGGGAAGGAGTGACAGATCGAGGAAATGTCAAAAGTCTGAGGAAAACAAAGAAAAGACAAGTAACACATTCAAGTAGCCAACAGTATCACTTCAACCTGGCTATTCTTCAGTAAACAGATTACTTGAAGTCAGTCTCTTAGCTAGAAAAAAAAACAGGCTCCATGGTAACCTAACAGGACTGGCAACTGTAGATTAGCACTACAACGTTTTGCCAGAGCATCAAAGTATCTTGGCAGAGATCTCAGATGTTAGTTACCTGGTGTTATATACATTGTTGTATTGTTGTTTCACTTTGCAGTTCCATAGCGTTTAGCATGTACAATTCCAATCTACACACGATATTTTAAAACTAATATATTTACGGTTGACATTTATCAAGTGTATTACTATCGTTTTTGTTTCTTGCACCTTCCGGATTTTGTTGTGGTTTATTTTGTACCCATCAAGTAACCACTGAGATTTTACTCAGGTTAATATTAAACATTTCAAAACATAATGAGAGTGAAGTTCATGGTAACATGGAAATATTTTCTACTGCTCATCTAAAACCATATACCCAAACCAAAGCAGGCTATTCCAATGTGTGAAGTGAGAAATATTTTACGTCATTTACCTTATGGATCCAGCGCCCGGCTGCACATTGTAAATTCCCTTAAGTGCAGGTCAACGACTATACTTACACACACACACACACACACACGCGCGCGCGCCGTCTTCCCTAACTTCGAAATCTTCTAAGTCAGGCTACGTGCGACACTCGATCTACTGTTAATAAAAAAAAACACCTTATTAAAGTGATTTGCGATTAAGCTTTGGATCTATTGCCTAATTGTAGATCCCAAAACATGAACAGATTTTGTTTCATGATTCACATGAACACAACTGCAACGCCTACTTTCTTTTGCCACACCCATATTCCAGTCCGGACTTGTTCGCGTTCCAAATCTGAGGAATAAGACGTAATTGGGCTGTAGGTGTGTCTCAAGGGGAAAAGAATGTAGGCGTTTTTTCCCCTAAAACTTTTTTTGCTTTGATTTTTCAAAATATAACAAAAAGCTTTGAGCTATCCTTTTCCATTCTGAAGTCGTAATGAAGAAGATAAGTACAGATTATGGTGGTAAAACCTTATGGTTTATATTATGATGGTAAAACCACTCTCGCACATTACCGCTACGTATAAACTAATCAATCGTAGCAAAATTATGTATGCCTGACCGAGCCTAAACGAGATTACACTTTATGAGCAGTTTTTTTGCTGCAGGTTACCACGGTTGCTTCTGGAGGGAGATTACACGACCCCATTCCACAAAATTGTACAATTTACGTAATGTTAAACGTTTACGTAAATATTTATTCAAACTCCTCAATGTTTAGATAGGGAAGTTAACAAAACATTATACGGCTTCTTGGGATCTGTCTACTTCCATTTATGGTTTACAGCTAGGCCAGCAGGGGGCAGTATATGCTAGGAAAACATAAACAGCGTTCGAAATTTCAGTAGGTGGGCCGACAAGTGTGGACTACATAAGCGATTCTGTTCTAGTTGAAAATGAACGATATTTCAACGATGTAACCCTCTGGTTCTCCTTTCCATTTACAATTACAGCCTAATGGGTTGTGTAGTTTTCCTGATTGGTCTTTGTTCAATGCCTTCAACCGACATCGAAGAAAGCACTCACTTACCACCACAAGAAAGAAAGAATCAAGGAAAAGAATAAAACAAAAAGGAAGAAACAAGGACTCAATTTGCAAAATAGACTGTTAGGAATTGGACTAATGGGCCAATTCACACTAATTGAACGTAATTTAAGGGAAACTCTTTAGTCCTAGAGATTGAAGCTGTGATGAATGCCAAATTGTAGATTGAGGATATAATTGGATAATTAGATTAATCCTGTATTGAAGGGACCACAAATACACATATTTTAGAATGGAAAAAGCCTAAATTTGTGTGAACTTTATGGCCTAATCATATTTATTTACTTCTTATTAAAAAAAATAATAATCTAAACTGCATTGTAATGGGTATGAAATGTGGGGTTAATTTAGGAATCTGAGATAATTACTTATTTATTCCTATTTATTATTTATTGATATTATTTATTATTTACCACACATCAACAAACAGATTGCACTATCCACATTGTTATAGCATTTCATAACACCCTGCATTTTTAATAACAAATCAAGTATTTTTTTTAAAGAGATTAAACATTAGAGATGTGTACTATTATCTATACTAATGGCCAGTTAATAAAGATACAGAAAACACAACAAAGATTAAAATCTAAGTTCACACAGCACACTACACTGCATAGATCTAGCTGTTTAATACCCTTTACTCTGGCAGATTTTATTATTACCTTTGATGAAGCAGGCAAAGATGATAAAAAAGGGATAGTAGATCTTTTTTTTGTCACAAACAGGAGCATGTTGTACCTCTGAGCAAAGTCCACAGGAGCAGGAAGTAGTTTTTATAAAGTAGAGAAGGTAATAAGACAGTATTTAGGTAAAGCACAACATAGATGACATTGACATTTGTTTTCTTACTTTGTTAAAACATCTTAAACTGGGCTTAATCTGTCTTTCAGTTTGTCAATGGTCTCTTTCTCTCTATTACTTTAGAATCTTATTTACAAATGATTGGCCCTTGCACTGTAACAGAAGAAAAATTGGCAAAAAGAATATTTTTACATTCATGGGTCACATTAGATTTAACTAAATACAATTTTATCATATAATTATCGGCAGACATGCTCTTTAGTTAAAAGCTGCATTCTACATTTACATTTACAGAATTTAGCAGATGCTATTATTCAGAGTGACTTACAAAAGTGCTTTGTCATTTTCTCATTGAATATATCCTAGCCAGTACAACAGGTTAGAGTTAAACTGACCCACTGAACTACGATAGTGCCAGATACAGTAGTCAATGCTTATTCTTAGAAAGAAATGCAAAATGAGCACAATATTGAACAACGGTAAGTGCCATACCAAACAAATGCCAGAAGTGTTGAACTAATAAATAAAAGTACATGTCAAATGTGTTAAATAATTCTACATTACCCCTTGTGTAGTACTGAGGACTGGTCTGATGGAGAAAACACTGACCATCACTGAAAACTGTGGACTAATGCTGAAATAAGAGCATTAGTATGTGTATATAGAGTGTAGTGTGTATATTTTCATCACCTTAATCACTCACTAATTTCTGTTAACAACTGTGTGTCCCTACATTGTCAGAAGTAACAGAGATTTGCTACTACAAGCATCGGGCAACTCAGACATAGGTTGCTTCCAAGCCACTGCAGGATCTATGGTCTGTGCTATTGGCATGTAGCACTTGAGCTGAAAAAGCTCCAGTTTTATCACTGCAAGTCTCATGCAACTGTAGAACGTCCTTTAAACTGCCAAGTCACCATGTCCACACACATACAATATACATTTACAGTGTAAAATGATGCACCGTGTTTGCATAAGCGGTTTAAAAAATTTAAAAGTAACTCTGGGAAACAGGTATTCCAGAAGTACTTTTTCAATAGCACTTCTTTGAAATGTCAACAACAAAAGTGTAGGGTACGTGTTTGTTACTTTAAAAGCCTTCACTAAGTGGTGCTCACCGCAGTCACTTTGTTGTATGAAAGTTATTTATAAAGATCTTGACTCCTCTTGTGATGGACACTGCAGTTCACCGTGCCTCTGAGGAAAAGGCTCAGTTTTGCTTTATTTCATTGAATTTGGTTACTCACAAAAAAGTGAGTCATATCCTAATGTAGGCCCAGTGGGACTTAACTGGATGTAAAAACAAAGCCGAAACATTATTAAAAATAATGAAGATCCATACAACCTGTAAACGAATCAAAGTTAAACGCAAAAGCTGGGTGAATACTGGATCGTTTACACTAGCACATCTATTGTTTGGTTAACACCCTCTTCAAAAAAGTCCTGGTAAAAAGTTAACTTCGACAACTAAGTCATTTACTAATGACACTATGCTAAAGGTTTTAGGCCTTTATTATTTCCTGTGCTTTCAAAGCTGTAAGAGTGGCTTACAGCTATATATATCACAGCAACACTAAACAAAACAAACAACGCAGAAACGTATACCGGACAAAATGTGACTATACAATTAACGTCAACAAAAGGGGGCTCTAAAGCCTGAGCTGTGCCTTGTTTTTGTGCCTTAACTGCCAGCAGTAACTCATCCTTTTCACACATGCGCGTGTGCTGTCACCCGTCACTGCGCGCGCGTATATCCCATTTCCGTATCCAAGCAACCTAAATTAGTTTATTCTTTTAACTCAACGCACTTTAACTGTTCTTTCAAAAACCTAAAAATGGACGTATTGTCTGAGGCAAAGTCAAAACCACTCTCTACACTGTCTGTATTTAGCTTTATACCACCAAGAAGAAATGAACCCAAAGAAGAAAGATATTTCAATTGCAATTCCAAGGTAACATTACATTGAGTAACTAGTCAACGAAACCAGCTTGCTAGCTACTTTTCTTAATGGGTACGCTTTCTATTTGTAAGGCACCAGAAATATATTTATACGACTGTATATATCGACAAGCTGACGGTTACGATAACAAGTTGCACCGAGATGACAGAGAACACGCAAAGAGCCGTGGACTGGACATTTTCAGCGAGGTATTTGAACTTTCACTGAAACGTAATTTATGTTTAAATCGAAACAAAATTTAAACACGTAAACTCTCGTAACGTCTCTGATTGGTTGTCTGTACCTTTGACATCACATAGTGTATAGTTGTGATATTGTTCACTGGTAATCTAGCAGTTATTGCAACAAGCCTTGAATTTAAGGGTGTGCGCGTGTTAGGAAGACCTTTGTCTTGATAAATAATCAAGTTAAACGGAAGCAGCTACCTATATAAAAGTAGCTTCGTTTGTTTTTCCAATTTTGCCCAACCCTTTCTTAGGAATCATCAAGGCCCATAGCAGTGCAGTCGTCATCTGCGTATGGGCGACGTCTTCCCCCACCCCTGTACAAGCCTGGGCGCCAGTTTGTACGCGTCGCTTGTGTACGTTCAGAGTTTTACAGGAAAAACGGAATTACCAAAACAGTGGAGGAGGGATACGGGTCTGTTGTTCCGGCATGAAAGGAACTCATGGGGTATATGTATAAGAAAATGAATAAAAAATATTTTTCTTGTCATTTGTTTTTGTTTTTTTTGTTGTTGTTGTTTTTTGCTATGACGGTTAAGCTTTATCCAAGAAAGCAGATAAAAAAGTTACATATAAATAAATGCAGTAATGTTTATATAGAAATTCTTTAATGGATAAGAAAATGGTTGCACCATAACATAAACACACATATCTAACTTTTCTTTAATTATTTTACAAACCCCCAGCTTTTCTGCCCTGTACTGAGTTTGCACACACAGTGGCTTGTCTAGGCTTCATTCAGGCCCTGATACTCTCAAACTAATCAGTTCATCAACACCTGGGTGAGAAATGTAGATTTATTTACAGAGTTGGTTATACTATGTGTCTGTGTGTGTGTGTGTGTGTGTGTGTGTGTGTGTGTAGAGAGAGAGAGAGAGAGAGGTTTTCATGTGTGTATTTCATGTGTTTTCATGTTCTTTTGGCCATTGTTGATTGTGTGTGTGTGTGTGAGAGAGAGAGAGAGAGAGAGAGAGAGAGAGAGAGAGTTCAAGCTGTAACATTCCCTTGTGATAAGGTTCTGGTCATCTCAGTGTGCACAAAGAAGGTCTTGAGGTCCCCTTTGCCCTTGACATTGATAATCCCTCGGCATGAGCACATGTATCCCAATGTCTGCAAGACCCGACTTGTTTCCTCAGTGACCTGGTATAAAGAATAACAAAAAAGGAATTCAATTATATTTCATGCTAAAAGTATTGATAAAAGCAACCACATGTAATTACTGTTTGGTGTAGATGAGAACAGAAATGTACTTGAATTTTCCCAAGGACTCCTGTGCTCTCCATCCGGCTGGCCACATTCACTGTATTGCCCCAGATATCATACTGTGGCTTCTGCGCTCCTATTACCCCTGCAATTACTGGTCCATGGTTTATTCCTGTTGAGAACAAAACACAAAGCTATGTAAAAGGGATGTTAGCTTTGGAAAGATGGCTTTTAATGAAGTCTTGCCAATGGACAGCTGTGCTAAAACTAGAAAGACATCACATCTACAACATAGAATCTCCTCTGATTTTCTAGAACACCAAAATGTTTGTGACACTGCCTTCCAAAATCCTACAGGTTTATGTAGGCCTTAGCTGAATAATCTGAAGTACATATTAATGCCCTGATGTTGGAATTGTCATCCTGCTGTGGACAGTTATTCTCTTACGGACTTTTCCTACTCACCCACTCGCAGCTTGAAGTCATTGAAAGAATGTTTATTAATGACGTCAAGTTTTCCCACCAGAGCAAAGGCAAACTCAACCATTGTGCCAATGTGCATGTACTGCCTATCACGATCCTTAAAGACACACAGAGAGAGAGAGAGAGAGAGAGGGCAGGTCATAACGTATTTTGTAGTTTTCCTTACCCAAATAAGAATTACTTACATAAATAAAAATACTACTTTTGGTTTCATGGAGAATTAACAGATCAAAAGAAGCTCAAATTTCAGCACCAAGGATAGCTCCAGAACTCACAAACCGATTGCTTAAGGCCCAGAGATCACTAACCTAATATTCTCCAACAAACAACATCAAATCCAGCTGTTAATATAAGGACATTGGTGTTGGAGTAAGCCGATGTTAGATAATGTGGGTGTTCTTTTCAGAATTATAGTTGGTGTGGTCTGAGCTTCAAGTTTGTAGTTTGTAGTATTTGTAGTTTGTAGTATAGCTTCTAGTATGTAAACAGGCTCACCTGTGTATACTCTGCCCCAGGAGTGATATTGAGTCCAGTAGCAGCCATGTAGGTGCTGCCTATGGTCTTTATCTTCTCCACTCCACTGAATTTAGGTTTGGATAATAACTGCCAATGATAAGGAGACCAATCAAATATTCTAGAAATCAGTCAAGGATATTAGTCAAATACTCCAGAAAAAGTCTTCTGAGTTCATCCATAAATTAATCCCAGTCAGGCCTTTATAGCTAAATGAATCTGGTTTCCAAAGATCACATTTATGTTAGGATTTCATTCATAAAGAACGTGGTTGATATGATTCGTTTTAGCAGTACTCTTCTAGATATGTACTGCCTCATGCTGCTTTTCAAAGTTTCAAAGATAGACAGCATGCTGAATGTGTTTCTACATCATTCTGTACCTCATCAAAATCTGCTATAATCTCGTTGAGAAGTCTGAGACACTCCAGTCCCTCTTTGTTCACGTCAGACTCCGTGTAGAATTCCTTAAAGTCTGGAATGGAGGCAAACATGACGCACACCAGATCATACGACTGGTGGTAGAGGTCCTGCAAAAACATATTATGTATATATATATACATTATAGCAGGCATCTTTAGCAAATGTAGTGAGGAAATGGGAAAGATGATGATTTTAAAAAAAAATGTGAACATGTTCAACTTGCAAGACACAGAGACAATATGTTGCCTCATCAGGCTGTTCAGGCAGTTTCTATGGGTGAGTCAATGCCTTCTGCATTGCGTGTAGTTTACATGAATACACTTGCCTCATTTTTCCAGTTCCGAGCGAGAAAGTGTTCTGCCACATGAGCGGGTAGGACATTTTCCAGGAGCACCCGGTTGAGGTTCTCCATAGTCTCAATCTCTTCACATTCCCGTTTGAACTTGTTCTTCCAGAGAAAGTCTAACCTACAGTAATATTCATTCTGTTACAAGAGGACACAGAGGCAAAAAGATGCAGACATCTGATCACCTTGTGTGACTTTTCACAAATCAGAAAGATAAGAACTCAAAGCACATGTCAGCTCTGTTAGGGTGGCTGCACACTGGTGACATTTCCTGATATATCAGGACGTTGTCATGAACAGACTGCATCACCTGTGTGGCAGCTTTATACGTGACCAGACATTCACCCCAGAGTGTAAAAAAAGACTTTACAGCCCCATCAGCATCTTATGAGTTGCTATGAGTGGAAGCCAAGGATTCTCGACAACAGGCTCTTGTGCAACAGTGCTGTGTCCTCCTTACCATGTCCTCTTGTTTTATATTAATACTGCGATGTATCCTTCCTTAATGCCTTAGCATAAAAACAACTATACATAGACCTGTCTACCTCTAATATGTGTACTGAATAGCACATATGCACAAGGAATTACAGGTACAACATTTATCAAACACTAGAACTTCCCACTGTTTCATTATCAAAACAGAGAGCTATCCTATATGTAGCCTCTTTAAACCTAAGGTCTATTATTTAAGCATTAATCTTACAACATATCAAAACTACTATGAATAATTCAGTAACTACACCCAAACTAGTACGTAGTTACAAGAGTGAGGGATCTAGGACTGGAACTACCTACTGCTCATTTGAGCTGAAGAGGACATGAATGAGAACTTTCTGTTTATAAAGTGTCAACTCTAAGACAGGCTGGGATTACTGTCCATATTCTTTAATGGTCTGTGTACTCCAGTGAAGAGGACACACCCACCTGCCTTGCCAGTACAAGCAGGGTAATGAAAAAGATGAACAGTGATACTGAACCCATCGTCTTCAAGTCCTTTAGAACGCCCGGTCTGGCAAAAGCAAGAAGGAAAAACAATAATGAAAAATTCTCAAAATCAGAAGCGAGAGAGGAGGAACAAAGATAATCTTATCAAGCAGGTACACTGAGGAGAAAGATCTATTCCAGTGTCTTGGGTTTTTAAGTTTCCTGGTCATGACAATTAACAATGTTACACAGTGCAGCTTTACATCCTTTTTTCCCCTCAGACATGTCCTTTTTTTTTTCTAAATGCCTAAATTTCTAAAATTCTAAAAATTGACATTTGCTTTCTGCAGTCACCACACACTGTGCAGCATATTGCTTTGTCCATACTTTATACGTTCCACCTTCTAAGACTAGATTCCCATATGTGGATTGCACATCTGCCTTGTTAAAATGTTATTTCGTATATGTGAAACATATTGAGCTTAAGGAAAGTATACCTGGGTACATCAGATCTACTGACAAGTGTCTAGTGAAGTAGTGGGTGTTTATGGAAACTGATTCTCATTTATTCTGTGATGATGAAAAACAAACAATGAAATAAAATAAACGAAAGAATGAAAGTGTGACGGCTGGGTGGAGGGAGCAGAGGCAGACGCTACCGGGAACATGCTAAAGGGTTTTATTTAGCAGGGTTGCCAGTGGCGCACAAAAACAAAAACAGTCAAGCACTTAAATAAGCAACAAGCAGACGAGTCCGGTAACACCGGCTAGGCTGTGAAAAAGAGCAACTTGCACACAAACAGAACACAGCGTGATACATGCAGCGGCTGTGAAGCAGTTCACAAGTTTGGCTAATGTACAGCGATGTGTTGTGGTGTTGTGCGTCTTTAAGTAGTCCATCCGTAACGAGCGACAGGTGCGCTCAATAAACGGGCGATTGTGAACGCGGCAATGAGGAATCAGTGGGCGTGGCCTGATAGCTGGGTGTCCGGCGAGACGTAACAGAAAGTATTAATTGGAGACAGAGGAAGGCAGATAGTGCAGTTCTGTGTGTAAGTGGACAATGCTAGACTTTTACACATCTGTATCTAAATCCTGAACACTATTCTTGGATTGTTCAATATGAAGTTGTTTTTTACTCATCACTAAAAGGGATTATTTGGTCATAAATTACTATAATCTTCCATTATCTTCCATCATGTTGTTTGTAATTGCTAAACTCACCTGTACATTTTAGTATGTTGACAATACACCACAGTTGATTTTGACCCCCAACAATTTGGCTGGTCTCTGATTAAATTATTTCTGCTTTTCATCATCATGACAGCCTGATTTAAAGGTTTTGGCATCTCCTTGTTCTTTCCATTAAAACACCAAAACAAAACACCACCACCAAACAAATAAACAAACAAAAAAAACCCATCTTCAGCTGCAAATGCTTCATTTAGACCTTTTGCTGGCTCTCTTCTGTATGAGGCAGTCCTTAGCAACCAACTGTCCTGAAACATACAGCCTTTGGAAACATCTGGACTGAGCAGACTGAAAGTGCAGTGCTTCACTCAAAACAGATATAAATAACTTCAAATTAAAGCTGCTGTTCAACACTTGAACCTCAGATTTATTGTTTTGTTTTAAGTCCCAAGTGCAGAGCACAACCAATAACACCACATGCATCGCTATGAGATTAGTAGGAGTCGTGGTTTAAAAGAAAGAAGAATACAAGAATAGATTGTGAAATAAAAAGAAAAAACAATAACAAACGAGCACAAAATGAAAGAAAGGAATTGAATGGAGTAACAGATTTAGAGCATGTGGCATGGGTTAATGGACAGTGCCTTAAATTACCTATACGTAACATCCCTTCTCCTGCTGTCAATCATCTGGGAAAAAATCAATCCAATGCAATCTACTCTAAGCTTCCCATCTCAGCATCTGTCACTCATAATCTCGAGAGGTACTGGGGTACTATAGATCTTTTTTTAGGTTGCCACCTGGGTAAATTGCACTCCAAATTTTCCATCTCACTTACGTGTCCCAATATCACAGTTCGACATCATGCTGTTCTCGTGTGCCTGTGTGTGTGTGTAGGTTTGATACCTGTCCATTGGCTGGGTGTTGTAGAGGGCTGTACTGTATTCATCCAGTACTGAAGCATGGGTCTGGAGTATGATGATATTGTAAACAACCACAGCAGCCAACATGATCAACATCTTCAGTTCATAGTTGATCCTGAGGAACACGGAGCAGGATACCAGACCCAGGATACAGCTGTAGATGAAGTACTGACAGAATAAAGAGGCCTTATTATTTCAACTGATGAAAATAAAGTCACACAAAGTAAAATATTGAAAAAGAGAGTTAAATGAAATGGCAGTTTTTTGAAAATTTAATTATGAACTGACAGCAAAATACATGACCTACAAAGTTGCCTAATCTTTAAAACATCTTTTCCTCTGTTAAGTGACTAATTAAATTTGTTTAAAGCTTGGTAGTATGTGTGTGTCTTTTGGGAGAAATACGACTGAAACCAGGGCACCACCATTCAATTATCTTGGGCATTCTAGAGTGATTTTAATGGCCATCAGCAGAAATAAACTTAAATCAGAATGTCAGGATAACTTTGAACATTTACAAAACGAGAATAACGAATCTTCATGAATAACGAATCTTCTGCACATTGTCTTTCACGTCTCCTTTTAAACAGTCTGAGGGCACAATAAATGTCCTCATTCATCGCAATATTCAAAATGACACTAAACATCGTTAAGACATTTTTCACGGCACGAGGCATATTTTACAGCATGAAAACAGCATATGGTCAGTAGATCATAATGTTAAATTACCTATGACATGTGTTATGACATCTACAGTACTGTACATTATGATATACCTATGTACTATGTACTTAAACAGAGTTGCCTTATGGAAAGATTATGATTTTATTATGTATTTATATTATTTCCATATGTCAAATGTGCTTAACAGCAAAATTTAACGCAATGTTAAAAAAACACCGGTCCTAGACTATGGCTAGATGAAGAAGGAGAGCTCTACACTGTAAACGCATGCAACAATTGGCTGCTTGCCTGCTTCTTTGAGTCTTGGAAAACTCCAAAAGCATGTGATGCACTTGTTTCACCATCTGAGGCTCAATCTGTTCGGCAATGAAATATTTGAAGGTGCTAGACCCATGATTGCCAACTGGTGTCCTCAAATACCACCATCGCTACAACATGTTCTTCATTCTTAATGAATCAGGCCAAAACTCTCTCTCAGCAGTAATGTTGTATTTCTTATCTTAAGAGTGTCAAGAGTGCCATAATTTCAGTTTAGATCTGCAAAATCACTATATCACTTTCTCCACACTGGGTCTTATTCTTCTAGAAACAATATGAATTTACTTGACATGGCTAATGTAAGGGTTGGGTTAGGGTGGGTTAGGGTTAGGGTGGGTTAGGGCTGGGTTAGGGT
>JAOYMR010000004.1:17851264-17865364 GCA_025802075.1 Tenebrosternarchus preto | reverse complement strand
GTGGCGAGTTGAGAATAAAGAGGAAGTTAAGTCAAAATGAGCTCCTTTCGTCAGACTCCTTATTTCGCGGACGCGACTATATATATATATATATGTGTGTGTGTGTGTGTGTGTGTGTGTGTGTGTGTATGTGTGTACATTACTGAAATGTACTTTAATATAATCCTGAATGAGGTTTCATGTTTATGCAGTATGTAAGAATGACTGTATCAAAGCCCAAGAGTGATGCTGTGAGGTATGAACCTGCAGCACTTCCACCTGGACACATCATTTAGAATGGAATCAGTACATTACATTTCTAGCATATGTTTCTAGCAACAGTTGGCGGTTCATGGAGTTATGGAATTAGTCTAAACATAGTTATGTGTTTTTGATGTCTTGCTTTTAAAAGATGCCATATTTCTTCATTTCTCTCTCTCTCTCTCTCTCTCAGAGCAGGTTTCCTGGGCTTTGTAGAGACGAGGCTGGCCATCTCTCAGGCTGGGGGCTGTTAGCACTGGAGTTCTGCTGGCTGCTTTCAGGGTCAGGCTCTGAATTGCTTACTGAGGGAACGGAGGTTGGAAGGAAACCCGTTACTGAGGAAACGGAGGTAGGAAGAAAACCTGTTACTGAGGAAACGGAGGAAGGAAGGAAACCCATTACTGAGGAGACAGAGGAAGAAAGGAAACCCGTTACTGAGGAAACAGAGGTAGGAAGGAAACCTGTTGCCCTGCCAAAGGAACTGGGGTGCATACAGTCCGGCATGAACAGGCTGCTAAACACAAACAGATGGCAGGTCCACCAGGAGAGTCCTGAGAGAGGCTCTCCACCAATTCACACTGCTGGTTTGGGGATATTCAGTGGAGTGGCAACCCCACGCATGCTAAAGTTCTTTCTCTCAGAACACCTGCTGCCTCGTGGTATTTTCCACCCTCATAATTAGGAACACCTTCAAATTAGCATATCCATTTTTTTAAACACCGAGCTAATCTGCATATTTTCCAGTAGAGGCAGTGTTATCTGTCTGTACAAAAGCCGTTGCTGCTGGTGGTTGGCCTGCATATGCTGGAGTCCACGTCGCACCTTGAGGGGACAGAGAATACAGCTGTGTTTTCTTGTTGTTTTAGTGTGACAGAAGGAGGTTAGCATGTCTGCTCATGAGAACAAGTGATGGCTGTAGTTTCTAAGTGCTGCAGTCAGATGTAATCCATAACTCATTTCCATTCATACGTGATTTACAGCATTACTCAAATCTGCCTGGTTTGGAGAGTGCATTCACCTTGGTGATTTAACAGGCTATTTTTATAAACAAATACAGGAAGAGGAACATTAGTGGGAGTCTGTTCCTTGGGGGGGTGGAGAGGGGGCTATGCTCTCAGTAGTGAGAGAGATCAATTTATTTACACTGGGCCTGAAATCATCCCACAGAAATGCCTGTATATCTCTCATAAGGGGGTGGGTGTGGGAGGGGAAGGGTCAAAAGCTGAATTCTCCAAGCCTGCAGGTGAACTACAGTGCACTCGGCAAGAAACTGATTACATATGAAAGGTAATTACATTCTAAAGGTAATTACATCACCAAAGATAATAATATCCGAGAGTGACATTCTTGCATCACCATACCCAGTTCTTCATTGATCACAGTACTTCTGGACCTGTTTGAGCTCTGGCAAAACACACACACACACACACACCATCGCATGTGAAGGAGGCGTCAAGGAAGCCCTGGGCAGCACTAAATTTGGCTGTCTCACTTCAACAAGCATCCTTGGAAGCAATGTTATGTAACCATTCTTTAAATAGGTGGGATGAAGGAGCATATTGCATAGTGCACCATTTCAAATGGAGCACTGGGTGACTTCGTTAATCCTCACCCCTTACGGAAGGACCCGCCAATGGCAGAAATCGCAGCTCTCTGCCGAAGCAGGACTCCAGCGAGTCTAGCGGCTGAAACGCCCTGATGATCTCATTAGCCGCATAAATCTGCAGAGCTCCACATGCATACACACACACAGACATACATACACACACAGACACAGACATACATACACAGACACAGACATACATACACAGACACAAACACACACAAACACACCAAAATTAACAGCCCTAACACTGTATGAGAATGACCTTTCCTTTGTGGTGTGAACCTAATCTAATTCTAAGTGTTTCAGGTATTATCTGTAGTCAGTCCCAGTAATGGGCATCATGGGCTGGAGCCTGCTGCCTGTCGTAATGCTATAATCAGGGAAAAGTAGACTGGAAAGCTCTGTATATCAAACAGCTGCCTCAGAGATGAAACAGCAGAGGGATGGTGTTTTGTGCTACTATGCGTTTACTCCACAGTCCCCCCCCAAAAAAGCTTTCTGTGTGGCATCCCACCTTCCCTAGTGACCCCTTCTCCTCAGTAATAAGATGTTGGGAATTATCTGTAAAACAGGAGTCCCAAACTTAAAAGTGTCTGTAATTTCGAGTCATAAACGTCTATCTGATGGCAATAAGTAGTCACAATGTTGAGCATTAGGGAGATGGATCGCATTATAAGCCCTAAATCAAATTTAAAAGGTCAACAAGAAAAATAAAGTCTTTTTTTTAAAGAAAATATATTCACATATATTAGGATTAAGAACCCAGTTTCCTAATCCCAGTTCCACAGTATCTACTGAAGTGGAAATGGGACTCTGCAATGTTCAAACCGCATCCGAATGATCCTTGAAGGTGACATGCAAATCCCGCAGTCCTCTCTCCCCTTTAATTTAGAGGGCCGTTGGAGCAACCCGTGTGAAGTGTCCGATTTCTGACAGGCTCTCGGTAGTGTGGAGTGTGCTGGAAAAGAGCATATTAGCTCTGACCGAGTTTTTCAAAAGCAGTCGGAAGCGAGCTTTTACTCTGGACGGTAGTCAAAAAAGAAGTTCGAAAGGTGAGATTCATGAGGTGGAAGGAAAGCACTACGCAGAGCCGCTGGTGGACGGCCAGGAAGCGTACACACCACTGTCAGACCCAAACGGGAAGCTAATTCTAGAAAAGCGTACCAAGTCGAGAAAGGAAAAGTTACTTTCCCAGCTGTCACAATTTGTATTGTGTTTTTATGTGCTGACGTGTAGCTAAAAAGATCTCGATCGCTTGTTCTCTTTTCTCATGCTGTCCAAACGGATTCAGAGGAAAAACCGCCCCAAGAAGACAGCGAGACAGAATGAGAGCGTGCTAAAGAAAAGACTGTGTGCATGCGGGTGCACGCTCATTCGTATGCGTTCGATAGCATTTATGCAGTAATAATAAGGTGAGAGATGGGTGAGCAGGAAATTAGTCAAGAGAAATGAGAGGAGAAGTGAGCGCTAACGGTTCAGCAACCAACAGACCCTCCCTCCTACTGAACGGCTGCGGTTTGGACGTCTTGATGTTGCATGGCCGCTAATTTCCCACACTGAGTTCGATCAACCATGCTCCTGCTCTCAGAGCCCACAGTGCTTACTTTAAAATAAGAGGAAATAGAATCATCTCATACTGAACCTTAAATCTTGAATGTTTGCTGTACTGGTTTAACTTGTTTTTAAAGTAGTTCTGTGGTTTTAAAGTATTTTTGCTAAGTTAATACACCTTAAAATCAGTGTCAGAGTCAGTGTACCTTACGGCCATGCAAAGAGAGGAACAGCAAGCATTGCTTTTAATAGAACATTAGCCTAGCAATAACCAGTCAGGAGAAGCATCTGCTGTATTCTTTTATTTTATTTATTTAATAATCACCTATTGCATGTACATGTGTGTTCTGTACACGCAGGTTGGTGCCATGGTAACAAGCAGGGAATCATTGTAAGAGAAAGGAGCCTTTCATCAGAATCTCCTGTGAGAAACGCTTTGGTCTCTGGTTTGTCATATTTTCAGTAGCTGGATGAAGAGAGGTAGAGTTAATTGGAATTTCGCATGACTACTTTTAAAACTTCTTACACACGACTGGCTGAGACTGCCAATGACCACTGTAGCATAGCCGAGCTCAGTCTCCCAATGGAAGTACGCAAAGATTAGTCCAATACGCCAGAGGAAACACTGTTAAAAACATTGCCTGTCTTAGAAAGGTGATCCCTGGGGTGTAAAGTTTTAGAAAACTTGCCCATGTTCCGAGTTGATGAGTTCTATACAGCTGCATGTTGTAGTCCAAGCACTGTTTTAATTGTAAAGGAAACTTTTCTTTGCCTTTGTTCTCCCACCGAGCTTCGCCAGCAGATACTGTTAATCACAATAAATGTTTCTTTTCTTTTTTCAGCTCGTCAGCATAATTACATGAGCTATACTGCAGTGTGTCGGAGCATGTGGTGTTACAGACAGTACAACAGACAGGAGGCTTTAAACGCAGTGAAGCTCCTCATTACCGACCATCAAAAATCAATGTAATAATTTTCCTTACGATGCATGTGTGCACGTGTCCAGAATGATACACCAGTAATCAATCCCACATTGTTCACCTGCAGACATAATCAAGCACCCAATTGCGTTGCACGGAGATGAAAATACTAATGACACTAAAAAAAATAGACGCCTGGCTGTCCGTAGCTGGATACTTTCGTGTCCACAGCATGGGGCATCGGCCCCGGCTGCAAGGATGGGTGCATCCGGCCCAGCAGTATAACACACTACGAGCTCACAGTTTTACACACACACACACACACTCGCACAATATACTCGGAAGGATGAAAGATTGTGTCGCAAAAAACACTATAATCTCCAGTAAAAGGCACATTTATAGTTATCTTGAATTTACCCATTTAAAAAAAGTCTTACTCACCTATCAAGTCACACCCCCACCTGTGACAAAGTTAAGTGAATGCAGTTTAATCATCAGATTTTACTGTTCCCTTGTGTGAACTGCCACATAGCTCATTTGAATTTTATTATAGCAGCACAGACCAGCAAAAAGTCCTCCGGGGATAGCAGTGTACTTGGTTCTTCTGGTCTCACCCTGGCTCCTCACAGCTTGTGAGGTTTCAGCAGTGCAACAGGGTGAACAGCAGTGGAAGAGAATAAAGATAGCAAACCATTGCCAGGAAGTGGAAAATTCCCTGCTTGTTTGGCTTAAGGAAATGACCTCCGTCATTTCATTGGCGGTGCTACATTCTTGTTAGAAATCTGTAGAAGACGTATTTACTTCTTCATGGTGATTTTCTCTAGCATGCCAATGAGAGGTAGCACAGAAAATCACAAATTTGCACTGAGCAAAACCTTCAACTGTTAAACGTCTACAGCATAAAAGAATCGCTTAAAAACAGAATCTCTACTCTGCCCTCTTAATCAGGGGGGAAAAAAGGGATCCATGCTGCTCCACAGGTCAGCAGGAGCTCATTAGCTCTAGTGGGTTTTCTCAGGGGTTTGAGGAGACCATCTCTCTCCTTCATCCACTCCTGCTAATCCCACTGCAGAAGCCATTTTCTCCCTAGGACTCCTTCACAGCACGTCTCCATGGGGCAGTGGAGACTTCTTCTCAAACATTCACACTCATGCTTACGCCCTCTCTATCTCTTCATCATTTTGTGACATCTTGACTTCTGTCTGTATATGATTATCTCATTATGCTGGAGAGCTCCTTTTTGCACATGAGGACAGGCCTCTGTCTGTCAGACATTGTTATATAGGGAGGAAAGGGGGGCAGAGAAAAGAGAGAGAGAGAATCAATCCACATGACCTTCTGATATGTATATACATTACACAAGATAAAAGGGATGATTGACTAAATAAAGAAATAACTACACAAAAACAAAAATGAATATACACAACAGGAGCGCTTGAAGTAGACACCATTATTTTTCATAAACAAATTTCATCTTAAATTTCCTTTAAGGACCAGAATGGGAGAAGTAATTGTGTTAACTGAATCATATATATCCAGCTCTCTATAGTGATCGTTTTTAACGTGGAAATTGGGACTAGAGAGACACATTAAATGAGACAATCAATAGAATGAAGTGGCAGCAAAAACAGGAAAGGACACAAACGCCTTCACAAAAACCAATTATAGTTAAAACGAATCAGACAGAATGAAAACAAGCATGATAGCCCGAGAGCTATAGCAACAGAGAGAACTACAGTGTGAGCGCGCCCTCTAGGGGCAGAGCAGAGATTTGCAGAGCCACTCCAAAGAGAGGTTTCCCATGTTTTCTACGCAAACTGTTTTAATTTGCAACAAGATGAATGTGTAATGACTACAATGCCAAACGTAGCAAATGGTTTTAAGACTTTTATTTAAAAAATAAAATAGAAAAAAAATTACATAAAAATATTGGAGAAACAAAACAAAACAACATTCCTCTATATGACCTCTCAAATTCTGGGCAGCCATTTTGAGGGCTTTCTGTATTGAGAATTTAAGAGTGCTTTTGGCCACTGCAAAATTACAGACGTCAGCAAAAAGGTACATTTAAAAATTGCTCACTGACATCTAATGGGGAGCATCGCACTGAATCTAGCAGAATGGGGCCAACGAAGCTAAACCTTAAGAGGTTAAAACATACCAACTACATCTCTTCAGCATGTCCCCCTGTCTGAGAAACACCTGGCAGAGAGGACAAGCTTCGTTATGGACAGCCTCAAACTGCCTCAGTGTCTGGCCACTGGCAAAGATGCTGGTTCTACCTACAAGCAGATAACTGCTGTTATGGGTATCTTTGCCATATTGCATTGCTATGTGGGCAGGTCAAGAGTTGTGAGAACACTCCTGCTGCTCGAATTAGGTGTTTGTAAAAGTCTCTGTGGCAGATATGACCTTGAAAAGCACTTCACACACAGGTCTGTGACAGCAGAAGTCATTCCACACAGAGGGTCAGAGGCATTCAAAGTCATTTTTTTTTGTTCGTTTTGTTTTTGGCAGTCGCCACAAACATGGTTTTGGAGTCGGAATTGCACTGATGATCCGTCTGACCTCAGAGAGAGAGAGAGAGAGAGAGAGAGAGCGCGAGAGAGAGAGACAGACAGACAGACAGACAGACAGACAGACAGACAGACAATCTGCTGCTATTACAGTTCACTTCAGGGCAGCAATCGGATAGTCCAAAGATTTCAGGTTTTTTTTTCCTTTTTCTTTCCTTTTTTTCAGTTTTTAGTTGATCTTTTTTTCTCGGAACCAGACGGACCTTGCATACAGGAACTGTTCTGTGTACCTTGGCCAGCCCCACACGTGCCCCCTCTCTGCCTCCAGTCCCATCTCACTCGCCCAAGGCTGCCGAGAGACTAACCAAGACACACTCAAGACCACTTGCATAGTAACAATAACCTGTATGCCTGTAACGCTCCTAGTGAAAGCAATACAGTATAGTGTGCCATATACAGACAGAAAGTACACAATACAGTACAGGAGTAAAGAACAAAAAAAAAGTGGCAAGGCAATACAATCGCATAAGTACCTGGAAATGCACATTAAGATTCCAGAAAGGAATCACAGTAAGTTCCCTTGTGTCGTGTCCTCTGTTCGATTTAGGTACCCTCACAGAACTCCGGGAGTGTGAGAGGGGCACTTTGCATAAAGGTGCACTGTAAGAAACCAGGCAGCATTAGCTGCATGCTCAGCAGCTTCTCTCTCACACACACACACACCACATCACTCATGACCTACCAAAAAGCAATCCAAAAGGTAAATAAAAATGCACGCGCACACACACACGCACACACAGTCCCATGCATGCACAGACGCACACAGGAGAAGGAAGATGGCAAGAGTGCTGAGAAGGGCTGCACTAAATCTGCAGAGATACAATCGCAAGGAAAATGGCGCCATCTGCAGAGAGTGATAAAATCATTCTGCAGCATTAAAATAAGACAGACAAGACAATTGCAACCAGAACCATCAATGGGGGGGGGGGGCTCACTTCTTTTACATCACTCTGATAAAGCTCAGTGTGGAAAACTTTTGGAAATGGGGAAAGGCCAATGCACAACAGAGACAGTAAATATTTAACAAAATTAAAATGCAAAAATAAAAGCAATTTTTAAAAAAGTGGGCACATAATTAAATACAATTTCTGTCTAAACTTGAAAGAAAAGTTATTGCACAAATAATTTGAGTCACCCACTCCAACACTTAAGCTGCTCTCTCACACACACACACACACACACGACTGGCCCTCACCTCTGAAAAACACCCTAACCCTGAAACAACAAATAACACAGCCATAACCTGCTGAATCCACTGAATCTGCTCCTATTGCCAAACAAAAAAAAAAAACCCACCACACACTGAAAATGCAACAATGACAAGAACAACTAAAAAAAAACAACAAAAAAAAAACCAAAAACATAAATAAACCAAACATTTGTTCCTGGTGAATGGAAGTCAGAGTGTTGATGACTGAACAGGTCCTGCTTTGGAACAATCCGCCAATGCTTCTTTTTTTTCTTTTTTTTAATTTTATATAAACACAAGAAAAAAAAAACAAAGCCATGCAGAGTGTGAAGAGCAGAGTGAATGTAGCACCACCGTTAGCGCCTCTACTGTGCGAGGGGCTGGCTCAGAACTGCTGGTCTCTTGGCCTGCCCGCCACCCGCCAGTAGGAGGCATCGTCGAGTTGTCATCGATTTGAGATGGAGGGGGAGGGCTGGTGTTGGGGGTTGTTGGAACGAGAGGGCAGGGTGGAGGCGGAGGAGGTGAGAACGTGCTGAAGGTCCAGGGGTGGGGGGCGTGGCCTCTATCTGCTGACGCTGGCCGGCAGGCTGTCCCTCTTCCTGCGTCTCCAGGTGTTGCGGTTGTACTGGATGTGGGCGCGGTTGGCCAGCACAGGGCTGTGCACCACCGCCGGGTTGTGGAAGCCCTTCAGTAGGAACTTAGGACACGCCTGCCGTGGACACGCAAGAGAAGAGCCATCAGCACACAAGCTGCCGAATCCCATCCATGCTAGCTAGGCTGAAGCAATATGTATGCTTCATATATAACTACATACACGCATGCAAACACTACGCACACAGACAGAATGAAAAAAATCGGCACTAATGAAACCAACCAGCACACTACCACCAGAGGGAGTAACACTTCATTTCTGAAGTTTATCTTTATAAGCAGTCTGAGAAGAGCAAGTGTCATAAGACAGCCATTCCCACCACCCCTCCCACCACAGCAGCCATCAAAACATCACCATTACATCTGTGGTATTTTGGGGATTTTATGTTTATAAACTTTGTTTAATATTTGATAACGGTACACAAGGAACAATCTTGGGCCAGATATTTACTATATGAAGTATTATTAAAATCAAATATTGACCGTGGGTTGGTGTGGAAGTGCGTTTGTATGCATACATGTATAGTTATGTATACTTATATACGCATGTGTGCACGTGTGAATGAAATTACGGGAGTGTGTGAGTAGTGTGTCATCCGTACACACCTGTCTGCCAGGTATATCGTGGAGAGGAAGGCCTGGCATCGACACTCTTGGCTAAGGAGGAGAGACCCAGGTTAAAAGACTGTATCAGTGCACATGCCTGCAAGGTCTTGAGAAATACAGCAGTTCCACCATGTTCACTGTAAGCTGGTCCACTTCATATGAATGAATCAGATGGAGAGATATGCTAGCTATTCACACAGGCATGTGAGGAGGCACCAGCTCCTCAGCGATGGTCATGTGACAGGGGTTAGGACTCCTCGGCCTCTCGGGCTGACGGCCAGCGGGTCAAAACGGATCCCACCACGGAGGAACAGGTTTAAACTACTGGCGAGCCTTTGCTCAGTGCGGAGCGTGGCTACGAGGGAGGGAGATCCACTGTGATGGGCACTGTTCTGCCACTGCTCACCTGGTTGGCAGGGGGCATCGCAAGCGGCGTGGTAAGGTTGGCTTTGCCCGTGCCTATCTGCAGGTCGGCGGGCAGCGAACCCAATGCATGCGTCTGAAGAGGGTAGGAGAGCACCGGGGGCGCCGTACATGGTGTGCAATCCGAGTCCTACAAAGAACGCGTGGGACGGAGAGAGAAAGAGAGAGACAGAGGTGGATAGAAGAAAGAAAAAAAAAAAAAAGGGGGGGGGGGGGGTGGAGAAGGTTAAAAGAGAGAGAAGGAAGGTGGGAGGAAGACGGAGAGAGAAAGCAGCACTAATGGTAACAGCACACATCATTCTTAATGCTGCACAGGTGTAAAGTGGTCGAAGTGCTTACGATGTCGCTGCCTGACAGGGAGGAGGCTGAGGAGTGCTGCTGGGGGCTGGACAGAGACATGGGCGAGTCGGCGCTGTTGGGAGACACGGAGTCCCTCTGGGGCTGCTCCTCCACCCTCACACCCAGCAGGGCGCCGGGCTCCGCCTGCTCCATGGCCTCTTTATGAGCTGGACCTGCACGTTTTGCATTATTGGAATTATTTGGCAATTTGACAAACACTCCTATCCAAAGCGACTAGCATTTGATTTAGCAGTACGGCCGTGTGTGTGTGTGTGTGTGTGTGTGTGCATGTGTGCGCGCGCCGTGGGAGTCGAACCCATTACTATGGTGACTATTTGTACTCACTCCTCTATTAGTCTCTGGGGTCATTTTTGAGCATTTGTAGTGCATTATTTAGATGATGCATTCCTCTTTTGACACTATAGTTAAACCTAGTTACTCTGATGCAGTCAAACCTTGGGGTTCAAGTTTAAACTAAATGAGATCAATCAGTCTGTACTTTTGATGGACTGATGTCTGTGTGATAGGAAGTGGGGATGTAAACACAGTCCACAGTGATTGAGGTCATGTATTTATACATTCAAATTTAAGCTGGTATTACATATACACTATAGCACATATTACATATAATAAATGGTTTATTGCATAGGAAATATTTAATTTTATTCCTATTAATACATATTGCTTCATTATAGCTATTGGGACGATAATATACAGGGTCATTTCTGCTTCAGAAACTGCTGGAGAAGTGAGGTTTTAAGAGTCCCTGTTGCCATTTTAAAAGGTTACACACACCATTACACAGCTCTACCCTCACAAACCCCATTCATCTTATGAAGTTTATTACTGAGAAGCTAGAGGGCTGGGTGGTGGGTATTATGGGAGGGTCATGGCCCTCTCTCCACCAATTACAGATAGAGAACATTCTGCAGTGCTCCAATTAGATTTTCTGAGCCGATCAGCATTTTAATGAAGGACTGGGCTCCTCCCTTATGGAAGGCACTGCTGAGTGTTGCTATAGAGATGCAGATGTCTCCTGTGGATGCAGAGGACATACAGTGTCCTTCAAAGATTTTTGCCAGTCTTGGTAACGATGCACAGGAAAAGGCTATGAAGAAGACCCTTTTCAGTTATATGGAAAATATAAGAATCTATCCATTCAGTAGGAAAATCCTAATAAAATCCAACACATTTTAAAAACAATTTCAAGAAGAGACTGGATTTATTTCATATTTATTTATTTTCACTATAAAAATCAAATTGGTAGTCAACAAAGACATTTTTATAGTCTTATTTATGTGCTCATCGTTACCAAGGGTGGCAATAATTCTTGAGGGACACTCGCAGCTCTGAATCTTTTCCATGCCCTGGATGCTGCTGACAGCTTACCCCCATTTCTCTCGGGTCGGGAAAGATGCTTCCCTCCCCACTTCTGAGCGATCCACTCTCTGTAGGCGATCACTTCCTGGGTCACCTTAATGATGCGTCCCAGAGTGCTGTAGCAAAGGGGTGAAAGGTAGTTGCAAGGCAGAAACGCAGTGGCTCGGTTACAACACGGAATGTAATTGGCTCGACATTGACAAATACCTGTAATACATATGGACTAGTTTACTTAACTGAGATGTCCTTTAACAGGGAGACTGCTGGTATAATAAAAGGGTGAGCATGACTGTGTGTGTGTGTGTGTGTGTGTGTGTCCAACCTGTCGCCGTCTTTGTTGGGATAGGATTTGGCGAGGGGGGACACTGCATGGCCAAGGACGATGTAGGCGTAGTCAAACACCTGCTTCACCTGCATGGCTCCATAAGAACTCCTGCCCACGTCGTTACCTGACACACGAAACAACTGAAACGCTCAGAAAACGACTCATCGCCGTTCAGAATTCAGGACAGAGAAGTAACAGCATTTCCACACCGGACGCTTTTTATTAATTAGCCGTTATTGATGTGCTAATTTTGCTCATAAAAATCTTATGCAAATGTAACAAAGCCAACTTTTTTTAAAACATGGCTTTCCTTTTTTCGTGATGACCCCTCCCAGACTGACTGCCACTCAGGGATTACACAGATAAGTGCAGGATGGAGAGGCACCTGGAAGCAGGGGGTCCTCGATGCACAGCATGGACGGCCGGTAGCCGCTGCTCATGACCTTCACCATGTCCTCCTTGGCCACGTAGGCGCCGCCGTTTTTGATCCGGATGCCCGTCTTCAGGTAGTTGAAGTGCCTCCCGTACAGCTCGAAAAACTCGATGAGGAGGACGCCAAGGTTGGCGCTGGGCGTGCGGGCGTCAATCCGCGGGTGGAGCTGTGGGATAAGGATGGGCTGGATGGTTAGGGGAGAGAACAGAAAAAATGCCTTGCACGCAGGCACACTTCCGACCCCCCCCCCCCCCCCCATGGTGGCCCTGGCCTTACAGAAACACCTTGGTTTTATTACCTGCAGGAAGCTTATAACCATCAGGATGAGACTGTAGGAGCTGATGCCTCCCGTGAAGACCTCGTTCAGATCTCTCTGCAGTAGGAACTGCTTCAGCACAAAGATCAAGTAAGGCAGCACGGTATACTTCTGCAGGCAAGGAGGAAGCAAAACAAACAACCAGAGAGGTTAAAGACAATGTACGCATGTGGAGGCAGGGGAGAGGCAGGGGAGAGGCAGGGGAGAGGCAGGGGAGAGGCAGGGGAGAGGCAGGGGAGAGGCAGGGGCTAGTTGGGGGGTAATTACACAAAAACAGGACAGCTAAAGTAAGCCTCATTTCACACGAGACGGATCTATCTGTTCAGACAAGCAGGAGGTTTTGGCACGAGGTCTCAAGCACGCACACCCCGACAGCCAAACGCCTTCCTGGGGGAAAGATGTTTCAAAAGACACACAAACCCGACCTTTGGCATATAAAACGGCCCCCTGTGAAAAATGCACTGCTGATTTGTAACAGCAGCTCTGGAATTATTCGCACGTCCATATTCAAACATCCCGAGGAACATCAGCCGACGGTCGTCCCGCCGCATTCTCAGGAAGAAGAACGATCTCGGGCTTCACGTGTGCCGAACGCTCCCAGTCCTGTCGACGCCGGTTCAGGACGGAGCCGAGGCCTCTGCGACCGACGGACCGTCCGCAGTGACAGGACGACGTTACAGTTATGAGAAGTTATGAGAAGGAGATGCGTGACGAGAGAGAGATATCTCAACCGCCCTGTCGATCAACCTTTCGGATCGCGTTCTGTTCCTTGGAGGTGTAAACAAAGCAGGACTCAACATGTCCAGCTCTGCTTCGGTGAGCACCTGACGTATCAAGGTCTAAATGCACTCCAGGGCACTTCTAGCCCATTTTCTACTCTATGCAAATCACACATACCCTTACCAAATACATGATTAAACCAAGTGGCAAATGGCCTGCCAGTGAACGGCTCTAATTGGGTTGTCCTTCATTCATTATTAATTGAGCCTTGAATTCTTACGATGAATTAAGCGATGCCATCTTGAGAGAGAGGCTGCCAAAGTGTCTTTCAGAACACATTTACCTTCATATAGTCTTTGATGAAGCGGGCAGCTTTGACCCCAGTCTCCACATTGAAACTGATGTCCACTTTGACCTCAGTTTCCTGGTCTGTCAGTTTGATAATTGGTACCTTCAGGATGACAAAAATAATGTAAATGTTATGCTAGACTGATTCTGTATATATTAGAATGTCCATGACTAGTTTTTGCTATCATAAGAATACAAGAGCAGTGAAAAGCGAACTCCATCCACAACAGCATTAAGTCATAAGGCTCCACAGGACCGTAACTAAAGATCAGAATAAATAGGAGGATAGTTGTGTTAGTGGGTGTGGCCAAGCTGTGGAGGGCAGCTTCTGTTGTGGGTGTGGCCATGGTGTGGAGGTTAGCTTCTGTTGTGGGTGTGGCCAAGCTGTGGAGGGTAGCTGCTGTTGTGGGTGTGGCCAAGCTGTGGAGGGTAGCTGCTGTTGTGGGTGTGGCCAAGCTGTGGAGGGTAGCTGCTGTT
>JAOYMR010000004.1:17840754-17851164 GCA_025802075.1 Tenebrosternarchus preto | reverse complement strand
CCATGGTGTGGAGGGTAGCTGCTGTTGTGGGTGTGGCCATGGTGTGGAGGGTAGCTGCTGTTGTGGGTGTGGCCATGGTGTGGAGGGTAGCTGCTGTTGTGGGTGTGGCCATGCTGTGGAGGGCAGGGCCCTGGCGATGGCTCACCGTAGCTTTGTCAAGTACTTTAATGGAGTGTGGCTCGGCCACGTTGTTTTTTCGGAGGGCCTGTTCCAACTGCTGTAAGGGGGGTCTCTCCCACTTCCCAAACACCACCAGATCAATGTCACTACAAAACATTTGAGATACCAATGATGGCAAGATAAATATAAATAGTTTCCAAAAACAACAACAAAAAGCCAACATAACCACTCTCCCCATTTTATTGTTAAATGGTTGTTTGAGAAGAGAAATTAAAGTCTTGTGTTTGAAAATCTAGAAACCTATTGGATTATTTCAAACATATGAGAACTTCAGAGGCACATTTACCACATAAAAGTCTACTCAAATTTGTTGGACCCTGTTAAAAATGAGACCAAGGAACAGAGACTTATTTTCATATTAGTCAACGTTAATGAATTGTTTAAAACAAGCTTGCTCAGGTCTCAGGGAACTAGCAGGTCTAACCACACAATTAATCAGGCTGCTGTGTTCAGCTGCTGAGAATTACAGTTTGGTCAAAGTCATTTTAATCAATAGAAAACATCAATCAGGAGGATGCAGGACTGACTTGACTAAACGTTTTAAAGTGAGGTGAGCAGTCTTGGTTTATAATTATAAAAAGGGACGGCCAAATTTGAACTGCAGTCTCTTCCAAGTTGTACCTTAAACTAGAGATGATAAAAAATGTATTTTCTGTTTCGATGACTTTCTATGCTTATCTGCTAATACAGACACCAATCCTTCAGATGGATTATCGTAGCGTTAATTAACATTAGTAGTACAGGTCAAACAGCACCAACAGCAGCACCGAGAAATAAACATTATGCTGCCTCTGCAAACTGCCTCATAGGGAACAAAGGCAAGCCATTCACAGATTGATTATTGTTCGAGTATTATAAACTGTCATTGTCTGGTCTAAAAAAGGAAGAGAACAAAGAATCCTTTAAACTGTAAACTGGCAGGTCTTTAAATTACTACATTATAAAACTGTTTAAAACATACTGACAATAAACAATATACCCTTTACCAAGAGCACATTTAAATCTTCCAGTGCCTCCAAGACAGTGAGAATATCTTTGGCCTCATCAGGGTTTTTTTATGCAAATGAGTTACCACTTTATACGAACACCTGAAACCATCAGCATTTCACTTGAAAGCTGTAAGCGGTAAATCTGACATTATAATGGTGCAGAACATCTTGGGCCTCTACCACAGCCTCAAATGCTTGTGTGCCGAGTCCATTTCGCCCATCATTCATATACACATCTCAGGGCAAAGAGTGACTGCAGATTGGAATGTCATGGCAGCACAGAGCCACATGATGAAAATCCTTAGTGTGAAGAAATCAAAAACCTCTAGTTTATCTTTGTATGTCTGGAATTTGGAAGAGTGCATGTGTGTACACACACATTTGGAAGACCATATTTACACACAGTGACTCACCTGGTAGGGAGGTACAGTCCAGTACTGAAGCTGCCAAATATTTGAACCTGACGAGAGAGAGAGAGAACAAACTACAAAAACAAGAAAAAAAAATTCCATGCAGGAATGTAAACAAGGAAAATGTCATCCAGGAATGTAAGGAAGGCTGGAGATCCTGGATAGTTTAGACCAGTCAGTGGATTTTGGCAAGCAAAGCACTGCAAGATCAGTTTGTTTCATTACTGCTATATTAATCCAGCGATAAACAGACCCTTTACCCTTGTTTAGAGATATCAATGTGTAATGTTAAAGCCCACCCACCTGGCTCTAACGGCAGTGTATACCTGTGTTGCGTGCTGTGTGTGTGTGTGTGGGGATGTGCACTGGCAGTGAGTCACTCACGTCGGCATTTGGCCACAGCTCTTTGATGACAGATTCTATTCGATCGACCACCTCTTGTCTCATGGTGGCCTCCTCTGGCCGAGGACACATCAAGTTGTAGAAGTCTATTATCTCCTCATGCAGCCTTGGACAGAGGGGCAGGCGTTAAACATCGTTGTGGGCTGAAGCGGGCCGCTCACAGAGTCTCAGCCTTGGGACATCGCTACAACATTATAGCTTGGAAAAGTGCACAACGAAATGCTAATGCGAAATAACCAGTGGCCTTTGGTAAAGTTTGAAAAAGCAAGACGGACACAGTGGAAAAAAGGCACACATCGTGAGATGCAGGACGGATAATTAACATTGGTCCTCATCATATAGTGCCATCTGCTGGCCAACCTATTTCCACTAAAAATAAAAAAAGGCAAAAAAAAAAAAAAAAAAAAAAATGCATAATACATAATCAGCAAAGACTTCCCCTCCACAATCCTGCGCTTGCACATGCATGCACGCACGCACGCACGCACGCACGCACACACACACACACACACACACACACACAGCTCTAGTGGACCTTTCAGGGTTTGACAGGCTACATCTGCTGAACCAGCTACAAACAAGACAGATGGTTCTCGTTGAACTGTTACTGAGAATTAAAAAGGACACCAGTGAACACAAAACGAGTGACTTTGTAACCTCCCCCATCCAATCCCAAGTGCTTTTGACAGAGTTGTTGGTTGCAAACACCCATTTGATGTGGAAGGACTTAGAACGTTTTCCTTGAATGTTCTAGGTGAAGAGACAGAATTGGCTTTTAATGCCATCTGTTGCCAGCTAAACTCCATGACCAAACTAACCATCAAGCAGACAGAGTGAACCTGGCTGCACACAAGATCATTTGTTAAATGTTATCAAAATACAGGCCTGTGCAATACTGATATCATGCCAAATTCACAGTATGTAAATGAGGCCTTTAACAAATCTTTTTTTTGTTTGTTTTGCATCCTGTGAGCACACTGACTGATGTCAGACATGCCAGGCGCTCATCCTGAAGGGACTCTGATTGAACCCAGCATTCAAATAACCCAATAGGAATAAATACATTTTGTTCAAGTAACGCAGGCCTTTCTAATCTTGCCACATCAAAGGTTCAGTAGTGTGTTGTAACACATTTCCAGACAAACAGCAATCCCAGTATGGAGGAAAATAACTGCAATACAATGTGGACTCCAACAGTGTTACTGACAAATCATATCCAATACGCTTACAAATGACATTGACAAACTGTCATCCTGTGTATGGAACTCTGAACACAACAAAGGCATTAGGTTCAAAAGTAGAGCCCAATTTACAATGCTTAGCTGATAAAACTGGCTGATATTAAAGTTCCTTGGATTCAACAGTGTCAATGGAAACCCCTCTGAGAGAGCATCATTGAAACTCTATGTGGTACATAGGAATACCACCCTTAGGATCTGTGGTGAAATTCCTTCACAGGATCACAATGCTATTTATTTTTAAAAAAAGAAAGAAAGAAAGAAAGAAAGAAAGAAAGAAAGAAAAAGAAACATGAATATTGTCGGATGCCAAGAGGCACTAACAGTTTGTATACAGAACGTTGTCTGAGCATCATATGAAAATATGGAAGCTACATACTCAAACATGGGACCTGTTTTACCCATTTAAAAGGTTAAGATATGAGGTTTTTTATAATAAGCCATGGTTTAACTTTATCATTCATAACATTGTAAGTTTCTGTTGTTTGAATTCAGGAATGCATCTGCATCAAATCTGAAGAGTCAAATCAATAAGTAAATCATTATTTAAGTAACAAACTGTTGGTGTCTGTTTTTCCTCCATGTGCATTTTTATTGTTTATTTTCATTGGTCACTGGAAATTTTAGCTTTTTTTTTTTTTTTTTTTTTTTAAATATAAAATTTATATTGTTGCCGAACATTTATCAGTCTGGTTCAGGTTCAGAGTTATTAATACATGTGATGAACCTATGGAAACATGCCTGCCACATGGTACTGCACCAACACTCAAACCTGGTGGCACTCTCACTCATTTGCCATAACAGACCCACAAAACACATTCTTGATAACTGCTTTACACATAATCATTAGGCTGAAGGCAGGGAACTGAGAAGATCAAAACCACGGGCAGCATGCTGTACAGGATGACTGAGATGCCTTACTGAAGCACTTCACATAGAAAACTTATATGTGAAATACTGATGTCAGCACAACTGCTCATTGTAAAACTTAAGAAGATTTACTTCCCCTCATAGGAACAGACTAATGAAATTCTAAATAAAATGGAATAAAAAGCGATCCTGCATACTAAATATCGCCCCCAGATGCACCGTTATGACCGTTAAAAATCTGGCCTATATACATGTCTAAGAGGGTCTGACTTATTGCATGTGATCTGGCTGCAGTGGACATCCATAACCAGCTCTACATTTCTCCATAGGAAAAAGATAAATTCCTGCAATCAAACCATTGCAGGTTAATGAAACAGGAAATGCACTTGCTTTCTTACCAAAGAAAATACATTTTCAACTACATATATTTAGCCTATAATTTGTAGGAAGTCTCGAGTCTTAGTTCCGGATTAGACAGTTGTGATTCTAGTAAAAAGCCTTTTTTTTGTTCTAATGTTTAACCGCTCCGTGACTGGAAGTTCAACTGTTGAAGAAAACGGAAAACAACTAGCAGCGCCCTCGTATCCTCTTACCTACACTTCTCATTCTGTGGTAACTAAAAAGCGCAGTTCGGGAAAATATTCTCGAAATATTCTTGACCCCCTTCCGAGGGAACCAAAAAAAAAAAAATTCTGCCAGCTGATTACCCCAGGTTTACCACGAAGCGCGCACACACAAAAATAAATAACACTAGCTAACACAAGCTGTACCACTCAAATAAAAATTAAGCCAGTTATCTTTATTTTTAATATGTATTTGTTTATTTTATTCCATTTCGACATATCGTCATTCCACTAACTAAACACTCGCAGAGCGGCTTTAACGGCTCGAAAATATCTTCCTACCCAAGGAGGAATGCAACAGAATGGACATTCCACAAGTCACCCAGCCCTCACGAAAGGGGATGTTGAGTTTACTAGCCAGAAGGATACTAGCTAACTAAGCTATCAGTGTAGCGAGCAAGCCACCATTTATACTGTGACATCCTGCTACAGCTAGCTAGTTTGCTAAAGATAGCTAGTATGCTAGGCTAGCTAGCTAACCGACTGCCTGGAAACGGATGGACAACGAACGAATCGGGCAGTTTGAGAGTTGACATTCACTTACGCTGCTTCAGCACATAAATATACAACAAATAATCATTCCGCCGGTACCCAACATTGGTATGCTGCAAGTGAACTGTTAGGATTAAATCCCGCTAGTCGTTTAGCTAGGTAGGTGAACAGCTAGCTAAATTGAATAGCAACCCCCTGTAGAAAAAAAGCCCCTCACCCGTTAACTCCAGGACTGTATTTCCTCGTCTTCCAGGGTGTCCCGGAGCTGACATGATTGCCATTAGTCCAGTTAGAAAGCAAATAATTTATCCCATATGTGCTAGCCTTGTTGTCACTTTTCCTTCGGCCCGGGTGATGGTGATTATGATTGTTAAAAATTGCAGGATGAAACGGTTGGCGCTTCATGCAGTTCTGTTGAAAATCATACTGCTGCTGGTCCTGATAGAAATGCCGTGAATGAGGGTGGTGGTGGTGGTGGTTGACATTATTCAGCATGCTCTCACTAAAATTAAAAAACAAATGGGCACCTCCAGCGTTTTTGTTCATATTTCCAGTGATAAGGCTGGCGGTGGTACCGTCGTTAGTCCTTATCGTAGAGCAACTAGATGAAGGACTCTCCGTTCCTGATTCTACCGAAAACGAAGAGGAAACGGATCCTTTCTTGTTATGAGACATTTCCCCGTCTCCCCCGTTTCCATTTAGGGAAGGTGTTGAGCTGTGTGCGCTATTATTCGGTAATGTTGCGAAGCCGGTGATAGCAGTGCTGTTTCTGATGTTAGTGCCATTGGCATTGCTCTGATGATGGCTGCTAGAAGAAGTAGTAGCAGTGGGGTCACTGCCACTGCTACTACAAACATCTTTGCTTGATGCCGCCAGGGCCGCTACATTTTTATAGACGTCGCAAGCCGGCGAATTGACAAAAATGTTGTGGTGATTACTGTGATGCTGGCCGGAGTTAGTCCGGATTCCCTGAGACGTTTCCCAGACATGCATCCATAAAGTGTTTGCAGGTCCTTTCTGTTCCGGCTGAATCCAAGCAACCCTCGGATCCATTCAACGTATCCTATTATTAACCCCGTCAAGCAAATCAACACGTCCCAGTTCCACTTAGTATTAATTCCAAACCAAGAGAACTTGCCAATAAACAGGGTTACATTAAGTATTTAGGAAAATAACGAAGAGCGAAACGCCACAACAAAAACGGAGGACCAATCAGTGGTCCCTTTTCTACCGCTAGCTGTAAACTGTTAGCCTATAATACAGTGATTCCAATATGGCGTGTTCCCTTGAACCCCGAAATCCAATACGCATGTCAAGGATTTTAAACCGTCGGTTTGCACACACCCCCGTCGCAAGAAAAGCAAAATGCTCTTCTGTGGTTTCCACATGGAAAACCTTAATTCTTTTCAGCATAACCGACGAATTTTTGCTTTTAACAATACAAGTTAAATGTAGTTAGGCATATGCAACAGCGTAAAATTTTAAAGAGCTCGTACTTTAGGATGTAGGTTTAGTCTAAAGATAATGTCGACTACTCTATCAGTTAGTAGACTGTATTTTTCTTTACGTAAATCAACCTTGTACTTTCCCTGTTTAAATAAAGCTTAACATTTTCGCAAGCCGCCTAAAAGAATGCCCCCTACCTCTTAAATATTCTCACTTCGAATACAACCTAAACATCGGCCCCACCCATCACCTCACCACCTAAACTCAGACGTCCATGGAGAGAGGCGCATAATGGTCTTATATCAAAAAGATAGATAGACAGACAAATAAATAAATGCAAGTAGCTTCACTGCTTATTCACCCTTGCGTACAGCTACTTCGCTAAACGTAAAACAACTTAATTGCTATGCGTAAAAAGGCCATCCTTCGGACTAACCGCAAATCATTGCATGCGCTGAAGCGTGAAGGAACAGAAGCGGTGTTAGGCACCGCCTTCTCTCGTTACGTAACACAGCCTTTACTCTCCACTCACGTGCACCGTGTGCCCACGATAGGGGAAATCCCTTACAACTACAAAATGTCTGTCGGCTTGTCTCTGCCACCGGACTGGATTTGTCTGCGCGATAGGTAAACGATGACATCGCCAGTGGCACAGCGTGTGCAGGTACAACTACGTGTATAAGAAACGCATATTTGAGCATGATGACAAATAGGGATTTTCCTCATGCATGGTAGCTAGATCTTTTGGAAGACGCGTGTATGTTTTGGACTTATGCCCGTGTTGGCACACCATTTAGACTACTCCAGGTTATTAATACATGTGAAGAACCTATGAAAACATGCCTGCCACGTGCTACTCCACTAACACCCAAACCTAGTGGGCATTCTAAATTTGTAGCTGAGCCGTGTTTATTGTCGATCTGTTGCCTCGACACCTCTCCGCAAAACCATGTTTTAACGTTTTGGCTATTAGGGTTTCAGATATTTCAGAGAATGTATTTTTTTTGATATACCAGAAAAGCGATTTCACCTCTGACAAGTTGCCACTGTTGGGCCCCTGAGCAAGGCCCTTAACCTTAAATTGTTCAAAATGTATTCAGTCACAGTTGTAAGTTGCTTTGGAGAAATTATTTCAACCCTTTTCGCTTTACTGTGACTTTATCGAGATCCAAATGGACAACACTTAATTACGGGTACAGACCAACTCTACATGGAATCACAGATTTAAGCCATAGTTTATAAACAGTCCAGAATGGGGTTTTGGCATGCTTAAAGTTTAGGACCAAATCTGTATATGTAAAGTTGATGGATGGAGTGGCTGATGTTAACACAGCTGTAGAGTGAGGGCTGAACCATGAGAGCTCTCTCTTCTACAGATGAGTTCAGTTCCACCTTCCCACAACAGAGTTGGTAAACTGACCACTTTCAGTGACCTTGCTGTAACGACAGATGAGTGCAGAAAAACGTCAATCCATTTATTTTATACAATGAAAAAATGTGGAGTCTCTGTTTTATATGAAGCAACTACATTCCCATCACTTTATATATACTATTACTATACTACCTCAGCCTCCTACATATTCATTCCATTTTACTGTATATATTGTGTAAATTTTTATATTATTGTAAATTTCCTTACATTTTATACCACTCTTATTCTGCACCACCTCACATTGTTCAACTGTACTAGAGATGTAGCCCATCTGTATTTCATTATACTGTACAGCCCTGCATTGGAATGATGACAAAGTTGAATTGAATTCTTCAACATCAAATTATAGCTGATAGTAGTTATCTGATATGCGATCCATATAGGTGTAACTCTTGCATGGTCGACTGAGTTTTCATCTGCAGTATTTCGCTGATGAGTCGGTTGCTGTTGGAGGATGTTACTGGGCTCTCCTGTATGTGTATCCTTCTAAAACCTTTATGTGAAATGCACTTGTATTCTTTCTTCCCAGATTACATATGCGTGTTCTCTGTCTACGGATTACATACTTGTGTTATCTCTCTACAGGGTATAGTCATCCTATGTGAAGATCATGGAGACTGAAATGATTGAATGCAACATTATTCTGTACTTTGTGGTTGCGATTTGGAAAGCTGATCATTTCAGTAGTCACTGACAAAGTTTATGTAAAAAGCAGATAGACCTTGTTGCACTGAAGTGATTTTTTCTCTCTCTACATGTGTTTAGACTGATTGAGGTTTTATTTCAAATACTGTACCTGCTACAAGAATTAAACTTGTAGACTAATCGAGGTTGAACAGAGAAAAGGACTTTCTATTGTTTAAATGTATTAACCCTTTCACACACATTCGTCTGCTTATATCCTTCACACAGTTAAAGCTCGGCCTTGGGCTAATTTGCAAAGTTGATGGTGATTCTCCACTAAAAGACAATTTAGTCCGCAAACAAATACTTGTGGTCAAGAAACCAGCTCACCGAGAAAATTTACTTGACATCTCCTTAGGACAAAATTGTTTTTATCTTGCTAAATTCTTAACATAGTAAGAGAATTAACATCAATTTTGCCTTCACCTTATTACATGTACGGTAATAGCAAAGGCTGTGCACTGATCATGATCAAAACACAAATGGAATCAGTGCTTTCCTTGGTTTGGGGTAATCCTCAAATTTCATGTGATACCACCTGTGGGAACAAAACAAAACCTTTTTATTTTATTTTCATGAACACAACAGCACAGAAGCACATTTGTCCATGGGAATCAGAAAGTCTTAAACTGAGCCTATTCATATACAGAACCTCAACGTTACAAAAAAAAAAAAAAAAAAAGGTCTTACTTGTGGTGAGTTACTGCTCTGCTGGACAGAACAATGGAGGTGAAGAGAGCAAAGGCGGCACTGTGGATCGAGTGAGCAGCAAGGGCGAATCCTGCCCATTCCACAATCTCCCCGAGAAAGTTAGCGCCAGACACATACTCAAACATTCCACCTACAAAAGCCAAAGGGTTAGAAACACTGTTTAAGGATGCATGATTTTGAAATGCCAGATTTCAGCAGGATTTGTATTCATTATTACACAATATAGGAACAACACCTTTAACCTTTATGTTTACATAACAATAATAATGACTTATTTTAACTTTACCATCATGAACTGCAAAAAGATGAAAAGTTAATTGCAAACAATGTGGATAAGTTTTTAATAAGTTTAATTAAATTTTAATAAGTTTTTTTGGGGTAATATTCTGTTTTAAAACAGCACTTAAAATAATTGTCAATACATACAATGTTCTAAAAAAGGTTTCTGTATTATTGCAAACACCAAAAGAACATGAACCAGCCACTGGATAATGACTGTGCATTTAAATACCAATCTACTAAGGGCCCACGTCTCACACCCAAACCAGGCCAAAGCCTAGATTAAAAAGAATTCACAACTGAGATTCATCATTAGCACTGCACTTTAGTGCCAGAGTAGGATTAATTCATTAATGAATTTAGTGCCAGAGTAGGGTTAATTAATTAATTCGTTTAGTGCCAGAGTAGGGTTATTCAGTAGGGTTAATTCATTAATAGAGTAGGGTTATTCAGTAGGGTTAATTCATTAATAGAGTAGGGTTATTCAGTAGGGTTAATTCATTAATACAGTAGGGTTATTTAGTAGGGTTAATTCATTAATAGAGTAGGGTTATTCAGTAGGGTTAATTCATTAATACAGTAGGGTTAATTCATTAATAGAGTAGGGTTATTCAGTAGGGTTAATTCATTAATACAGTAGGGTTATTTAGTAGG